>CM040243.1:110255256-110577815 GCA_022545495.1 Chrysanthemum lavandulifolium | reverse complement strand
AATCTTGATCGGGTAATTCCATTCGATAAAAATTTAAATAAAAAAAGCGAGAAAAATAAGGAAATAGAATATTCTAATAAAAATAAAAGATACGGAGAGAAAAATGGATGAATTTGGTCAAATCTCGGTGCTAAATGAAAAAAGATCAACGGATGAGGTACATCCGCACATCCGCAAAAAAAATATCATGACGTGATCCTCGCTCTATATATATATATAGAGAGTGCGGTTCTAGAAAAAGTATAATTAGAGAAAAGTGAGAAAAAAAGTTATAGGGTCTAATTTGAAACATCTCAAACTTGAGGGCAAGTTTTGAAAACCACCCCCTTCCTTTGACACCCTACCCCCCCACCCCAAAAAAAAAAAAAAAATCCGCTAGAAAAAAAAATTTGGACAATTTTTTTTCATAAAATTATAACCGTGATGCACATTTTTTTTGGGTGCATCGAAGTTATAAAATTGGTGCATCATAGTTATAACTTCTTTTTTTTGTGATTCACCAAAATAAAAAGTGCATCGGATCGCATATCTTATTAACTTATTCCATAAAAGTTTTGAATTAGAACCGTCAACCTTTGTGTATAAAGAGATTTTCAAGTGATTCAACACATTATTTTATTAATCACATGGTTAAATATACAATGAAATCAATTATCCTAACATGTTTCAAAGTCATTTTATTAATCACATGGTTAACTTACTTTTCATCAATTCACGATTGTTAATATATGCCCTAGCGTTATCCAAATGACAAAGCATGCGACGCTACCATGGATACCATAGCTCCGTCTCTTGTTGTATAACTAATGCCCCTTAAAGAGCATATTATACTAAGTTTTTGCAATGTTATTGAAACATATAAGTTAACAATCGTTTGGTGCATCTCGGTTATAAAATTTGGTGCATCATAGTTATAACTAATTTTATAGCGTGATGCCCAAAATAAAAGGTCATCACGAGTTATAAAAATTTGGCGGGAAATTTTGGCCAAAAAAAAAAAAATTGGACCCGGAAAAAAAAATTGGCGGAATTTTTTTCGGGTGATGGGTGGTGGGGGCGGGGGTGGGGGGGGGTAGGGTGAATTTACAAAACTTCCTTAAGAATGAAGGAAAATCTGATTAGGTCCTGTGGTTTGGTGTGAAAAAAGGGAGGGGAAGAGGGGTGATCCGATGGTTAAGATTACTTTTCTCACTTTTCTCTTAAGATCAACTTTTAAATGATCAGCTCTATATATATATATATATATATATATATATATATATATATATATATATATATATATATATATATATATATATATATATATATATGAGAGTTATTTTACATACTAAACTTTCTCACATACCAAAGGACTTATCCCGTCATTCATTTAAAAAAATCAATGGTTAAGATTAAAAGATTTTAATATTTCACATATTTTTTAAATTTAAATCTTTTAAGCCGTTTATCTTTAATGAAAATAATTACATTATCCCGACGAACGTTTAATTATCTTTCTATGTATGTCCGGGCACTTAGATATAATTTTGACAAAAAAAATCGCTTTTTTTTCACGTTTGTTCGTTTTTTTTTTTTTTTTTTTTTTTTGTTAAAACTTGCATGAAAAATGATATGTGATTAAACACTATTTTTAATATTCTAATAATATCACATGTGATATTAGTGTTAAATCACATATGATATGTAGTGTTAAATCACATATAATATTACATATCATATGTGATTTAACACTAATATCACATGTGATATTATTAGAATATTCAAAATAGTGTTTAATTACATGAGATTTTTTCATGCAAATTTCAGCAACAAAAAAAAAAAAAAACGTAAAAAAAGGTGAAAAACACGATTTTTTTGTCGAAAGTATATCAAAGTGTATATTTATAGAAAGATAATTAAATGCTCGTCGTAATGGTATTTTTTTTCTCTTAACGATAAACGATTTGAAAGATATTAATATTTGAAAAAAAAATGATGAAAGTAGGTTTTTTATATAGTTGGGATTAATCTCATCCATTAGATCAAATAAAGATGGAGGGTGGAGATTGATCCTTGGTATGTAAAAAACATTTGGTATATAACTGATCTTTAATCATAAAAATAAAGGGCAATTACATATATCCACATTTAAACATCACTAATTATATATTTCTCAATCAAATTTCAAAATAACAAATATACCCAATTTTACCTATTTAATTGTCATATTTACCCATTCTATCTATTTTATACTCCATCCGTCTTATAATTATTGTTCACTGTTGATTTTTAAAGTTTTATTTTTCAACTTTGATTTTTAATATTTTTATTTGTGTAATATATTATTTGATGAAAATTTATTTAATACACAATTCTTTCATATATTTTGCATCACATATTATATAACAAAATACAAATATTTCATGTCAAAGCTGATAGACAAATACTTCAAAAGTAAACTATTGACAATAACTATGAGACATAAATTATATATAACATGACCATTCTACCCTTTTTTCTGGCCATCTCTAACACCTCAATTAAACATCAATTAATGAATGGGGTTGATACTACACCATTTTTTATATACTTACACCATATCGTGACAACATTTGTAATGGACATTGTACAAGGCGAATCTGTGGCTGTGGTGTAGGTACAAAAAAAATGGTGTAAGTATCAACACCCTTAACGAATACACCAACTTGTTAAAATGAGATTAAATGCATAAAACATTTTTATAAGCAGAATAATATTTCAATATTGTACCCGATGTTCGCCAAGTAACCCAAGTAACATACATCTTTTGGATCTTCTAAAAACGCCGTTAATTTTTTAGATACTTTCAAAGGAAAATAAAAGGTCAAAACTGTGTTAATATAAAATTATATGAAAATATGTAAATATGTAATTTTGGAATTTGATTGAGGAAATGTGTAATGTGTGATGTTTTAAATGAGGATGTATGTAATTGTTTTTAAAAATTAAGACAGGATTTAAACGAAAATTGAAGATTGCACAAAAAAAATAAAAAAATAAAAAAATAATGAAGATCGTACCTCAATTAACACTACCATAAACCAACTTGGCTAGCTCAGTTTGCCATTAAGGGTGACATTGGGGAGGTTGTTACAACATGCGAGATGTCTCAGGTTCGAATCTCTCCATGGGGGTTTTCCTTCAAGGTGGAATATGTGGGGTTCTGCCCCATAGATGCGTCGATTCGAGGCTGACAAAGACTACCTTCTGGGTATGTAATGTGAAACCGAATCGGTAATTATTTTTCGATGTTAGCAGGGACTACCTTTTGGATAAGTAATGTAGAATCGAATAATTAACTTAGTACTATAGTAACTCGCCGTTCAAAAAAAAATGACACTACCATATGAAACAATATCTACCAAAGGGTTTTGGGCCACTATCCACCTCCAAAAACCCATGAGCCCACCGGAGAAATTATGGATAAAGGGTCACGTATCCGAATCTTGGTTTGTGCTTATTGCAGTTGATTCCCCACTATTAAGAATGTTGTCAGAGCTATTCCTTATTGGGTGGATAATGAATGATGCCAAAAGATACTCGTGTCAAAGTGTCTCCACCTATCACCTTTTGTGGATATGAAACAATATTTCTCGAACATTTTTAAACTACACACCCGCTAATCACCTCTTGTGTGATATGAAAAAAAATATATTTCTCGAATGGGTGTTGATACTCACACCGTTTTTTATACATACACCACAATTGTGCATTATTGTCTTGTATAGTATGCATTCTGATTGTCGGTGTGGTGTATGTATAAGAAAAAATGGTGTGAGTATCAACCCCCTTCTCGAATATTTAAAACTACTCAGTAGTGTAATTAATCAAAAAAAATCAGATCTGCCCTTTAATGCCTCTATGTAATTAACCATAAATATGAGATCTAACAAAACACCATTAAAAGCTACATCCTTATTGAGTGGATAATGAGTGATGCCAAAAGGCACACATGTCAAGAAGTGACATGCATATTATAAGTGATGTATAATCAGAGCCGTCCTATGAAATTTTGAGGCCCTGTGTCACAATCCGAAATAGGCTCTTCGGCTCCGAAATTTGAACTATTTCTAAAATTAGCAATAAGTGATTATGTATTGCATCACCTGTTAATATATATCAAATGTAGCAACTTGCTAATCATATCTAGTTTAGTACATATTATTTTTTATTTTATTTTTATGTGTAACTATAAAAGATATTGCTAGAGCGTTTTTCTCATACATGTTTCGCCCTGAAAATATAGTTTTCTTGTGAACTTTGAGTTTAAACTTTTTCATACTTTGAACCACAAATTTAAAATTGATACAAAGTTTGAAATGATCAATTATAAGACCATGGGGTACCATGGCTTGCATTTTCGCCAAATCCCATGTGGCCAAGCAATTGGCGCCATCACCTCCAAGTGATGACACCCCCACCTCCAAAAATCTTTGTCCAACGCCACTAAATTGGCGTGTGTGAAAGGAGGAAAAGGCCAAAGAAGATTTGTGTTTGATTTGATTTGCATGAGATATTAGATGATGTTTTTGGGTTTGAGATTAGGAAATGATTTTTGCTGGCTGCTTATGAGTGTGGTTGTAAAATTTCTAGATAGAAGCAGGAAAAAGAGTGTTTAGTGGCTGCAAATGAAATGAGGAAAATAATTAGGGTCTGTGAGGATTATGGATTTATATAAGATATATTTAGGGTAAGGTTAAGCTTATTGGGTTGACATGTGTTTCGAGTGATAGTTTAGGCCTAGCCTATGTTCAAAACTAAATTTTGGGGCTGGGAATTATAATTCATTGTTGCTTTAGTTGAAATTATGTTATCCGTACATTCATATATTCTCATTTAGTAGACACTGCCCTGGTTTAAAGACCTTTTTTTTTCTTTTTTTCTTTTTTTAATTCTTTTTTAATTTTATATAATTTTATATAACTTTTTTTGGTTTTATATAGTTTGTTTGAAAAAATGTAAAAGAAAATAAAATTGTGAGTTGTTGGGACCCAAATGGCATGTTATGAGTGAAGGGGTATTTTTGTATGTGAGTATTAAAAGTGAGGATGCTGAGATGACACTGATGTGACATTGAAACCGGGGAAATGACATGCCACCGTACCCCATGTTCTAAAAGATAGGGGCTGAAGCAGGAGTAAAACTTAAATAGAATAATGCTAACAGACAAATAAAAATGTATGGATCACAAAAATATTTATATGCGTAGTACTAACTTTTGGTTGTCTTCTTCATCAAAACCCAAAACCTAGATCTACTTTTCTCCATTAAAATATAAGTAGATATTTTTTTCCTTCTATTGTAAAAATCTTATATTTTCTAGCCTAAATCATCCTCTAAAAAGATTAAATTCACCAAAATTGAGTACTGAAGTTTTTGACATCGGGACTTTTATAAAATGGATGCCTTGTGCGATCGCCCACCACACACATGCTCAAATCCGGGATTGTGTATAATCACTTCTTTGTTAACAACAATAACATCGGTCTCTATAAATAGTTTAACTCGAAAGTCAAAACCGATCATTACAAATAATAATGAGAAACTTGGTAAAATACTTTCAAGATCCAAAATAGAAAAAGAAAAATAATTAATTAATTAATTAATTAAAAAAAAAGGAAAAAAAAAAGTTTTAGAGACATACATCATTATCATCAACATCCCCAAACATATCCTGGATCTATTCACTAATAATTTACTTTAAACAAACTATTGTTATTCAGCTATGGATTTAAATTCCCTATAAAATGTGTCACATGACTTTGTGCTATCCGAAATTACACATATCAAACTTTTTTTTTTTGAACTGAGATTACACATATCAAACTACAATAGTAACATTTGGTGTTTCTTTTCTCTAAGTATAAATTTTAAAGATTGGAAGAGGATGAGATGAGAAAGCAGTAAGGAATGATGACTGTGAGGAATGTCTTACTTTTATTCATGTTCTTGAGTTTTATTTTAAGTTGCAAAAAAAATAGGTAGCTACCAAAAGGAAGAGGATGAGATGAGAAAGGCAAAGTAAGGAATGACACTGTGAGGAATGTACTTACTTTTATTCATGTTCTTGAGTTTTATTTTAAGTTGCAAAAAAAATAGGTAGCTACCAAAATTACCAATATACCCTCAAAACATTATTTACGCATTACATGTGTTTTATGCAGCCAACATTCAAGGGCGGAGCCAGAATATTTTTTCGGAAGGGGCAAAAAAAATTTTTGTTACGGCAGAAAAAGACTTGTGCAAGAGTCCACTTACAATTTTCTTTTTTAACCAACAATAACAGCTAAATACGTTAAATTAAGCCAAAGCAAACCAATAATGTCATACTGTGAAATAAGTGACTTGGTAGTATGAAGAAATTTCCGTTCCACAAATATGCAATTTCGGTTTTTGAAAGACTTGTTATCATGAATGAAAAGAATTAAGAATGTAAATTTTAATGATTCAAAAGTTTACATGTTTATTGATATTTTGACTAGATTGCGACTTACAATGAGAAAACATGACTAGTAACATGACTAAATTTTTATTAGCATCACAATATCTGTGTGAAAAGTAATAGGTGTATAGCGTGAGAGTAAAATTTAGAGCCAAGAAATGTCTAAAAAAGCAAAAGATTAATTTAAATAAGAGCGTTTTAAAAGATTAATGCACATTTAACTTTCATCCTTTTTTTGAAATGGGCATATAAATTTTGAAAACTTAAAAACTATTTATGACATTTTTTTTCTTAATTGTAGAATATTACAATCGTTTTAAAAATATTTTTTCAAAATATATTTAAGTTTTGAAATATAAATAAGATATTACGTTTAAGAATTTATTTCGTCGTTTAAGTCTTTTATTAAGCGATTTGTATAACGTGTCTTGGTTTAGCCCGCGTCGTTTAGCCTGTGCCTGATTCTAGCCATTCATGCCCATTCTGGCCGTCTTGGTTAGCCGTGCCGTGCCACCTGGTTTGCCACCTCTAAAAATTCAATAAAAACCGAAGACATTGTAAAAATATTGCCTAAGTAAAGAATCTTTACATCGTTTCGAAATATTTTCAAAAACACTTATTGAAAAAAAAATAAACCAATAGGAGGCTCGATTTGCCACGTAGGCAAAATCGAGCAATATATTGGTCGATAGAAAGTCAAAATTAAATTGGTTTTGGTGAAACTTAATAATTTTGTGGAGAAATTTGGTTATGAAAAAAATGCGTAAAAATATAGGTGTCAAATTTATGAAAACATAAACTTAAAAAGAGAGAGTAATTAATAAAACTTTAGTGGTTGAATTTTAAATAAATTATATAGAGTTAAGTGTAAAATTACAAGTTTTCATGTTTTTACTAATAAGTTTAGAAAAAAAACAAATAACCCCTTACACTTTATATTTCTATACTTTATAATATTAGTAACGGAATATAAATATCAAAATGGTAGACGCATTTCTTGTGATATGAAAATAAATATATGCGATTCTACTTATAACAACGACTCGTGAATTATTATTTAAAATTTATATATGGATATCCATAAAAACATTTTAAAAACTTTACGGAGCATATTTTAACTTCATGGCGCTATTACGTGCTACTAAATTCGCACATTTTGTACAACATGATATCAATAGTTAAAGTTAAAAACAACATCAACCTCAACCTCAACATGTCATCGGCTTAAAAACGTTTACAAAGCTAAAAAAAAAAAAAAAAAAAAAAAAAAAAAAAAAAACATGGGTTAGATAGTCATTGGTTAATTTAGAAGGTGTTTTCATTAAATTATAAAAATGCACGCATCACAATCCTTATTTTATAACAATTACCTCCAAAAAAAAAAAAACGTGGTGATAACCTAACTTTATTCATTGACGTGATGTTTCATAAAAAAAGAAATAAAAAAAAAAAAACATAATAGTTGGCCGTTGTAAAGAAATAAAAGTATGTACATGGAAATTATTAAGCAAGAATATATAGTTTTAATCGAGGTTATTACGTTCTTATCTGCGATAATGTTATTGAGTTAGTGTCACGGATATGAGATACAACCATTCTTCTATCTTATGATTTATGTGTTAACCTCTTTTCTTCCGAATAGAACCCGAAAGAAACTTCAACGAGCTTTGAACACGCCTTATCTGGTGATAGTTTTTAGTAACTTTTTTAAGGTTTAACTTTTTCTAATACACACCAACTTTTAGTAATTTTTTTTTTTTTTTTTTTTTTATAAATGTTTTATTGAAAGTTCTCGCTTAATATTTGTGTTTTACTATAAACACACTAAGCTATGATAGAATTAGTTGTGAGTTCGGGTTTTTTACTAAACTTCTCAAAAAAGCTTATAGCTTTATCATAAACTTATTGTGTTATGGTAATTGAATAAGCCAATAAGCACATTTAATAAGCATACCAAACACCTTTTGTTCTAATATGAAGTTTTCTTATTTAATGTTATGACTAACTTTGTTGTTATCCTCACTATAATGCAACATGTTAGTGGTTTTGCGATTTATGATCTTATCGCACATCTTAAAGTGTAATGCAATTTTTTGTGTCGTTTTTGGAAGAGGATTAAGTATCATCACAAGATTGTCGTGGAAGGATTTTCTACTTTGCTTTCGATGTATGAATGTATAATTAAGTTGAGTTCTTGATTTAGATAATACATGAATGTATTTTAATGTACCAAAGATGTGTTTTAGTGCCTATATAAGGAATTTTATGGTAGGAATGTTCGAATATGTGAGTCGGATCGCATGTTATACGGTTAGAAATCATGGGGCTATTAGGCACACACGTAAGCAAAATCGTGAGATGTGATTGGTTAATAAAAGTCAAATTAAATTGATTTTGGTCAACTTTTAAAAAGTGGACGGATCGTGACGGGTCATCTGGGTCTTGTCGCCTTTCTCGACAAAATAACTTTGAAATGACCAATGTGGGGTGTGGGTCGGGGATCGGTCGAGGCAACCCTAAACGAAAATCGGTTGTTTTCAACCGATATTTACACACACTTTCCTTTCAATATTTTTTTTTCTTTTTCTTTTTAACTTGGTCATCGATTGTGGCAACTTGGTGGTATCGGTCGTCGGAGAATTCATTGTTATTGAAAAACAATTGGGCCAATAGGAGAGCTCGATTTCGCACGTAAGAAAATCGTGTGATGTGATTGGTTAATAAAAGTCAAAATTAAATTGATTTTTAAACTTTAATAAATTTGGTGAAAAATTTTGGTTGATAGAAAAACATATAAAAATATAGGTGTCGAATTTGTTAAAATAAAAACTTAAAAAGAGGAGGTAATTAATAAAACTTTAGTGGTTGAATTTTTAAAAACTATATAGAGTTAAGTGTAATATTATAGCGCCCATGTTTTTAATAACTTTGGATTATAAACAAATCTTGCTTATACTTTATCACTTTATACTTTATATCTTAAAAATACAATGTATGTGTTGTTTTAAAATAACATATAAATTTGCATAAGATTATAAGTATCAACTTTTTACTTTTACGTTCAATAAGGACCCACTTATTTTATTTTTAAACGTTTAACTTATGTGGACACAAGTTTACATTTTAAATACGGTAAATTCAGCGAGAATATAATTATCAAATTGAAGCATGGGTTCTTTAATATAAAAATAAATATCTGATTATATCTTATAACAATATTTGTAAAAACAAATACTTAAAAAATATGAGGTAATTAATAAAACTTTAGTAGTTGAATTTTAAAAATTATATAAGGTTAAATGTAATATTATAAGTTTTCATGTTTTATAATAACTTTAGAAATTAAACAAATTCACCTTTATACTTTATACCCCTATACTTTATATATTAAAATACAATATATATGTTGTTTTAAAGTTACAACATATAAATATGCATAGGATTATAAATATCAAAATATTTCTTTTCTTATATAAGTTCGATGGGGCTCATTTATTTTATTTTAAAAGTATGATTATGTGGACACAATTTGAGTATTAAATCGGCTAAATTTTTGAAAGCGAAAATATAATTATCAATTGTAAGTGCGGATTCTTGTAATATGAAAAATATATATATCGTGATTGTCTTATAACAACGAATCATGTAATTCTTATTTATTTATATAAGGATATGTAGAAAACATTTTTTAAAACTTTAAGGAATATATTTTAACTTCATCGACGCTAATTATGTGTTCTTAAACTCACATCTTGTGTATGACGTAATATCGATAGTGAAATTTAAATAGCAACGTCAACGTATATATACATTAAATATAGTTAAATCTTGGGTTATCAAGAGAAATTTTACAAAATTTTATTTTAACAAATTCTAATGGATATTAATATATAATGGAAAACTCGTGCATAAGTATATAATTATATGTAATTACCTTTAAACACAAAATATTCGATTAATGTCTAAAATAATTTTTTTTAAAACTCGCGTGCGTGCAGGTATTATAACTAGTTTTATATAATAAAAGAATTACATCGTTTCGTAGTGTTTTTTGCAAAGCCCTTCTCATTGAAAAAAAATTAAACCAATAGAGAGCTTGATTTTCTTGCGTAGAAAATCGTGTGATGTTATTGGTTAATAAAAGTCAAATTATATATATTTTGGTCAACCTTTAATTAATTTGGTGGAGAAATTTGGTTAAGAAAAACACATAAAAGCATGGGTGTCGAATATTTGAAAACAAAACTTAAAAAATAGGGGTAATTAATAAAACTTTAGTGGTTAAATTTTTAAAATTGTATAGAGTTAAGTGTAATATTATAAGTTTCAGTATTTTTAATAACTTTGAAAATTAAGCAAATCTCCCTTATCTTTATCACTTTATACTTTATAACTAAAAATACGATTATATATGTTGTTTTAAAACTCCAACATATAAATATACATAAGATTATAAGTATCATTTTTTCTATATATGTTCTTAAGAACTTATTTATTTCGTATTAAAAGTATGATAAATGTGAACACGAATTTGTATATTAAATATGGCTAAATTATTGAAAGCGGAATATAATTATATTTGTAAAGTACGAAATAGAATGAAGAAAAAAAAGCGTGATTGTCTTATAACATTCTACTCATACAATTTTTATTTATTTATATAAGGATATGTAGAAAAACATTTTTAAAAAACTTTAAATAGTATATTTTAACGTTATCAGCGTTTATTATGTCTTACTAAGCTCGCGATCTTGTGTGTGAAATTTAAATAGAACATCAGCGTATATCAATTAAATATAGTTGAATCTTGAGTTATCTAACAATTTTTATCAAAATTTGATTATCAAAATTCTAATGGATATTAATGAAAAGCTGATGCGTAAGTATATAATTATATGTAATTATCTTTAAAGACCTTGATATTCGGCGTTGATATAAAATAATTTTTTTTTTACAAAAGCTACGTAGTCACAAGTATTATAATAGTAATATTAACATAATCACAAAAATAAAATAAAAAGTAAAAAAAATAAAAAAAATAAAATCAATTGTTTCCTCACCACACAAGCATAGAGAGAGAAAACATCTTATCCTCATTTTAACCTTTCTTCCATATCGGTTCCACTTTCTCTTTTTGTCGACTGTGATTTTTTTTTGGGAAGATAATTGAGGTTAAGATTATAATTTTACAAAAGCTCATAATGTTAATTACTCATTTCCTTTCTAATCCTTTCAAAAATGGACGGAACAAAATTACATACAAAAACTCATCCTTTCCCTCCTTTCCACCTTCTCATCCTCTATCTTTCCATCTCAAAAAAACTCAAAAACGCCCCTTCTTTTTATTTCCTTTTCATTACTTAAAAAAAAAACTCGATGGCAGAGTGTTAATTTACATTACTTTTTGCTTTTTCTAAAATTACCTTTATAATAAATAATATTCTTTTAGAATGAAACACAAGAACTCGGTAGTCTTGATGGCTATGCCTCATCTTTCATGAATGGAAGGTCTCCCGTTCGAGTCATCAGCCCATGCCGGTTTCTTTTGTTTTTTTGTTTTTTTGTTTTTTTTTTGTTTTTCATTTCTTTTCCAAACACCAAAGACCCAGAAAGGCTACAAGACAAACTCCAACTAAGCTAAGGGATAACCAAAAAAACACCAAATAAGCAAATAAAAAGAAAATAAGAAAACAAACCGAGTTTAAAAAAGACTTTAGTGAATTATAAGATACTAGCATCCGATGGGTTAAGAACCTAATTACTCCCGTTAAGCTTAGTCTACAACAAAGAGATGTTGCATCGAGGTTATATTCGGCTTTCACATTCAACATATTATCCGGGAAAACGTAGAAAATCCTATAAGCTATAACAATTTTATTTGTTTACTTTATTACTGATACTATTTTTCTGGTTGTTATTATTTTGAAATCTAGATTTAGTTATACTAATAAAGTTCAGAGTAAATTGCAAAAATCGTCCGTGTGGTTTAGCCAATTGCACGTTTAAGCTTTTGTGGTTCGTTAAGTGCAAAGATCGTCCGGTTTAGCATTTCGTTACGTCTTGACTTTTGGTCCTCCGACATTGCAAAAACCGTCCTTGTGGTTTGCCAAATTTCATTGTTGAAGGGCAAAAGTGCGCGTAATAGCTTAAATCCGGAAGATATTTGACAATGAACCATGCGACGAAACGTCTGTTGGCCAAACCACACGGACTATTTTTGCAATTTACTCTAAAGTTCATGTTTCAACACATGTAACGCATAAAAAAAGTTTACTCCGGTCTACCAACAAAACAATAATGCATTCAACCATCAAATGTTCAGTTTTATCTATACAAGATTATGCTCAATAATTTTATTTGTGTTGAAGCAAGTTTCCGCTGAGATTGTCTTGATGACTCTCATGAGTCATGATGCCGCTCGTCATCATCTCAAGCAAAAGCATGCTACAAACATAGAAAGAACCGGTTAGAAGGGATCCGAGGCCGAAGCTCCGGAACCACCCTCCTACGCTCAAGCCAGAATCCCCGATGGAGAGGATTTATATATTAGAGAGAGAAAGTAGACAGAGACTGAGGGATTAGAACATATGTAAATAAAGGGGGGGGGGAGGTGTCGTCTAGTTATTGGCAAATGTATACGGGACGTACCTGTCATGTGTTGACCCTAACTCCGAGGGACATGTAGCTAAGCCACTCTCAAGCTCGTCCACCTCCGAAGCTCATCTCATAATTAGAATTTGGCCACGAGAATATATACGTCGTCATGCCTGCCAGTATAGTATGATGTGGTGCTAGCCCAGTTATGCTAGACTCACATTGTGTTAGTCATCCATGATGGAGGTAATACCCATCTAACAATAAAGCTCGGTCCAAGAGACTAGATATGTTATCATGTCCCCCAGTCTAGTATTATTAGATCCTTGATCAACAATGCTAGACCAAAATTTTATCTTATACTCCTTGCACTTGTATAAAAATTGACATCTATGACTTCCTAACTCTGTCCTCATGGAGCAACATAGAGGTTTGTTTAAAGCCTTATTAACATCCGAATCTCATTCAAGAGAGTTCAGCACATTACTACTGCTTATGCATCTGTTAAAACACATCTCCCTCCACCCAAGGCTAAAGTCATAGCCACAACAGTTTCCGATAGGAACATAGCCGGTTGTGCCAACTCAAAAAGAAGCAAAAAGCCTCTCCTTGTCTTCAAGATGGTCCCGATACTTCCAAACGTAGGAAATTGTTGGGAAAGTTAAAGCAAGTGGATTCAAGAAATATCGAATGGATGATTAGTTCAATCTTAAGAATCCAGACAAGGATTCTACTAAGCATAATCAATCATGAGTGCTCGAAAGCGAGAATATTTATTCGGTTGGTGATTCTCATCTTGTAGTTCACATCACGTTTTAGTGTTTGTTGTACGCCACATCTCCGCAGTCGAAACTGGAGCCGATCAAACTTATCAAGATTATACAATCACCCCCGTCAATCATTTATGTTGATCATCACAAGCATATAAACTAAGTCAGGGGGTCATCTATAAAATGTTAAGAGGTTTTCTCCATGAACGCGGCCTTTCGTTTGATATTGAACCATTAATACACATGATACGTTATTACCAGCGCTTTTGATGTACGTCCGAAACAAGTTCCGCATGTCTTATATTTACTGATCTAATTGTTGCAACAATGTCGAGCACATAAGTGTTTTACATTAGGTTGCTTTATTTCAAACCTACGTCCATTGAGTTGCTTAGATTGCAAACTCCGGAATGTACTGAGAGTATATATATATATATTCCGCTGCCAATGTAGCTATTCATCTGGTAGCTGTTAATGCGCATGAATGAAAGGTTGGTATTCCCGACCTTCTACATAAAAATATACCGGTGCATGTTGGGTACATAGTAACCTATGATAAAGTATCTTCTATAAAAGAATATGTAATACATATGATAATGTCTTTTGCTAATTTTCATCCATTATGATGTGTAAGCTTTGCTTTAAAACATGTACGCTATACTTGCCCATTATTATAAAAATCAGAGTTAAGACATCTGCAGCTTGATGTTTTGTAGCAATGTAGGAGGGTAAGATTTGTTTGTTCTTTATCGTGTCCCTCACAAAATGATAGTCCACTTCAATATGTTTAGTCCTAGCATGTTGAATTGGGTTGGATGTCAGTGCAATGGTAGACTCATTGTCACATAAAACTGATATAGGTGTAGGTACTTGAAGCTGTAAATCCTTGAGTAGACAAGTTAGCCATGAAAGTTCACAAGTGCAATATGCCAAAGCCCTATATTAAGCCTCTGTAGAAGATCTTGAAACCACTGTCTATTTCTTTAAAATCAAAGAAATGAGGCAAAGAACCAAGGAAAATAGCATATCCAAAGACTAATCTCCTAGTGATATGACAAAATGCCCAATCACTGTCACAATAAGCAAGTAGCTATAAAGAGTCTTGCATAGAAAAGTACAAGCCTTGCCTTGGACATAATTAGATGTAGCTGAGAACCTTTAGAAGAGCCTTTTGATGAGGAGTTCTTGGTGTTGAGAAAACTGACTAAGTAATTGAGCTGCAAAAGATAGATCAGGCCTTTTGATGGTCAAATACATGAGTTTACCAACAAGTTTTCTGTATGTGGATGCTTCTTAGAGTGACAAGGGTTCACCGTCATTTTCATTTAGAGAAATGGTAGGATTGAGGGGAGTGATTGCAGGTTTGGTGTCAAGAACACCAGCTTGTTGAAGCATATCCAATGCATAATTCCTCTGAGACATTGTTAATCATGATACACTTCGTAGGAATTCAATGCCTAGGTAGTAATTTAGGTGGCCCAAATCTTTGATACTGAACTGATGATCAAATTGTTGTTTGATGCTCTACAATAAAGGTGGATGGTCTCCTACAAGAAGGATGTCATCTACATAAACAAGTAGCACAACAGTGTGATCATTTTGAGAAAGAGTGAAGAGGGAAATATCCGAATAGCTTTGTTTGAAGTTGACATTGAGAAGAAAAGTAGAAAGTTTGGTAAACACTGTCTGTTGGCTTATTTGATCCTATAAAGGGACTTTTTGAGCCTGCAAACTGATCCTTGTGGCAGATCTTTAGCATAAGATGGTGGAGGAGTCATGTAGACTTCTTCATTCAAATCTCCATGTAGAAACGTATTATTGATGTCCAGTTGTTGAATAGACTAGTTGTGATGAACTGCTATTGCAAGAAGAGCTCTGACTGTCACCATCTTGGCAGCTGGAGCAAATGTTTCCTTGTAATCTATGCCTTCCTTTTGGGTATATCCTTTGGCTACAAGCCTGGCTTTGAATCTCTCAATGTTTCTATCTACAAAATACTTTATTCTATATACCCATTTACACCTAATGGGTGTTTTGTTATGAGGAAGTAAGGTGATTTCCCATGTCTCATTAGACTCTGAAGCTTGGATTTCTTTGTTCATTGCATCTATCCTCCTAGGGTCTTTGGAAGCCTATTTGTATGTGTATGGCTCAATAGTTTTGTTAATGATATTGATCAAGTGTCTGTGAGTGGGTGAGTGAAGGTTTAAGTAATTGATGTAAAATGATGTTTTTGTTTGGTAGAAATTGTTTTTATTTGTTTTAATGAGAAATTGTGATGGAAACCTTTGAGAGTGACTAGAATGGTTTTGGTTATAGTTGAGTGTCTGATAGGTTGTAGTGACGGTGGTTCTGATGTATGGTTTGGAGTAGGTTCTGGTGTAGGTTTTGATGTAGGTGTAAGTGCGGAGGTGCGAGTTGGAATGAGGTATTGATGTTTGAGTGGTGACTGGATCTGGTTGATGTTCATAGGTTTGTGGTGTTTCTAAAGTACTGGTGGTGTTTTGGGATAGCTGTGTGGTCAATGATGGTGGTGTTTGGGATAGCTGTATGGTAATGATGGATGGTTTAGGACTTGTGGTTGTGATAGGAAATCTAGGAATGGTGTTAGGTGATAAGGATATAAACGTACGCTTTTAAGGGGTCATTTAAGCCCTAATTCGACACATTTTATATTCGTTACTGCTTAAAATCGTTCCTTTTCACTTTTTATGTCTTTTGGAAGCAAATTTCTGGAATGAAGCATATTTGGACAAAAAGGAGCGAAAACATGAAGAAAATGGCAAAGTCAAGATCAAAGACACTCAAGGCCTGATCAATACACTTGACGGCGTCCCATCCAAAGGGCGGCACCGTCCCTCTATGAAGACTTGATCAAAAAGTGCACGCGACGGCTCAACGGAATTTCTAGTCCTAAAGCCTGAGTGCGTCACGCCTTATTTCTGGAAGGCGTCACTCATACTTTTCACACCAGACGCCCAAGATCCATAGTTCAGACGACGTCCTGCATGAAGACTGACGGCGTCACACTTCTTAAGTGACGGCTTCCCAACGATGACTTGGCCCAAACGAAACCCTAATAATGGCGACCTGACGGCGTCGCTAGCAAATGGCGACGCCGTCGCGATTGTAAATCCATATATAGAATTAGATTTTTCTGTTTTTTAAGAGGTAGAATTTTGGAGAGAAAACCCTAACTCAGTTGTAGTCCGACTTGGACAGTATTCTAGGGTCCCATACCTTATTTTAAACATCAAGATAAGTTTGTTATTCCAATTTATCATTATATCTACCCCATGTTCAATTGATTGTGTGTATGCTTGCTTGTCTAACATGTCTAGCTAAATTACTTGTGTGTTTGCTTAGATCTATGAAAACTAGTTTTTGATTGTTGTTAGGTTGTCTCTTGTTTTAATTGATAGAAGCTTAGGAGTGCAACTAGGCTTTCGTTGTATTTATTGAGTGAGTGTGCTTTATGACGATAGGGTGCTCGGAGGAGATAGTTTTATACTTGCCGATCCCGTGAATTCTATAGGAGAGATACACTCATAGAACTAGGGAATACGCACCCCCTACGACTAATATGAATACAACGAGTTAAGATAAAGGACGTGATAATTCAACCGACCAATAAAAGATAACTAGGGAGTAATAGTATCTAAGTGAACACATCTTTAATCACCATACGAGCACACCTCAATTAGCATAAACTATCCGTAGTAATTAGATAATTAGATAATTAGTAGAAGTAGAGAAATCGGTAGAAGTACCACCCCCCAATCATATACCCCGAGATTTTACCCTTGGTTTCTAAAAAACATAAAAAAGATAAAAAAAGAATCATCCTCAACCCCACCTTCTCGTCATAAATTTCTTTCTGGCATTCCTATTCCCCTAGAGAACGATATCAATCCCCGAGGCTTACCCCATACTACACTACAACGATTAGGTTAACTGCCTAGAGGGTTGAAAAGCTTGCTCGTAGAAAAGGAGGTTTTCTCGACCCCGAACCCACGCATCATTATAATATTTAGTATGCAGGGGTTGAGATGATGTTGTGAATGTGGGAGTGTTATTGATGATGTACCCTTCGACCAGGTCGAAGGACTCCCCTTCGAGCTTGGTCGAACCTTCATCTCGCAGGACTAAGTCAGTCTTTCGAAGTCGTCGTTGGCATCAAACCATTCATCTATGATATGGTTACGAGTTGGGAATTCACCAATCGAAGGCCTAAGCCCTTTGGGGTATGACCTTTGAGGATACTAAGACGAAGAGGGCCAAGACTTGGTTTAACCCAAGTCTCATCTTTCCCCTTAGCTTTCCCCCCCCAAGATAGAGTGAGTGGGGAACTAAGCCTTAGCGGTTACCACAAATCATGGGACGTCCCCATGATATCTGAAATTCGTGCAAACACTCTCCAAGCCTATTTTCTCCCCTATAAATATATTAGACGGGTCATTGATGATGGTATGTTCACTCTACACTATACTTCTACTATATACTTACCAACTTCTCATAACACATACTTATTCGCACGCTGGAGGTGGTTCGCAGGGTCCAACCCCTGCGCAATCACTTAACATAGTGTCTCCGTATTTCTTATTACATGTTAACTACAAGCTTGGCGCAATCACAACACCCCTCATATCCTTCTATCCTCATCGCAAGGCAATGGCCGCATGCACTAGCTTTCCCATAATCTCTCCCACCTCATCACTGTGATATAGTTCCATAGCTATGTATGGAACAACCTTAGACACCACATCAGCTTTGTCTTTCTGCAGCATTTTGCAACGGAGGTTCAAACCATCCACCTCCTCTCGCAGCTTGATCTCTTGATCTCCAAGCCTAGCCATTTCAACCTCCAAACCTGCACACTTAGACATAAGAGCAGCAACTTGTTCCTTGTATCCCAGAACCTTGGCCTCTTCCAATTTTAGCCTGCTACACTCTGGTTGGCTATCTTTAAGTTGTTGCTCAAGATTTTGGATCTCTGCACGAAGGTCATGAACTATAGGATTCTTTTCAAAGTCCTCTATAGCTTCTTCACACTTGGTCTTCAACTCTGCATACTGTTGATCCCTAGCCTTCTCCCTAGCAAGCATGACATTCATTTCCTCCCTAGCAGTCTTTACAGCATGCAGGAGCTCCCTTGTTCGAGTGTTGAGGTGATTGTCCAGAACAGCTTGTCTCGTTTAACTCTTGTCATGAAGGTCACATAGCTTCTCCAGAGACATGTTATCCAAAGACCCTCTCTAGCCAAGTGGGGTCACATGCTCAACCAACAAATGACAAGCCAAAGAGTTTGGAAGTTCCTTGGTATTCGGAAGACCTGCAAAAATTTACACAATCAGAAAGACGAAGCATTACAACAGGCTATTCACATAAGAAGGCATGCTTACCATGGATGTCATCATCATCGGGCACTTCGAGGGCGGAGTGAATAACTGTCTTACCTTCCAAACCTTTCTGCCTGGTGGTCCGAGAGGGAGGAGTGGCTTTTGTCGCCCTCACATTGGTCCATTTCCTGTTTTGGACCATGTCTGCAATGCCGGAGGACCCCACGATCATAAGCTAGTCCTCAGACAAAGGATCATCGGAGTCTGCTACATTCTCAACCAGCTGTGCAGTCTCCTCCGTGTCCATATTATTCGAAGGCCCAGTAGAAGCGAGAGGTTCAATCATCTTGGCGTCTACGTCATTGTTGTGCACAGATACTGAAAGAGAACCAACACCATAGCTTGCTTCTTTGGCTTCCTTAGGAATGAAGCTCACCTCTTTAGCACCTCCAGACATGACAAAGTTTCAGAAGGCCATTTCTGCAACAAGAGATGCAAAAGATAAATATCAGCAGATAATTTTCTAATTTTAATTAAATGGAAATGTACATACTTTCTCCACAACATATAATTTCAGGCAACAAGGGTGAGCCCTCCCAACTATCAGCAATGCCAGCCATAAACAATATGGGCGCAGGAAAAGTTTGGCAATCAGCTGGATGACAAGAGAGACGATGGTACAAAGGATCTATTCTCACTGTGTAGGGCAAAGGATCATTGAAACGTTTCTCATCGTATTTGAAATCTTCACTCAACAATGCAGGGTATTTTGGGGGTACGATGGTGTTTTGAATATAGAAAAACTTGCCTTTCCAATTCCTAATGTTGGTAAAGGGTATGTTAATCAGATGTGGCACATCATGTTCTCCTCTTTTGGCCAAAGTCAAACAATATCCACTAGGGTAGAGGTTTACAAAACCACTAAGCAATGTCAGTGTAGGTTCGTACCCATAAGCTTTGCACATAAAATGTATGTAGTAAGTTTAGCTAAGCTAAAAGGGTTAAAACTAGAAATGTGTACCTCATACTATTGTAGCAATTATAAAAACAAGGGGTGGAGTGGTATCCTTAAGTTGAATTGAGTAAAGGCATGTGTGTACAACCCAACATACCCTTCGGGAGTATCATAAATACTTTGGTTCCTGGTTAGCAACATCACTTTGAACTCTTTGGGAATAGGGTAGTCAGTAACGAAGGTGGTTAGTTCTTCCCTAGATAAGGTGCATGTTTTTTGCCTAATGATAAACTTTGCTTTGCTACCCATGAGGGAAGTAGGCAAATAAGCTATGTAAATAAAGATCGGAGACGAAAAACTTACCTTTTGATTGGAGTGTTAGATGAAGCACGAGTCTGTGTGTGAAAAAGTGGGCAGAAAGTGAAAGTAAAATTATGGTTTGAAGGTAAAAACTACTTATACCCCATGCCTTTTTCTTTTTTTCCAACCGCCTACGTGTCCATCGAGATAACACTTATCCAGATTTCAAATGGCTATTAAAATTGGAAAAGACGTTTTGAGGATACCAATATCCTAGCCGTTATGTCCTCTATTACAAGCGGCTTGGATAATGATTAGGCGTATTAAATGCGTCATTAGTGCAAGAGCATCTACCAACTTTTGTACGAATGATAAGGTTTTAAAGGTACCATTTGAGGGTCGTTTAAGCCCTTATTTGATCACTTTGTATCCGTTATTGCTTAATATCGTTCCTTTTCACTTTTAGGTCTCTTAAAGGCAAAATCTTTGGAATGGCACTTATTTGTCTGAAAAGCGCGAATATCTGAAGAAAATGGCCAAAGTCGAATCGAGACACTCAAAGGCTGCTGAAAGCGAGGCGGCGGCGTCGGTGTTAATTGCGGCGCCGTCGAAGGATTTTTGTGACGATCTGAGCCAAAACCCTATTTTCAAGTGACGACGTCGGGCTTTAAAAGAGTAGGCCGTTGCTACTCGGGACGGCCTAGATGCGACCAGAACGACGTCGGTCAAGAGGCGGCGTCGCGGACATAAGGTGGCGCCGTCGCAAGGTTAACGTGGCCAAGCGAAACCCTAGTGGCGGCGACACGACGGCGTCACAAAACATAAGGTGGCGCCGTCGCATATGTAATATTATATATAGAATCGAATTTTTCGGTTTAGGAGAGTCTTTTGGAGTAAAACCTAAAACCGAACCAAGGGTGTCTTGTACAGTATTTTAGGGTTCCAAACCCTATCTTACATCAAGATAAGTATTTACTTCATCAATTTAATTATGTCTTTGATTATTTGTGTGTATGCTTGCATGTTCTCCATGTCCGGCTAATTTATTTGTGTGTTTGCTTAGGGAGTATGAAACTTAATTATTGAATATTGATTGGTTGTTTCTTATCTTAGTTGATTAATGACCTAGTAATGCGATAGGTCATTCGTTGTGTACTTAATGCTTGATTCATCTTTGTGAACCTTAGAATATAATTACGAGTAGTTGTAAGCTAAACCATCCAAGAGTGCCTTAGAGTAAGAGTTTATTATCCTAGTGGGTTTTGTAGAGCGAGACCCTTTGGTAAGTTCAAAGAGTTGGGAGAAACGACACCCTACAACTTTAGACACACAACGCAACTAAGAATAAGGCGTGACAACTCGACCATCAATAGGAGATAATTAAGGAGTAGTAAAACCTAAGTAAACACATCTTTAAACTATCATACGAGCACACATTAATTAGACATAGACTACCACTACCTTAGTTTAGATAATTAGATAATAGTAGAGTAATCGGTGAAATACCAACCCCCCAAATCCAATACCCGAGATTAGTACTTTTCAATTTCCTAAAAACATAAAAAGATAAAAATAATCTTCCTCAACCTTAACCTTAGCGTAGTAACTTCTCACTAGCATTCCTATTCCCCAGAGAACGATATCAATACCGTGGCTTACCCTAATACTACACTACAGCGATTAGGTTCATCGCTGGGGTGTTGAAAAACTTGCTCGACGAAAGGAAGTTCCTTTGACCCCGAGCAGCGGCTGCGTAAGCGTATCAAGTTTTGGTGCATTGCCGGGAATAGTAGTCCACCTCGTTTAGGTTCTTTGCTTGATTCCTATCAAGTAATTTTTTTTTTCTTTTTTTCTCATTATTAGCTTCCTCTTAGTCTATCCCCCTTCTTCGTGGCTTTTGTTCGTAACACCCATCACTTTTCATCATGGAAGATGATAACTGATCTGCGCAAAACCGTCAAGTTATCTCACGAAGCTAGTCACTTGTGAATGACCAACCGTAAGAAACTCAAAGCATTTCACACAAATGCAATTTAGATCGAGGAGGAATATAGTGGATTCCTAGGTCGTTAAGTCCCGGAGGATGAATTGGTGTTAAACAACTTCAGATGATAGAATGATCACTAAGGATAGTGATCGGTAAGGGTATTGATGGAAAATTACCTAAAGAAAGATCTACAAATTAAAGCGACTTAAATGCAAATTAAGAAAATTAAAAGTTAAAATCTATTAAATAAACGCTATCACTATTTTTACAATGATGTTTTATGATTTTATAAAATAAAATGACTTAAATAAACTATCTTAACTAAAACGTAAACTCAAATTATCTAAAAGCGTTACTTAAAACTAAAGCAGCGTTATTTACGAAAATGGTATTTGGGCGCAAGATAAAACGTAAAATTTATGAAATAAAGGCCTACGAATGTAAAACTAATTTTCTTACGTACTATATGATAAAAGAAATTTTAGAAAAAGATTTATATTTTTAGACTTTTATATTTTTTATTATGAATTAATTACTATAAAACACTAATTAAATGTTTAAAATACTAAAACTAATTATAAAAATCGAAACTTTTGTAAAATACTTTATACTAATATAAAGACAAGAAAATTGCAAAAGTTGAAAAAGGTATTATAAATAAGCTACAAATAAGCAAAAAGCTACGTATAAGCTTATTGTGGAAAATGTGGTTAAATACTAAGTAGTGTAAGATTTTAACGAAAAGACCCAAGGGCAATGGCATACAGGTACCCACTATCACCCATATAAGGGAGAGGTCTCGGGTTAGACCCCCACCTCTCCCTTTTGTAAAACATTTTATTTTTGGAATTTTCTTTTGCAACTTATTAAGTAGACTAAAATAAGCACTTTTATAACTAACACTTTTATAAAAACTACAAATGTGAGATTAAGCTAATGTTCTTAATAAATGGCTTAATTTGGAAATAAGCACAAGGCTTAAGCCATTTGGCTTATAAGCTAGTAAATTAGCACTAAGGAAATGGGAATAAGTTAATAAACTACTAATAAGCTAATATTAATACTGAAAAAGCTAAACAATCTAGAAATAAGCACTAAACAAGCTATAAATAAGCACAACTGTTAACTGTTTTAAACAGGACACTCTTGTTTTCTAGGCAACTTCTAGCTTAATATTAAGCACTTAAATAAGCTAATAAATGAAAAGGAACATTGGAACTAACTAGCTAACCAGCTGGGCTATCTAAAAAACTAAATCTTTAATATTGGAGTTCACTAATGAGCTTATAATGAGCTTATGAAAAATTGGAAAAAGCAGCGAGTATAACTCGATTGTCTTGAGTTAAATGGGACAAACAAAAAGTTGAGTGCAGCCCTATCTAATAAGCTACAAAATGAAAAAATGAACTTGGGACATTGAAATGGCTTGGTTGGCTATCCAAAGAAACAAGTATCATAGGCTGAGATTAACTAGAAAGCTTTTTGTGAGCTTGTGAAAGTGGTGGTAAAAACTGTGCACAGAGCAACCTTTTGACTTTTTAAGAAAACTACAAGTTTGACTTTAATGAACTTTTGCTTGATTCTATGGACTGATTAAGTAGTATTAAGCTAAAATGAAATAATATTAAGCTAGGTTACCAAGATTCAAGCTAATGTTATGATTTTGACAAGCTAAATCCAACAGTTGATAAACTAAGATGAGAATTAAGGTACTTTTGACTTTTGCACTAATGAACACAGGTTTCTTGTTGAGCGAGTTATTTAGGCGAGTTTGACACAAAACAACCAAAAGTACAAGGCGCACAACTCAGTGCAGTTAAGCGGTGCAACCAAACAACCCTTTATGTGGTGAATTGATGTTTTTCAAAGCTTATCACAGACTCAGACCATGAAATTGATTACAGAACTTGTATTATCCATTATTAAGACTAATGAAACATAAAACACTAGCCATAACAACATTAAACTAAGAATTACCAAATAAGCTAAATTGACTGTGATAATAAGATTTATAGTAACTACTAATTTAAAAGAACAAGCTACTGGTTTTAATGTTTAAATAAACTTAACTATAGCTAATAAACATGGAAAAACAAGCATTAGAGCTTATGACTCACTTGCACAGTGAAATGAGATATTAGCTTAAAAAGGCTTACAAATGGATCCAAGCTCAAGACAGGGAACCAAAGACTGAGAAACACTCCTATAGCTTACCAATAAGCTCTAAACCATTAATCCATCCAAAATTAGCTCTGCTCCATTCTTGATCTTTATTTTTCTTGCTTTTTTATTTTTAACTAATTTTAAGTGAATTTTTGGTAATTTTGGAATTGTTAAGGAAAAGCGGAACTTTAAGGTTTCTAACGACTTATAAGCCTTGTCAAGAGCTTATATGGGCTTAAGAAACAATAACAACAACTATTAACCATATTTGCATACTTTGAGAATTTGAGCGTGAAATATGCATAAAGCGAATGTGTTTAAAAGAAGCTGAAATTAAAGCGAAGGTAAGTTTTATTACATCAAATTAGATTTCAAAGCATTTGAGAGCTTAAACATAAACTATAAACTTAAATTATTTAAAAGCGAGATAAGCTAAATTAAGCTACACTAAGCTACTCTACTTGGTCTTCTTACACTCCTTTCTTACGTATTTATTACTCTTTTGCATCCCACTAGCTTCCAATACTTTCCCACATCTCAATTTGACCATTAGATTGGTCAAATTTATCTTAACCGTTTAAACCAATTTTGGCGCCAAAGTCATTGGGGTAACTTGCGACTTGATATTTTATAATTAAGGAACTTTGGATGGTAGCAGAGGCTTAGGGGACAGGTTTGAGAGATATTTAGGCAATTTGGTAGAGTTTGGAAGAAAACAGGGGAAGGGGTGAGGTTTTGGAGGTAAAAGTAGTGTGGGTTGCATTTAATGGAAAGGAAGATAGCGAGGTGGTGGAGAGAGTAGGTTGGTGATCCGTAGTAGTGAGTGGAGGTGAAGAGGTGGCAAAACCACGGTATGGTGTATCTGAGGGTGGGAGAGGCAGTTGAGCAGTGTTTGGCGGTTTTGCTTGTTTGACCGTTTGACGAAATTAATAACGGGTGTTGGGTTTGGGCTAAAGGCGGGCCACGGTGGGTTGGTGGATTTGGATTTGGTTTGTTAACAATTACAAGGGTCCATTTGGTTTAAGTAAAAGGACCATTCATGTAATATTGCAAAGTTTAGGACCTGAAACGCCATTCTTTCAAAATTATTCAAGGGCCAAAATTGTTAAGTTAGATAAACCAAAGGACTTATTTTGCATTTTATTACAATTTAAAATACCCCGAGGACCATTTATGTAATTTTCCAAAGTTTAGGGGGTTAAATTGTAATTTCCTCAAAGTTATCAAAATAGTTCCAATTTGTAAATTCATGAATAGTACAAGGGTATATTTTGTAAAATTTCCATTTTTGAATACCCAGGGACCATTTTTGCCAATTTTGAAACTCTAGGGACCAAACTTGTAATTTTCTCCAAAGTTATCATGAAGGACCAATATTGCCATTTATAAATAGTACAAGGTTTATTTTGATCAATTTCCAATTTTAAAACCTTAAGGACTATTTTTGACACTTTTGCAAAGTTGAGGGACCAAAGTTGTAAATTTGTGATTTTTAACTTCAAAGGATTATTTTGAACAACTTATGAATCAAGGACCTTTAATGATATTTTACAAGTTTTTGAATTACAGGACTAATTTTGACAACTTTTGTAACTTGGGGACTAAAGCGCCAATTATGCAAACTTGATCTTTTTATTGATTTTGATGTTTTTGCATTTAAAACATATAAAACACTTGTTTGTGATATTTTATCATTTTGAAGCATTTCGAGTGTTTCGGATGTTTTGGCATTCTAACGATATAAAAATGATGAGTATTTAGACACTTCGTCAATCCCACACTAAGATATTGCTAGTCCCTAGCAATAATTTATGAAAATTTAATGGATTTTATCTCTTTACCAAAAGCCATTACTTACGGGTAGCCAATTGTTTGAGTTCAAGTAAGAACCTTGGTACAATGATAACCAAATGATTTTGAGCAAATCATAAGCTTTCAACGGATTTGATTTGTCTTTACGAGCCGTACCCTTACGGACTAGCCAACTCTTAGATAAATTATCAATATTATCTTTGGTGAGTCGATTACCAATTATGGATTTTCAATCGCCTTTACCACAAGCCATAATCTTGGGCTAGCCAACTTTTACTTTTAAGATATGGTGAAGTGAACACCATACAATTTTAGGCAAATTGCAAGCCATATAAGCGGTTTGAGATATCTTTACCAAGAGCCGTTTGCTCTGGATTAGCCAATCCTTTTGTCTATTAGACAAGGCGGATGATAACCAATTGAGTAAGTGTAAAACACTTACTCCAAAAAAAAAATTTTTGGCCAAAATGGGGAATTGGGTGGATAATATATGAAATTCGTGAAAATCCCCCACACTTAGAAATGAATATTGCCCTCAATATTCAAAGTACCGTGATTCTGCGAAACATAGAACATAAAGGGAAATACTCGGCCATTATTTAGAAAGAATATATATATATATTTTTTTTTTTATGAAAACTTATATTTATATAACATGTGGGGCAACTCCCCACACTAAGGTGGTACACACGGTGAAAACCCATGTTTAACTCTTGTTTTGATTACCGAGTCGCTAGCTTGACTCGACCCAGATGGTGGTTCATGGGAAGTAAGTGGAAGAGAGAATCTCCATCGGACTTTCATTCAAGATGTTTGTATAAACATTGAAATGCGTGAAAGTTCCACACCGATGAGATATACATAGAACCGGCTCATAAATGATGAATGAAAATGCGGGATCAAAGATAATGTCTTCATTCCCGAAGGAGTGAAGAGCAGGAGAAGCTACGGGATAGGTGAAGAAGAAAGAAAGTCATGATAATAATCTTGACTAACTCATCATCATCGGAAGAATTCATAGTTTCATGAATCTTATCGATTAAGCTCAATTGGTCTAGACATATCCGGGTGTGTCTAGATCAAAGTAAGTTATCATACTCCGGTAGAGATATGATATGAGTGAGTTCACGGAGAACTCCTCAAAGGAAAATGATTCATATTCGGGATTGATTTGGTGAGTTCAGGGAACTCATCAAAAGTGAATGATTCATAATCGGGAGAGAATTATGAGAATGAGAAGTGGTAATACCACTAATCTTCTCTCCCGTATGATCAAAATGGAGCGTTTGTAATTCGGGAATAGAATCATTGAACAAAAGTTCACTATCCTCAAAGGGATAGGATATGAAATGAGCTTTTCATCAAAAGCCTCGATTCTAGAAATGAGAAGATTAACATTCAATAATGTAAGGCGAAGAGCTTCGTCTTGGATTATTCTTCATCATTCTCTTCTCCTGGTGACAAGCTCGAAGGTAATTCACCAACATAACTTATGTCTCCACAAGATAAAGAATAGTTCTCATCGAATCGAGAACATCTCAATATGATCATTTTGGAAGACAAGAGGAGGAGGATATCACACACATGATCAAGAATTCCTGTGACTCTCTTGGGATTGGGACAAGGTTCTCAACACTAGACTTTATGAATTCGCTCGATTCCTTTTCGGGAACAGTGTCAAGATGCTCGTCCCCCGTGTTCGAGAGAGTGAGTGGGAGCTTGGGTGTGATGGCGGTTGTCTGAGAATGAATCTCAATCTTTGGAATATCAAGCGATGAATTTGATGAATCTTCAGTGTATCTTCATCATCACTATCATCAAGAATAAAGCGAAATTGAGAGCTAGATCATTTGCTTTTCTTTTGCAATTAATTCCTAATAGACTTTTCAAAAGCAATTTGGGAATTTATTTTATGACTTTGCTCTTGACTAGCAATTCTTCCATGGATTTCTCATGTGAATTTTGAATGACGGGACATTGTGGGAGTGGAGATTTGTCAAAACGGAAGGTTGACATTGATAATCATCATGAGGACCTCCACAATATACACAAGAAAAGCGGGAACATTATGAAATCTTTGTCTTACTCAACTCCTCAGTTCTTTTCTTGACTCGAAGCTCTAGATAAGTGTCTTGTTGAGTTCTTTGAGGATTTTGAGTCATTTGGCTTTATGGAGATTGGTCGTGATATGGATAGTCGTAATTGTTACAAGGAAATGGATTCCTGTTTGACAATCGATTTGAAATGGGGACCTCCACAGTTCTCAATGATAAGCTGTTGAGCACGGATAGGTGAATCATATGGATATTGGTCATACCCAATATTACGAGCATCATAGGAGGCTGTTCATAGATAAGCGTGTTTCGGATTGACATTCAAATCCTTGGTGAGGACCTCCACAAAATTCACAAGTATTGTTGATTGTATGAAGATAAGTCGGTTTGTGGTGGGTAGTTAGAAAATTTGAGGGTCGTTAAATGAGTTTGGATTAGGATCATATTCAAATGAATTCCTCGAACCACAAAACAAACAAATCCCGTTCGAATATCATTACCACCTACACACGTACACAATGACTGTGGTGAACCAAAAAGAGGCTCACCACAACCGACACAAGGAATAAGCGATTCTATTTGAGAGTTATGAGAAGGAATCGGTTCAAAGAATCAATAAAACCAACATGGTGATCGAATGACTAATAAGACTCAAAGAACATTTTGAAAAATCCGGAGGTGGGACAAGTGGTGTGCTCGAGAGCTAGCAATTTCCATCACTTCCGTTATGGACTCCGGTTACGGTTCTTGAAAACGTGAAGATTAGGTAAGTCATCCTTGCTAGTCACCGGATGAATTACGCATGTTTGCTTTTAGTAAATCGTGAAAGTTTAGAATCAATTCTAGGCGGCTTATGAGCAATTGAGGGTTTAGATCTTTGGATAACCGTAGGTTGGACATGTTTAGCACCTCCATTATCAAAGGAAGTACACGGTCCTTTGTCACCCGGTTTCTCGTTCTATTTCCCTACGCAGAATGAATGGATCATCACGAACCACACGAATTCTTGACATTTGTGATAAAATAGGAAGTTTTTCAACCGTTCCAGTTCGTCGTGAGTCGAGAGATTCCATGAGAATAGAAGAAGTTTAGAATCAAATGGATGAGGGTAAAGGGATAAAGAATCAAAAAGGTAAGAGGGTAAAGATGAATATTTTTGGATTTTTGAAAACATGCCATAAAAACAAAGAATGAAAATATTTTTGGTGTTATCAACACTTTAGGAAAAGTGTTAATGAACTTTTGATTTTGATTAACTTTACAAAAAGCTGTTTACAAAATGTGGTATATGTGCAAGTGCAGATGCGAGAATGTTTAAAACACGCTTCTGACCTCCCGGCGGCGCCTAAAATTTTGATCTGCGCAAAACCGTCAAGTTATCTCACGCAAGCTAGTCACTTGTGAATGACCAACCGTAAGAAACTCAAAACAGCTCACACACCAAATGCAATTTAGATCAGAGGAATATAGTGGATTCCTAGGTCGTTAAGTCCCACGGAGGATGAATTGGTGTTAAACAACTTCAGATGATAGAATGATCACTAAGGATAGTGATCAGTAAGGGTATTGATGGAAAATTACCTAAAGAAAAGATCTACAAATTAAAGCGACTTAAATGCAAATTAAGAAAATTAAAAAGTTAAAATCTATTAAATAAACGCTATCACTATTTTTACAATGATGTTTTTATGATTTTATAAAATAAAATGACTTAAATAAACTATCTTAACTAAAGCGTAAACTCAAATTATCTAAAAGCGTTACTTAAAACTAAAGCAGCGTTATTTACGAAAATGGTATTTGGGCGCCAAGATAAAACGTAAAATTTATGAAATAAAAGGCCTACGAATGTAAAACTAATTTTCTTCGTACTATATGATAAAAGAAATTTTTAGAAAAAGATTTATATTTTTAGACTTTTATATTTTTATTATGAATTAATTACTATAAAACACTAATTAAATGTTTAAAAATACTAAAACTAATTATAAAAATACGAAACTTTTGTAAAAATACTTTATACTAATATAAAGACAAGAAAATTGCAAAAGTTGAAAAAGGTATTATAAATAAGCTACAAATAAGCAAAAAGCTACGTATAAGCTTATTGTGGAAAATGTGGTTAAATACTAAGTAGTGTAAGATTTTAACGAAAAAGACCCAAGGGCGCAATGGCATACAGGTACCCACTATCACCCATATAAGGGAGAGGTCTCAGGTTCGACCCCTGCCTCTCCCTTTTTGTAAAAACATTTTATTTTTGGAATTTTCTTTTTGCAACTTATTAAGTAGACTAAAATAAGCACTTTTTATAACTAACACTTTTTATAAAAACTACAAATAAGCTGAGATTAAGCTAATGTTCTTAACAGTGGCTTAATTTGGAAATAAGCACAAGGCTTAAGCCATTTGGCTTATAAGCTAGTAAATTAGCACTAAGGAAATGGGAATAAGTTAATAAACTACTAATAAGCTAATATTAATACTGAAAAAGCTAAACAATCTAGAAATAAGCACTAAACAAGCTATAAATAAGCACAACTGTTAACTGTTTTAAACAGGACACTCTTGTTTTCTAGGCAACTTCTAGCTTAATATTAAGCACTTAAATAAGCTAATAAATGAAAAGGAACATTGGAACTAACTAGCTAACCAGCTGGGCTATCTAAAAAACTAAATCTTTAATATTGGAGTTCACTAATGAGCTTATAATGAGCTTATGAAAAATTGGAAAAAGCCACTGAGTATAACTCAGTGTACTGAGTTAAAATGGGACAAACAAAAAGTTGAGTGCGACCACATCTAATAAGCTACAAAATGAAAAATGAACTTGGGACATTGAAATGGCTTGGTTGGCTATCCAAAGAAACAAGTATCATGGTGAGATTAACTAGAAAGCTTTTGTGAGCTTGTGAAAGTGGTGGTAAAAACTGTGCACATAGCAACCTTTTGACTTTTTAAGAAAACTACAAGTTTGACTTTAATGAACTTTTGCTTGATTCTATGGACTGATTAAGTAGTATTAAGCTAAAATGAAATAATATTAAGCTAGGTTACCAAGATTCAAGCTAATGTTATGATTTTGACAAGCTAAAATCAACAGTTGATAAACTAAGATGAGAATTAAGGTACTTTTGACTTTTGCACTAATGAACACAGGTTTCTTGTTGAACCGAGTTATTTAGGCGAGTTTGACACAAAACAACCAAAAGTACAAGACTGCACAACCACAGTGCAGTTAAGCAGTGCAACCAAACAACCCTTTATGTGGTGAATTGATGTTTTCAAAGCTTATCATGACTCGGACCATGAAATTGATTCGAACTTGTATTATCCATTATTAAGACTAATGAAACATAAAACCCTAGCCATAACAACATTAAACTAAAATTACCAAATAAGCTAAATTGATTTGTGATAATAAGATTTATAGTAACTACTAATTTAAAAGAACAAGCTCTTGGTTTTAATGTTTAAATAAACTTAACTATAGCTAATAAACATGGAAAAACAAGCATTAGAGCTTATGACTCACTTGCATGGTGAAATGAGATATTAGCTTAAAAGGCTTACAAATGGATCCAAGCTCAAGACAGGAACCAAAGGCGAGAAACACTCCTATAGCTTACCAATAAGCTCTAAACCATTAATCCATCCAAAATTAGCTCGCTCCATTCTTGATCTTTATTTTTCTTGCTTTTTATTTTAACTAATTTTAAGTGAATTTTGGTAATTTTGGAATTGTTAAGGAAAAGCGGAACTTTAAGGTTTCTAACGACTTATAAGCCTTGTCAAGAGCTTAGGTGGGCTTAAGAAACAATAACAACAACTATTAACCATATTTGCATACTTTGAGAATTTGAACTGTGAAATATGCATAAACTGAATGTGTTTAAAAGAACTGAAATTAAAACTGAAGGTAAGTTTTTATTACACTGAAATTAGATTTCAAAGCATTTGAGAGCTTAAACATAAACTATAAACTTAAATTATTTAAAAACGAGATAAGCTAAATTAAGCTACACTAAGCTACTCTACTTGGTCTTCTATTCTGCTCCTTTCTTCTGTATTTATTACTCTTTTGCATCCCACTAGCTTCCAAATACTTTCCCACATCTCAATTTGACCATTAGATTGGTCAAATTTATCTTAACGTTTAAACCAATTTTGGCGCCAAAGTCATTGGGGTAACTTGCGACGATATTTTATAATTAAGGAACTTTGGATGGTAGCAGAGGCTTAGGGGACAGGTTTGAGAGATATTTAGGCAATTTGGTAGAGTTTGGAAGAAAACAGGGGAAGGGGTGAGGTTTTGGAGGTAAAAGTAGTGTGGGTTGCATTTAATGGAAAGGGAAGATGACAGAGGTGGTGGAGAGAGTAGGTTGGTGATCTGTAGTAGTGAGGTGGAGGTGAAGAGGTGGCAAAACCACCTGGTATGGTGTATACAGGGGTGGGAGAGACAGTGAACAGTGTTTGGCGGTTTTGCTTGTTTGACCGTTTGACCGAAATTAATAACGGGGGTGTTGGGTTTGGGCTAAAGACTGGGCCACAGCTGGGTTGGTGTATTTGGATTTGGTTTGTTAACAATTACAAGGGTCCATTTGGTTTAAGTAAAAGGACCATTCATGTAATATTTGCAAAGTTTAGGACTGAAACTGCCATTCTTTCAAAATTATTCCAAGGGCCAAAATTGTTAAGTTAGATAAACCAAAGGACTTATTTTGCATTTTATTACAATTTAAAATACCAGGGACCATTTATGTAATTTTCCAAAGTTTAGGGGGTTAAATTGTAATTTCCTCAAAGTTATCAAAATAGTTCCAATTTGTAAATTCATGAATAGTACAAGGGTATATTTTGTAAAATTTCCATTTTTTGAATACCCAGGGACCATTTTTGCCAATTTTGAAACTCTAGGGACCAAACTTGTAATTTTCTCCAAAGTTATCATGAAGGACCAATATTGCCATTTATAAATAGTACAAGGTTTATTTTGATCAATTTCCAATTTTAAAACCTTAAGGACTATTTTGACACTTTGCAAAGTTGAGGACCAAAGTTGTAAATTTGTGATTTTTAACTTCAAAGGATTATTTTGAACAACTTATGAATCCCAAGGACCTTTAATGATATTTTACAAGTTTTTGAATTACGAGGACTAATTTTGACAACTTTTGTAACTTGGGGACTAAAGCGCCAATTATGCAAACTTGATCGTTTTCACAGATTTTGATGTTTTGCATTTAAAACATATAAAACACTTGTTTGTGATATTTTTATCATTTTGAAGCATTTCTAAGTGTTTTCGGATGTTTTGGCATTAACGATATAAAAATGATGAGTATTTAGACAACTCATCAATAACCAACCACCACTCATCAACCCACCACCAAATGACCCGCCAAGAGCCCGTACTCTTGGTGAATACTCAAGACCAAGCCACCTAGGCTATAGGAACACCATTGAGCTTCCGACCAAGCCCGAACTACGGACCTGCGATCCGACACCATCCGGTTGGTGCAAAGCGGATGTGCATTCCATGGACTTAGTTCGAAGATCCAAATCGACATCTCGAGGATTTCCTCAAAATTGTCGATTCCATCGACCTTGATGCTACTACTCGGGAGACCCGCGCTGCGTCTCTTCCAATTCTCTACGGGACCAAGCTAGTAATTGGCTTGAGCGACTTCCGCCGGCTCCATCTCAAGTTGGGATGATCTTACGTCTCGCTTTGTTGCTCAATTTTTCCCACGGGAGAACCACTAAGCTTAGGAATGACATCTTGATGTTCCAACAACGTCAAGATGAATCTCTCTGAAGCATAGACCCGATTCAAGGACTTACTTCATAAAGTCCCTCATCACGGCATTGATCTTTGGCTCCAGTCCAAATCTTTTATGATCATGTCAACTTCCCACTAAGCGATCCAATGACCAAGCGGCGGTGGAAAACTTAGTGATCTCACCGCGGAAGAATCATGGGGTATAATAGAGGACTTGCCCTCGACAACGAAAGTTGGGATGACCCGTGAGCTACCTAAACCGTCAAGGCAATCTCCTTGCCTTCCATCAACTCACAACCTTCCGACCGTGGGATGATCGAACTTGAAGATCAAGTTAAATTCCTCATGAGTTCCTCACGAAAATCCTAAGTCTTCACACCATGTGAACAAAGTTTCTTCCTCGTGCGAGCCGTTTGTGATCCTCATAACACGCGCACTAGCACCGATCCCGAACACGCTTCCGTTGACTCGCATCCTCGCGTATTAATGGGCGGGAGGAAGATTTCTACAACACCCGGACCTAGGAATTTCAATGAAACCCGTGAGGCATGGAAAAGCAAGCCCGACTTCTCGGGGACAAACCAAAGAATTCACCGCTAATGATTTCTCATGCCCCCACCTAACGTTCTAACCAACAAAACATCGAAGGGATGTTGCAAAACCTAGTTGCATCCCAAGAAACCCAAATGGCTAAGCTATCGGACCGCTTTAACCATCAACAAGCCGAGATGGATAGGAAGATAAACAACCTTTTGAAAGCCATAGCCAATAGTGATAGGAAGGTTAGTGCTATCTCAACTCCGAACCTTCGGTATAGAGATTAAGGATCAAGCAAGCTAACTAAGCACGTTCGATCGTCAATACCATCGCCTTAGTGAAACACGATAGAACAGGATGACGAAGAGGACCATACGCTTGTGAATAATGAAACACCCGAGGAAGTAGATGAAGTAGACATTGACTATTTCAACAAATTTCCTACGGAAGAAGAACTATCTCGCCACCCTCACTTAGTGCGTGACCTCCGTCACATGTATGTTAGGAAAAGCCCTAGAATCAAGTTTGGGAACCCTTGGAATCTGAACATACCATGTTGCATAGGACACCTTTTTGTGGCAAAGGCCTACATTGATCGCAAATCCTCAATCAACATAATGACTAGCACCTACTACAATTGGATAATGAAGAAGCCTATCCAACTAGGCAAGACCCCGATAATCCTAGGGATAAGTGCAATTTTTGGTAGAGTTAAGGGTTGCCCGTCTATGTAGGTAGTTTCACGTTCCTACGGACTTCATAATTGTGGATGATATTAGCACGACCATAGACTCTAGCTTGTCCCACGTTATTCTAGGAAAACCTTTCGTGAAAGCAAGGGATAACCTATGACCCCTCGTTAGGAGTAGTGCGATTCAAGGATGAGAACGACGACATAGCTTACCAAATGCCGTTTAATATTGAGAAGTTTTCATCACTCTCTAATGATGAAAAGGAACTTAGTTGTCGGTCTATTACAGGAATGATAAGGATAGGAAAAGGAGTAGATTATGTTATGACTAAGATTTTCGGGTTCTATAAGGATTGTTTGAACTTAGGACCGAAATATAGGACCAGTGTGGGAGAGGACGAACTCTTAGAGAGGTGCATCATAGGACACTTCTCGACATGGAATCCCGGTGAGAGACCGTCAAGAGGAGGTAATGAGAAAAGCGTGGGAGCACGACTACGAGTCTAGCTACAAGACTCTTAAATAAAGAAAAGCGCTTCGTGGGAGGCAACCCATGCTTAATTGTTTGCTTGTTAGTGTCATATATCTTTCATTAATTGTTTATCCTCATGTTTAAATTTGTAAAAATGCTTTATTTTATTTTTAACCTCGTCTTAATTGCATATAAAGGTATTTTACATAAGGGATAAGTGGAGGGAGGATTACACACGTTTTCAAAAGAAACGTAAACATGAGAATAACAATTAACCAAAAGATATATATGTTTATTTGTTCGAGTCAAATGCTTGTATCGAGTCATAATGGATGTTTTGCGAAATTTTCCAGTTCTAAAGATGTAAATTTTCGAATTTTTTGAAAATCATGAGCAGTTTTGTCGGGATAACTGACGGCGTCGAGATTGCAACCGGCGGCGTCGGGAAGGAGTAAAAACATCGGATCACTTTTTCTCGTTTTCGAGCTACTTACAAATTTTTGGAATTTTCGGTCTTAATTTTCTTAGAAATTCTGTAAACATCCATTCCACAAGCATTATATCCTAGTTTAAATCGAGTTTATATATATTATTACCGCCGATTTTACGAAGGTTTCGTTTGTTTTCTTCAAGTGTACAGGTTTAGTTTGTCGAGAAGAAGTTACACAAGATTGGAAGGAGCTTTTCAAGCAATAATTCTTCTTGGAAAGGATTTAACCACCACTTTACACGGATCCTCTTGAGCTAATCGGGGAGTATTAGTTTCTTTCGTTTTGATTACCTTCTTTATCATAACTTTGATACTTTCGGGAACATTAGGGACAATGTTTAGTTTAAGTGTAGGAGGAAAATAAAGCGGGAACTTTGAAACTATGCTTATCCTTGATTATTTGCTTTATCCAATTGTGATTGTGTAATAAACCATGAGAAAATGTCGGTTAGGGTAATTTTGGCACCAAATTTAAAATTTTTCATGACATATAGGAGTGGGCCATTAGTCTTAACAAAGCGTTTCACGGATAGGAAGTTGCATGACTAGCACAAAACCCTTTACCACCCAAATTCCACCCAAAATGTGAGGATCGCCCTTAGATTAGTAGGAATTTAAAGCATTCATCTTCAATGCTTAGAGTGTGAACGGTAGTATATTAGATTCTAGAACTTGTTTTGTGATGCATTCCGAGATCGTAAGTGAGACTACACTTGTGTAGTTAGGAATAACTAAATGATAAGAGGCATTAGGATAACCCTTGTTTGATACCGTAATATAATTACTTCTTCCACATCGGTTGAGTAATTCCCCACACCCTTTGCGTTGTACTCATCTTTAGTACACGATACCCTAGTTAACCCCTCGAGCCTATCCTTTTCGCGGTTCTCGTGATGTTTCGGTTTTCCGAATATCAATGAAGAGCATTGTTTACACCCACCCCAAATATACACCCAAATCGCCTTAGCCTACCCCTTATGCACTCACTTTTAGTGCATTATTGTTATCACCCCAAACCCTTAGTTCAATTATCGGTTGCTTGCATGAGTTGCTAAGTCGAGTCATATCCTTTGTATCTGATTTTGGGACGATTGGGATTCATGGGAAAAGTTAAAGTTTATGAAATGATGGGAAGGGCGTTAAATTGAATTCCCTTTGTTTGCGTAATAATGTACCCCAAGTGTTTTGATCTTTTCAATTCGGGTCAAATTAGTGTTAGAGTAATAAAACTCAAGTGTAGGGATGTGCCTATAATTCCCTATCATTTTGATGTTACCGTAGAGGATGATAGAGTAAAAGTGTATGGAAAAAAAAATCGAAAAAAATAGAAAAGAGAAAAGAAAAAAAATAGAGTGTAAAAAAAAAAAAAAAAAAAAAAAAAAAAAAAAAGCGGGCTACCATCCTACATCTATCCTTTAAATTTATGTTTGTTTATTTCCGTTACCTAGAGTTTTAGAGTGTCGAGTCTTGGCTTAGCAACGCCATTCTTCGTATGCATTTAACATAGAGATTTTTGACTTGCCACCACTAAATAGCCTATCCCACCAAACCCTTGTTTCCCTACCGTAAGCCTAACATTACAACCCTTTAAAAGATCTCTTTGATAGTCTTTCCTAGGTGCTTACGCCAAAGCGATGGAGGTTTGATCTATTCTCAAGCCTATGGTAATCTATGTACTAGGAATGAGTGTTTATCTTCCATTTCCTATTTGTTATATTTCATATATACACCGAGAGAGATGTAGTATCCAAACACCCCATGTGAGGTGCTAGTATGTAATTTCCGTGCTTGTTATGACTTTTTGGGGCTTATATGTGTTGTGGACCGTTTTAAATCAATGCTTCATGACCCCTAACTTATAAATTAATTGGCTAAAAGCACATTTGCTTGAGGACAAGCAAATAACAAGTGTAGGGATATTTGATAAGGTTTTAAAGGTACCATTTGAGGGTCGTTTAAGCCCTTATTTGATCACTTTTGTATCCGTTATTGCTTAATATCGTTCCTTTTCACTTTTAGGTCTCTTAAAGGCAAAATCTTTGGAATGACACTTATTTGGACGAAAAGCGCGAATATCTGAAGAAAATGGCCAAAGTCATAATCGAGACACTTAAAGTGCTTGAAAGCAGTGGCGGCGTCGGTGTTAGTGCGACGCGCGTCGGAGGATTTTTGTGACGATCTGAAGCCAAAACCCTATTTTCAAGTGACGACGTCGGGCTTTAAAAGAGTAGGCCGTTGCTACTCGGGACGGCCTAGATGCGACCCGCACGACGTCGGGAAGGGCGGCGTCACGGACATAAGGTGACGCCGTCGCAAGGTTAACGTGGCCAAGACGAAACCCTAATGGCGGCGACACGGCGTCACAAAACATAAGGTGCGCCGTCGCATATGTAATATTATATATAGAATCAAATTTTCGGTTTAGGAGAGTCTTTTGGAGTAAAACCTAAAACCGAACCAAGGGTGTCTTGTCGATATTTTAGGGTTCCAAACCCTATCTTACATCAAGATAAGTATTTACTTCATCAATTTAATTATGTCTTTGATTATTTGTGTGTATGCTTGCATGTTCTCCATGTCCGCTAATTTATTTGTGTGTTTGCTTAGGGAGTATGAAACTTAATTATTGAATATTGATTGGTTGTTTCTTATCTTAGTTGATTAATGACCTAGTAATGCGATAGGTCATTCGTTGTGTACTTAATGCTTGATTCATCTTTGTGAACCTTAGAATATAATTACACGAGTAGTTGTAAGCTAAACCATCCAAAGAGTGCCTTAGAGTAAGAGTTTATTATCCCTAGTGGGTTTTGTAGGCGAGACCCTTTGGTAAGTTCAAAGAGTTAGGGAGAAAGCATACCCTACAACTTTAGACACAACGCAACTAAGAATAAGACGTGACAACTCAACCATCAATAGGAGATAATTAAGGAGTAGTAAAACCTAAGTAAACACATCTTTAAACTATCATACGAGCACACATTAATTAGACATAGACTACCACCACCTTAGTTTAGATAATTAGATAATAGTAGAGTAATCGGTGAAATACCAACCCCCAAATCAATACCCGAGATTCGTACTTTTCAATTTCCTAAAAACATAAAAAGATAAAAAATAATCTTCCTCAACCTTAACCTTAGCGTAGTAACCTCACTAGCATTCCTATTCCCAGAGAACGATATCAATACCGTGGCTTACCCTAATACTACACTACAACGATTAGGTTCACGCCTGGGGTGTTGAAAAACTTGTTCGACGAAAGGAAGTTCCTTTGACCCCGAACGCGCTGCGTAAGCGTATCAACGAATCTGTGACTAAAGGGGTTTTTGTGTGCGTATATATCACTTTTGACTGGGGGCTTGATGATGTACCCTCCGACCAGGTCGAAGGACTTCCTTTCGAGCTTGGTCGAACCTTCATCTCGCAGGACTAGGTCAGTCTTCTGAAGTCGTCGTTGGCGAAGAACCATTCATCTATGATATGGTTACCAGTTGGGAATTCGCCAATCGAAGACCTAAGTCCTTCGGGGTATGATCTTTGAGGATACTAAGACGGAGAAAGCCAAGACTTGGTCTAACCTATGTTTCTTCTTTCCCCTTAGCTTTCCGGCCAAGATAGAGAGAGTGGGGCGCTCAGCCTTACCGGTTACCACAAATCATGGGACGCACTCATGATCTCCGAAATTCGTGCAAAGACTCTCCAAGCCCATTTTTTCCCTTATATATAGATTGAATGGGTTGTTGATGATGGTATGTTCACTCTACACTATACTTCTACTATATACTTACCAACTTCTCATAGAACATACTTATTCGCACGCTGGAGGTGGTTCACAGGGTCCAACCCCTGCACAGTCACTTAACGTAGTGTCTCCGTATTTCTTATTGCAGGTTAACTACAAGGTTGGCGTAATCACAATAGCCCTCATATCCTTTGATCCTCATTGCAAGGCCTGGTCGTGCAAATAATTGTACAATCAGTTATGAAATGGAAATTTTTTTTCATCAAAGTCAACATGTCTGCTGGTATGGACTTTTTGTGCTTTGGGATCATAAAGCATGTAACCTTTTTGTTGAAGAGGGTAGCCAATTAGGATGGTAGGAATGGCTCTGCAACCTATGGTTCCGAGATGCTCTAGTAAAGGTGGTGTTTGGTAAATGAGTTCATATGGTGATTTGTTGGCAATGGTAGTGGAAGGTAATCTGTTAATGATGTATGTGACAGCTAGAATGCAATATCCCCAAAAGTTGATTGGAAAATTGCTTGGAATTTCAAAGCTATTATGATTTCAAGTAACTGTTTGTGCTTTCTCTCAACCCTGACATTTTGCTGAGGTGTGTTTGGACAAGAGGTTTGGTGTGTGATGCTAATTAAGGATTCAATACCATTGTCACTTCTAATGGTTTTGATTTTGATTTGAAAGTGATTAAGGACATATGAGTGAAATTACTTTATGTGATTGATTGTATGATGTTTACTAGGAATTAGGTATGTCGAAGTTGCCAGAGTGGTCATCCACTATGGTTAAGAAGTATATGCATTTATTGATAGTGGTGTGTCTATATGGTCCCCAAACATCAATGTGGACAATGTCAAATAGAGATTTTGCATATGAAGTACTTGGAGTGAAAGACAAAGCATTTTGTTTTGCTAATATGCAGACATCACATTTGAAAGTTGAGGTACATTTAACAAGAGATGAAAGACATTTGATCTGTTTTATTACAAGAAATGAAGTATGGCCTAATCTAGCATGCCACAATGAAGACTTGTTGTTGAAGGTTGAACTTGTGGTTGCAGAGAGTGAATGATGAGGTGTAGTAGCAACTGAAGGTGATGGTAACAAGTAAATACCATTACAAAGGGTACCATGAGCAATCCTCTTGTTCTAGTCCACAAAAACACATTATGATTCAGTGAGGATGAGTGAAATGTTTGTGCCTTTTAACAGTTTACTTACTGAGATTAAGTTATATGTGAAAGATGGGATGTAAAGTACATTTGTGAGTGTAATGTGTGAGTTTATAACTACAGATCCATAGGTGGTTACTTTGGTGTTGTGTCCATTTGGTAAGGTAACATAAATTAGTGTAGTGAAGGTTTGTATATCTATCATGTAAATGATTTTAGTGCATATATGGTCAGTTGCCCCACTGTCAGTAATCTACAAACTTTTAAGAGTAGATGTCAAAGATGCAACAAACCTAGGAATACCAAGACTTAGAGATCAGAATATACCATGTGGTAAGCCTTTCTGAGAGTTCTGCATAATTAAAAGAACCTAACTGAGTTGATTTTGAAGCTGATCAATCCTTGCAGTGACATGTACATCATAAGGGGTGTTTGGTTGAGCAGTTTGTAGCAGAGTTTCCATCCTGATTGATCACCATATTAACTGTTCTATTAGCTCTGTACTCTTGGTTTTGAGCTCTATAAGGCTTAGGTTGAACCTTTCCATGCAATGGGTGCCCTACATGATATCCAACAATCTGATAGCATTGCTCCTTTACGTGACCTCTTTTCAACAGTTACCACATATGAACCCTTTCCTAAATGCAACCCTTCTTTCAGCTTGTGCAGAAGACTCACCCTGTCTATAACTTGATCTATTGAAGACGTTTGGTTTTTGAATGACCTCTGATTGTTTGAATAAGCAGAAAATGAAGTTGTAAGTGTTGGTTTTGGTAACAAGCCTTCTCTCTGCTTCTCTTCTTGTCTAAACATATTATATGCCTTCACAACTGAGGGTAATGGTTGCATTAAGAGAATTTGACGTCTGATGTTGGAGTAACTACCATCAAGACCCATAATAAATTGAACTATCATCTTCCTTTGATCCTTTTCACCATATTCTTTACCATTTTCACATGAACAAACACAAGTACACAAGTATGGATCCTCAAATTCATCAAACTCATCCTACAGTCCTCTTGGCTTATGATAGTAAACCTCAACAATACAATCAGCTTGTTTTAACTGGACTACATCATTTGTGAGTTGAAAGATTCTATGACCATCAATTTGTGCATATTGTTATTGTAATTCAACCCATAGTTGGTTAGCATGATTGATGAAGTTCAAACTATTTCCAATTTTTTCAACAACAGTATTCAAGATCCATGAAATTATCATATCATTATTCCTTTCCTATAGAGCTCTAATTGGTGAAACCGTACCTCGTTCCATGAATTATCCATTGAAAATTTTCATCTTGTTCTTTTCATGTAAGGTAATAACCATAGATCTTCTCTATGAAATGTAATTATCTGAGCTTGTTAACTTCCTGGAGATCAATACTAACCCAGGGTGATCAATTTTTAAGAGAAAGAGTGGGTGATCCGATGTGATTTGATTTGTTGGAGATGATGATCCACTAGTTGAGTTATCTTCAGTGCTCATTTTGATATATTTGTAAAGATCTTAGTGATTTGATGAATTGATTGTGATTGAAATAAGATTGTAACTGCTTTAATGGTGATTTTAACTAACTTTAACAGATTATAACCGTTTTGATGGTGATTTGAGTGTTTTGAGTAAGTTTTGGATCAAGAAGATAAAATGAATTTAAAATGTTATTTGAGTGATAAGTGGTGAGTTGATGTAGGATCAGAGCTCGGATACCATATTAACAATGGAGGTTGATGGTGGGATTGTAACAGAATGCATAACAAAATTTTGAATAAGAAGAATTGGCGGGAAAATCTGTCACTTCACCATTTTGTATTATTACTCAAATGAATGTCTTACATGGCTATTAATACTAATGATACAACTAAGAAAATTCTAGAAACTTCTAACTAACTAACTAACTATTTACATTGGATTAATAAACTTTTGCTTTGTGATGTAAGTAGTGTTTGGCTGGTGTAGCAAGTTGAGGTGTAGTTTGACTTGTGACTGAGTTGACTTATGGTGTAGTACTCTGCTTGAGCTCTGTTCTACCTTTAATTGTCATGCATAACATAGATATATGCAGTTATGCACCATGCATAACAACATGCATCATATTCAAACTAAAATAAAAGTATAGTGACACAAACATATTTCAGTATGTGCTTCTATAAATTTGCATGGCAATCAATAACGCATGAAAGAAAAGTTCGAGCACTTACATATTTAAAACGGACATAGAAAACAGATGAACATATACTAAGTAACATATACCTCCGAACGTCCCGAATAGAAACCTCCAAAATAGTAACCCGTTTTCTACATTTAAGAGGAACATGAAGCATATTTCATCCATGTCCCATGGATGGTACCAAATGTTGAAGCAAATTTCTACTTATATGGTCTTGACGACTCCAATGATGCCGCTCGTCATCATCCCATGCCAAAAGCATGCTACAAACATAGAAATAGCCAATTAAAAAGGGGTCCGAGACCGAAGCCCCGGAACCACCCTCCGACAGTCAAGCCACAACCTCCGATGGACAAGATTTATATATTAGAGAAAGAAAATATAGAGAAGGTGAGGGATTAGAACCTGTGTAGTTGAGGGGAGATGTCGTCTACTTATAGGCAAATGTATATGGGACTTACCTGTCATGTCTCTGAAGCTCGACCACCTCCCAATCTTATCTCATAATTAGAATCAGTCCAAGAGAATATATATGTCATCAATTTGTTTACTTGGACTACGGGTATTGGTGCCCAAAACCAACACTGCCACATCAGGATTCACTTATTTCACCAAACCAATCATCAAACACTTGGTAACCACCAAACTAAAACACAAACATATTCTACCTAAACCCCAAAAACATACCTCACAATACATTAACATACATAAAAACTAAAATTTTGTTTGGTCAAGCAGATGATCAAACCATTTTCAAAGTGTGGAAATGCTTAGGTGTAGAGGAGGAGGACGTCTCATGGTGGTACAAACAAGACTCACCACGCGTGGATGCATGCTTCATTACCTGTAGTCTTATTTAGAAATGTAAATGTATTAGATAGATCAAATGAAAGTATATCCACATCCATATCCATTTATTTGTTTTGTCATCTATATCCTTATCTATTTAAGTCGATTCATCCATCCATAGATAAATTGGTTTTGAGTATCTATTTCATATCAACAACAAAAATCGTTAAAGATAATCCCGTTGTTTAATGCATATTGTAATAATTGTTGACATAAACATGATTTGTTTAACATATCGCAATATATAACACTATAGTCTCAAGAATACAATTGATACATATTTTGTAATTGTGGACATATAGTCCGGACTGGGCCAGGAATGGGTCAGGCCCGACAGACAGCGGCCCACTCTACGATCTAAAAACCCTAACTCTCCATAACCCTAAAACCGATTACTTACTCTCACGCCGGAGGATAATCGTGGGAAACAATCTCACGATAAGCCTAAAGGTGTTTTCTGTTTACTTAGTGCGCAGGTCTCAAGCAGCAATAATCAATTGGTACGAGAATCGGAACCCAAACAAGGAACACCCAACTTTTGTATCAACAAGTGGCGCCATCCGTGGGACCCGAACATAATATTTCGTCTCGTATGCCCACCCTATATTGTCACCAGCTGACTTACGGTATGAATACACTCATTAAGGTTAGCAGACAACTTATCGAATCATTTATGAATACACTCATTCAGGTCAGTAGACTTCGGCTTATCAAATCGTGTTTCATCCATGTGATTTGGCTAAATGTTAAAACATGATAAATCGTATATAGTATTGTCCAAGCTTAAACCAGGACATATTGTTTATTAATTAATTAAGGCCATCCAAGTTGTTACACGGTACCCAATTTGGAAATTAACAAGTATAAGAATCATAATATTTCTTTACATGAGATACAAGAATGTGTAATAGTCTATTCTTTTACTAAGACAGATAAAAGAAAAAGTCTGCACGATCGGACCTATTTTATCTTTTAGCCGCGAATTAATTCGGCAAACATCGCTTTTACGGTTGGTATGCTCGTCGCGCTTGTTTTACGATCGAACAACGCGATCACGATAAATCTACCCGTGTTAGGTCGTGCGTTCGGACATCTTCGCAGATTAGCTACGAGCAAACACCACGATGCTAGTCAATCGCCATGAGCGACCGGACAAAGGCCGTGGTCATGTTATGTTCATCTGCGATCATCCACAAACGCTCAAGTCTATGCGGTCACGATATATCCATCTGCGTCTATTAGTCGCGGTCACGGACGCGTCCATCCGGTTTTTTTATATTAAAAAAATAATAAAAAATAATTATTTATGTAGTTTGTAAAACCTCGCGATAGGGGTAATTCTTGACCGCCACTTCTCTTATGTGTTAAGTTCACATGCTATGTGCTATATATTGCTTCACTTCATTAGTTTTATATGTTTCGATTCGTGGCATATATGTTAATATTTGCATTAAGTGTTTTTGGTGAATAAATAAGTTTAATGCTCTACACGAGTAGCACCATCAAACTTGGAGGGCTACCGGGTATATAATACCACTATTTTAAATGCAGCGTCACGAAGGCATATTAGCGGATCGTATGTAAGAGGTATTGCAAGCCCAGTACAAAGACGGTTTAAATATTCACACCATCTTGCCGCAGGGAGACGTCCTCTGTCGGTTGTAAAGACGGATGTAATGCGCGACGCCACGGAAGCACGTCTTCGCCATACTTTTTGTCGCAAGCGGTACAGACTTCTGCCACGGAAGCACGTCTTCATCATACTTCTTTGTCGCGCACAATTGCAGACTGCGCTACGGAAGCACGTCTTACATCATACTTCTTTGTCGGCGACAACTTACGCCATACGAAGCATCGTCTTACGTCGCACCATCGTCGTCACTCTTGGTACAAAAGGTACGCCCTTACCCAGGATGCAGCATACGGGATCCACTTTCACCATTGTGAGACTCTCACAATCGCAATGTCACTGTTACCCCAACTATAGAACTACGTGTTCTTCTTACGGGGTCTTTACTGTCACACTGTGGCGGGAAACCTAGCATATGCGCATTCCTCCCCGTCATGTAAGAACGGGTGTTACTCAGGATAGAACATGGTCACCACGGACGCGCCTACAAGGTCGCGGATTCGGATATAGTCTAATGGGCTAAACAGGACAGCGCCATGGGTCAAGTGCGCACTGTCGCATTTGGGCTGCGCAGTATGGTCCGTCCCATGTGCACACTTGAGTTGCGCACACATGGGCCATGCCGTCATGATTGATTGGGCCTACGCGGCCATGAACAGAACTTAAGTCTAGCATAACATAGCCATGTACTATCTCATACTAGACTTGGGGGGCTTGTGGACGTATAGTCCGGACTGGGCCAGGAATGGGTCAGGCCCGGCAGACAGCGGCCCACTCTACGATCTAAAAACCCTAACTCTCCATAACCCTAAAACCGATTACTTACTCTCACGCCGGAGGATAATCGTGGGAAACAATCCCACGATAAGCCTAACTGCTGTGTTTTCTGTTTACTTAGTGCGCATGTCTCAAGCAGCAATAATCAATTGGTACGAGAACCGGAGCCCAAACAAGGAACGCCCAACTTTTGTATCAACAGTAATAAAAACGTAAAAATATTATAGAAAATGAATGTTTTTCATATCTCATATCATTTTGAAGAGAAAAATATCAATCTAACAAATAAAATCAGAATCGCTATGTATGCAAACAATTAACTATTATTTACTTTTATTAATATTTTTTCTTATTATTCTCGCATGTTATAGATCGTTAAGAGATATGATCGTATTAATTTTACTAATGCAAAGTTATATGCATCATTCATGAATGAAAAATCGTCATCAATATCCAATGGGTGGATCGAGTGGACATCCATTAGATCGGATATTCACTGTCATCCCTAATCTTGTTATCAAGTCCATTAAAATTTTGAATATGCTCACATCAATCAATGGAGGGGCAGAAGGGAAAAATAGTTAAGATTTGGTATGACTGAATGGGAAATGAGAAAGAGAATTAAAGGGTGTTTCCGTTGTTTGTTAAGTGAAGGAATGGAAATGGTGAATTAAAATTGGATTCTCTTTCCACCAAAACCATTCTTTCTAAAAAGTGGAGAAAGGTCGGGAAACGATTTTTTTCATTGAATTCATTCTCCGCTTAATTCATTGGGAATACACATATCTACTCATAAAAACGGGGTATAAATACCCTCAACCATGTGCAAGGCACACTTGACCAAAAAACAAAATTCTTCTGAAACCCTGTACCATTTTTTCTGTGGCGATTACAAAGCTTTTACTCAAATTAAAAGATTCATTTAACAAAATTGAATGCCTATTAACTTAATTGATCTGCTTTGTGGTATTAGTTGTTGGCTATTCTTTTTGCTACTGTTCTTCGCAGTGATTATTTTCTAATGTTCCATATCTATTTCATCAACATCATACACAATTAAATTAAGTCTTTGTAGGGGTTGTAATCATGCTTCCAAGTTATGTAGCAGAATTGTAATCAAGATAGTATCATTTTCAGTGTGTTGTGGATCTCGACTAAACTAGTAAATTCAAAGATTAAATTAAAAAGTGCATCATTGGAGTTTGGTTCTTGTTATCGTGCTAGTTGGGTTGTGATATGATATTAGCACATTTCTACCTCAATCTTTATGTCTGTAAGTGCTTGTGACTTAGAGTCGTGTTTTTCGTTTTCGTTTTGGGTTCGGTATATAATTGTGAGTTATTTGGCCTAGTTACGTAGTTTTGCAAAGTCCTCTATCTAAATATATATTCTCAATTGTTTATAAACAATAGCAGAAATCTAAACTAGAAAAATAACATGAAAACAACATGTATTATTATATGCTTGGATGTTTTTATTGCGTAGATTACTGATGCCTTTCGTCAAAGAAAAAAAACCAATGCTCATAAGTATATATGTTTAAAATATTATATTTTTGTGCTACCAATTCTTCGTCCGTACCAAACAGAAGAAAACATTTTGTGAGCAATTTCATCACTCCATTCTTTATTATTACCAAACACAGGAATACCTTCTTTGTTTTTGAGTCATTCTCTTTCTCAGCTATTCCATTCTCTATTGCATTTCCATTCTTTACGATTCAGTCGTACCAAACGTGCGGTTTTCATTCTTTTTTCGTGCAACTTTTAAAAGTATAACTTTTTTATGTTATATGTAAAATAAATTTTTTTCTATGAAATTGAAAATTGATTTATCCTCTTAAAATAGAAATTCTACAGTTGTGCTAATGATATGATCAGCGCAATGTTAGATGAGAATTATTAAAATAAACTTTTTATATATTGTGTTGTAAGAAAGATATTGTAAGGGTTGATCTAATATTGCACCCCATGAAATCCTTCGTTTGCACCCCATAGTAGTAATATCGCCAATCATCACCTAACGATTGTTTTTTTTTTTTTTTTTTTTTTTTTTTTTTTTTTTTTTTTTTTTTTTTTTTGTTTTGTGTTTGTGTATAATTTATATTTGTGTAATGTATATATATAGTGTTTTATTTGTAGAGTATATATAGTGTGTATTTATTTGTGTAGTGTTTTATATGTATAGTGTATTTAATTGTGTAGTGTTTTATATGATATTTATTTTACGTTATGCTTTTAATTGTGTGTTTGTTTCCATTTAATTAATCAATAACAATAAAACATTAAACAAGTAAAACAACAATGTTTTCAATATTACAACGAAATCTACTCTACATGAAGATTATTAATGTCATCTATAAGCTCATAGAGTATTCCACTACCGACATGCGTGATCAATGGATTTCTTGCCAATTCAATTGATGCCTCCAACGCTTTATTTTTGCCTCGCAACAAATTGTTTTCACCAATAGCATGTTGATCGTTGTATCTTTAGTTTCGCAGTTTGAGCCTGCGTTGAAGAAGAGGCTTCACCAAAGTACTTTTGTTGAAATATTTCTTCCACATGAAGTATCGACACCCATAGTCTTTAGTCCTCGGTCGTTACATGACGAAACAATTATAAGAAATGTATTCTAAACAAACAAGTTATTGATATATTTACGCAAATAAGCAAACGTTTAATTATTTACCTTTGACAAACGACGATGCTCTGGTATAAACACTTTGGAATTTTTGTACGTCATTAGACGTTCAACGGATGAGTCGATATGTTAGGGTTAGACATTAGACGTTCAACGGATGAGTCGATATGTTAGGGTTACACATTAGACGTTCAACGGATGAGTCGATATGTTAGGGTTACACATTAGACGTTCAACGGATGAGTCGATATGTTATGGTTACACATTAGACGTTCAACGGATGAGTCGATATGTTAGGGTTACACATTTCATAAACCTCATTTATTAAAAGTAACTTGTTTGGTGCATTATTTCATAAAGGATGATGTGAAGATGTCAGATGTGATGGTGACTTAATATCAATCCACTATTTTTCGGTACTATTCTACCTTCTAAAAACGTTTAGCGACTAGCTATCCGGGTTTAGTTGGAAATTAAAAGGTACGTAGGGTGCGCTTTGAAATTTTTCTATGGTAATTTTTAGCCATGGCGCTTGGAAAATTTTTTTAGCCATGGCGCTTGGAAATTTTGAGCCATGGCGGTTGGAAATTTTCTATGGTAATTTTAGCCATGATGATTGGAATTTTTTTGAGCCATGGCAGTTGGAAAATTTTAAGCCATGACAGTTGGAAATTTTTCTGTGGTATTTTTGAGCCATGGCAGTTGGAAATTTTTAAGCCATGACAGTTGGAAATTTTTCTGTGGTATTTTTGAGCCATGGCAGTTGGAATTTTTTTTTGAGTTGTTGGTATTCTTGATGTTGGGTTGATGATGTTGGGTTGATGTTGGTATTCATGATGTTGGGTTGATGTTGTTGTTGGTATTCCTGATGTTGGGTTGATGTTGGTATTCTTGATGTTTTTGGTTTCGAATTTTTTTTTCAGATCTGATAAGGCGATGATGATAAAAACCGAATAGACGGTGAAGTAAGATCAAATCTCACTTTGCAACCTTCGGGTTTGAGCCTAAAAATTTTTCGAGGCGATGATGATTTTTGAGCCTAAAAATTTTCCGAGGCGATGATGAAAACCGAATGGACGGCAAAGTGAGATAAAATCTCACTTTTGCAACCTTCGAACTGAGCCTCAAAAAATCTCCGACTACGTTTTTTTTTAAGCTTTAAAACTGATTCTTGTTAAACAACTGGAACTTGAAAAAAAAGTGTATAAGTAAAAAAAAAAACTGGAACTTGTAAAAAAAATATATATATAACTTGCATAAAAAAACAAAGGGTGAAAGTGACAAGGCACGGAAAACAATGTCGTCCCAATGATTTGGCACGGAAACCACCAACACCCCCTAAATTTTTTTTAGGGGGTGCAAGATTAGTAGGACCCTATTGTAAAGAAAAATGTAACATACTCCTACCTATCTTTATATTGCTTATGTGTCAGTGAGCGATTTAAATTAGTAGAAGAATAATCGGTATAATGATTTATATCTCTCTTGTAAAAGCATACATCATTACCGATGTCTTAAAACGCGAGTCAACCTAGCTAGTTCAATTGGTTGAACTGGGAAGTGGAAACCGGATAGGAGACCGGGCCGGATGTGATCGGTTTTTTGCTTGTATAAAAACCGGATTGAACAGGTGATTTTCGGTTAACCCGGGTTGACCTGGTTTAATTGACCCGACCGGGTCATTCTTTCATTTTAAAATAAAGTATGATAAGGCTATTTATAACATCAAATAGTCCTGATATTTGAGTGTCAATTTTCCCTTAAAATGCTCATTATTTGTATTGTTTTACTTGAAAATATACTCTTATTTCTTAATTTATCATTTTCAGGTCATTAATGAGCATAGGAACAAAGAGACACAGATTTGGAACGTTATTAAAGTAATTATGCAAGAGTATGCTGGCCAGACATAAGTTACGGTGTAATTCCATACTCTACTTACGCCGTAACTAGGATTTACACTAGAAGACCAAAGTCAACGCAGTTCAAGGTTACAACGTAACTTCACAACCTAGTTACGCCGTATATAATTCCAGACTTAGAAGAATTTTGATGGTCAAGATACTTACGTTGAAACCTTGCCGTAATCCATTTGCAAGGTTACGACGTGAAAGTGATGAATTTCACTACGAGAGTTTTACGGTCGTAACCCATTCTTATGTTACGCCGTAAATATTTTACTATGGATAAGATCGGCTCAGATATGATGGTTACGACGTAACCAATTCACAAGGTTACGCCGTAACTTTGACGAGGCTATAAATGCAAGCCCTAATTCTGCATTTTCACATCATATTCCCAACACACAACACCAAGGGACGAAAAAGGGCTTCCAGAGGGACGATATTCAGCAGCATACGGAGCATTTCCAAGGGAGAATTCACGCCATTTGCTACATAAGTTTTAGTATTTTGTATCAAACTTTTGTATTTAATTCAATGTCTTTAATTATGATTCTAAACATTGAATTCTCTGCATTTTTAATAAGATCGGCTAAACACATTTGGTGTTAGCCTAGTTATGAAATTGTTATTGCCATGATTTAGTTTTCTCGTTTTCGTATCGCTTTATGTGTATATTTTCTTTGCTTATTCGTGGACACCTTTGTTTCGGTAGTATTAATGTTTGATAGTATCTAGGAAGTTAAGATAATTGACCAAAGGACCCAAGACGAATAGGTTGCAAGTAGTGGTAAGAATTGACCATAGGACTACCACTATATTGCATACGAATTGACCAAAGGATCACCTTCCAAACGGAGATACTTAAGAAGTTAAGGGGAGACCTAAGTTCCGAGAGGCCGGGTCTTCATAGAATAAGTCTAGATTGTAGCTGGTACTTAATGACTCTACATAGGTTAACCCATGAACTCTTGTAATCATATGGTTACGGAATAGGAACCTATGGAACATAGGCTAGATAAATTTACCCTAGGAGTCTAGTGACTTTTAACCCCACATGGAGCGATAGAAAACATAAATAGGAAAACTTAATTATGGCGTAACAAGACTAGTAATTAGGCTAGCACATTTCTCTCTATTGATTGATCACATCTTTTATTTGCTTTCATTTCATTTCGTTTATTTAGTTTATTATTAATCAACTCAAAACCCCCTTTAAAATCAGTGACATTGGAACTTATGTTAGATCCACACTCATAGCTCTTGGGACGACCTCGACTTTACCGATTACTACACTACACACGACCGGGTACACTACTCGTTAGTGCATTATGTAGACCTTAGGTAGACGAGTTTATAAATATTAAAACCTGGTCAGAAATCCTGCAGCCATTCACTATGGTAAACCTTTCTAAAGGTCTATAGTTGTGTAATACCATTAATTTATAAACCTTTTTGTGTTATAAACCTAATTTCACTATGTAAAAAAAACCTCTTTAAGCTTTATAAACATCTCACTTAACACAAACATTGAATTATGAAAAGGTTCAACATCTTAGACCTATTCATGTCATATAAGTTTAAAATAGATGCTCATTATGCATGGTTAACATGTTTTTAGACATATTCGTCTTTTTATAAACCTTTTGATAAACAATTATAATGGATGCCCTAACAATCTCTTTTGCTTCTTAAATTTGCATGCTTTATTGATTTGAATTAATTGAAGAACTAGGAACACCATGATATGTGGATAACCATATTCACGCTTAAATTGATGCCTCTAGTGGTAATACATTATATAGTTGACTAAAGGTATAATGAATTGTTGGAATCACTCCTAAACTAGAATTCAAGTGTTAGTAATTAATATGTAATAGTTAGCTTAATTATGGCCTTTATGTTAGTAATCAAGGCTAGGCTTATGTAGAAGGCCCATGAGCCTATGCCAAGCCCAATAAGGAAAGGATGGGAACTTGGTGTGTTGCCCTAGTTCCCTCTTATAAATAACTTTTGTAAGCCCTCACTTGAGGGTTGGTTGTTCACTTAATACATTCACTCTACGCATAACCTTTCCATACTATTCGTGTGTTTGTGTTTCGTGTTCATCCGATCCTTTCTTCATCTCATTTCTTCTTATTGATGCTTGTGTTACAAACATGGTGATCTAACAGTGGTATCATTCGCCAAATAGTTGGGTGAAACGGTTTTGTTCTTGAAGTTTTATGGTATACGCGTGGGTTTCACGTTCTTAATCTTTCATACGCTTAAAAACTCATTTTTTACACTTTCAAATCCAAGATTCTTGTACTTTCAAGGTTATTAGGTGTTAAAGTTTAAGTTTTTGGCAAAAAGTTTGAAACTTTACGTGTGTAGCATTGTTTTTTAGCTTGATTTAAATCGTGTACTTCTTTCTACACGTAAGGTGAAAAAGAGTTTTGGATCATCAAGTTTTAAACTTTCTTGTTATTTTGGTGATATTGAAGCTATTTCATCATAAAAATCAAGTTTCTAAACACTTTTGGGCATAAAATCGCTTTTGGTGATTTTGGTACTTTCTACTGTAGCGAAACCCTAAACTTACGATAAGCTACTCAAGGTTTGATCTTCATTGCTATTGGTATACTCGGTGTTTTCTTGCTTGGATAAGCCCGAAAACACTTCGACTTTGGATATCTTTTACCATCGGTATAAGTGTAAAGGATTTTGGGTAAAACCCTAGTTTTACGCCTAAGCATAAAAGCTACGAGTAAACATCTTACGCATAAGCTTTTTCACGATAAGCTTGTCTTACGCCAAGGAAATCTTACGCATAAGGTTCTTACTATTAAGCCTTTGGTTTCTGGCGTAAGCTAGTTTCTCTGGCGTGGTCGGTTTCTCTGGCGTAGCTTCTTTCTCCGTAAGCTTCTTTCACGTAAGGTACTTGTTCACGCCAAGGTACTTGTCACGCCTAACATCTTTCTAAGCGTAAAAGTTGGTTTCTACGCCTAAGTGTACTTCATCTAGTTTCATTCGACTACAAAGATCCATCAACAACACAAGTATTTTATAAAAAAAAAAAGTTTTTGGAGGAAAATTTGAGTAAAATTTATTTTTGTGAGTCTAAACGTTCAATTTTTACGATATTCAAATTTTGGTTTAATCAGAAAATTTTGGTCAAAATTCAAATTTTGGGCCCAAATTGAATTTTTCGGGTCAATTTTGGCGTCAAAATTGTCAAAACTCAAATTTTCTTACAATCTTAATATTGGATTTTATAGTGAATTTTAAATTTTGGGGGAGAGAGTTTTCCAAAATTATTTTTTGGAGGGAAATTTTGAAAATCACTATATCGGCCTTTCAAGTATGCTGACTTCACAAATCTCCTCACCTTCCATCTACTGCTTAAAACCTTCATCACCAAACCTTGCTACTGATGATTCTGAAAATGAAAAGGCATTTGTGGAATTGTACGAAGGATGGATTGTTCTGAAAGAGAAGTTGACCTCAATGATTAACAATTCCAAGCGTCAAACATCATCAAATTCCCGAAATCCGCAATCGTGCAAGGTGAAAGAGTTGATGTACATGGAAGGAATGCTCAAAGGATGTTGAGAATGTTGTGATTCTTCGATCCGTTTGTCACGGACAATGAGGTTGTAGCATTGGAAAAGCGGGACGACGAAGCAGATCCGAGAAGATATCATACTTAACTATGACACGAGCCCAACTTTGACGAAGAACAAATGGTTGAGGAAGATATCTTACCCATCTATGACACAAAACCGAACTTTGACAAAGAACAAATGGTTGAGGTACTATTCATCGTTGATCATATTCTGATCAAAATGAGACACAACATCTTGATCAACCCGAATTCGAAATGAAGGAGAGGTTGACGGTGTGTTGCACAATGTCCGACAACTATCTCATGTCTCGAGCCCTTACTTGTTAACAATTCAACTGAAACGTCAAATCAAACTCTTGAATAAAACATTCTTCTAAAAGACCATTGCTCGCTTTTAAAAGATTTTCAAAACTTGAAGCTCATTGCATCTCTCTTGAACTTAAAATGCAAAACAAAATTTTAAACTCAGAGCCAAATAGTAAATCTTTGAATGAACAAAGTAATCATGTGGATACTTTAATAAAAGAAAATGAGCATTTAAAGGCTCAAATTCAAGCAAAGGGGCTTGCACATGTTGCTTTACAAAACAAACTGAGAAGATTAACTGACAAGAGTGTGGACACTAATTTTGCAAAACCAAAAATCTTGGGGAAGTCGTCTCTACAACCTTTCAGAAAACAATCAGTAGTTAGACAACCAACTGCTTTAAATCTGAACGTTCAAAATCTTCAAAACCACGGTTTGCCTCCCAAGTTGTTGAGAATAATCATTCTTCAAAACGGTCACTCCACATTCTCGCCTAAGAAAAATGCTTCATTTCGTTAAACCTATTTCTATTAAATCTTTTCATTTGCACCTGGCCCGTCTAGGATTAGTTCGAACACTGTGTCTAAACCGAGCATTAAAATTAAAAATTCATATGATTCACATGACGCATACAAGAACTATGATCTAGAAAAGGCTAGGAAAAGGGCACTACACCAAAAAGATGGAATCTTAGGTTCACGACCTAGTGTGATGCCTTCTAGTGTGTTGCATAACACTACTTGTAGTAGCAAACCAAAACCTAAGTTTAATCAACAAACAGTTAGAAATAAACCCGTTGATCTAAACGTAAAATTTCAGAAACCTAATAGGTGGATCAACATAGGACGCAGACTCTTCTCTAAAGACGTTTCAACATCCCCTAGATATAACCTTAGATCGATTCCAACGGGTAGAGTTTTCAACACTGTTGGTCTTAGGTGGATTCCTACAGGCAAGATACTAAGTAGTTGCACCATAACAAGTGTGAAACCCTCTACATCCATCCCTGAGGTAGGAAAGGAAATCATCAAAATAGCATGTTCAGGTGTCAAGAAGATTATTGACTCTACATCTTTATGCTTCTAACATCTGGAACCCAGTTTCACTTGGGGATCCATGTTTTTCTTTCTTGCTCCCATTCTATTTTCAATACAGGTACAACAACAATGGCTTCTACTGCAAAACAGTGTAGGACCCGTTTCTCACCGTCAAAAATATCATGATCCATCAGCTGCACCACCATTGTACTTAATCGTCATGAATTGGAAACTTTGTTTGCTCCACTGGTTAAAGAGTCGTTCAAAAGTCGTGCTTCAGATGTATCGAATGTTTCCGCTACAAAACCTGATCATATTCTAATTTCGGATACACTCTGAAACTACAACTATTGCTGTAGATGCACCTCATATCGAATCTTTGATGACAGACAATCAAACTGTTTCCAACAACAATGACATATTTGATGATCAACATTATGAACAGAGAAGTTTTATCAGCAGTTGACTCACTCGAAATATTTTTGGTACTTCACACTTGTTCGATCAATTGAACATACATGGTTTCGCTGTCTCCTTATACATGGTTTCGCTGTCTTCAATTCCTCATCAACATACGTGGTGTATGGATCTGATTCATTGAAAACATCGAGGGGGAGAGAGTGTAGGTGATCATTGCTTCCTTGTTTGACCACATGCTTCTTTGCGAAACCCAATGCCTTCATGAATTTCTTCATTAGAGGAAGAAATGAGGCGATCCGTGGTTAAAATTTCTCAAGTTGGTGTTATCGTCTCACTTTCATGGGTTATCTAGTGTGAAGTTACCTAAATATGATGTTGTGATGCCTCACACACGATCTTGGTATCGAGTTATTACATATTAACAGTGATTAGTATTAGAAGACCACAATATTCGTGGGAAAGTCGTTTCATTTTGTCTTTCGTGGTTTGTTTGGTGTGATGCGTCTACATACGTGAGAAGATTTTGTTGATTTACGGCATGTTACCCTCGAGCGGATTTTCCGCAATTAGTCGATTCACCTTGTGTGGTTTATGCTCTTCTACAAATTCACGCGCATCGAAAACTTCAAAACTTAGAAGAAATGTCTACTACATCAAAGTTTCAAATCTGCTAAAGACGGTTGTCCGTTTGGGGAAATCGATTGAAACTTCACAATCTCTGCTTATATTCATGATGGCTTCGAGCATAATGACTTGGAACCCGTCACAACCGCTTAAACTTCCTCAAACCCCATCATCGGTGAACCAAGCCCCGACTTACTCGTCAACAAATGGAAAAGCTATTTGCTCCTCGTTTAGTGATGATATTGATGAGCGTGCTCGGTGTATCCAATGTTTCCGCCGCTCAACGATCATATTCCAATACCGATACACTGCTACAACAACTCATTGAAGAAGCACCACCGATTGACTCTACAACAACAGTTGAACAAAGCGCATCCAACTCGAACCAACTGATGATGTTCGAACAATGAAGTACCCCCACCCGATTATGATCCGTCGTTCTTTAACCCGTTTGCTAATGAAACTGCTGCACCTGATGTTGTGGAATCATCTACAAGCCATTTGAATCCTCCCAATCGCATAATGTATATCAACATCAACCTTCCACACATCGTTGGACGAAAAACCATCCTCTAGAGAACATTATTGGTCACCCGAATCAACCGATCGTAACGAGACAACGTCTTCACACGACGATGAACATTGCATTTATGCACTTACCGTCTCGCCAATCGAACCTAAAAACATTAAAGACGCAATGACCAAAGACAAGCGGATTGAATCCATGAAAGAAGAACTCAATCGGTTTAAACGTCTTGAAGTATGGGAATTGGTTGAAAGACCAACAGGGTCTTCGTCATTGGTCTAAAATGGATTTGGAAAAACTAATTGGATCTGTCAAGGAACCGTAATCGGGAATAAGTCACGTCCGTGGCTAAGGGTTATAAACGGGAAGAGGTATTGACTTTGAAGAATCATTCGCACCGGTTGCTCGTCTTGAGGTTGTTCGGATATTTTCGGCGTTCGCGGCTCACATGAACATCACGGTCTTTCGGATGGACGTCAAAGCGCTTTTCGAATGGTCAATCGAAGAAGCGGTCTATGTCACCAACCGGAAGGATTCGTTGATCCGAGTTCCCGAACCACGTTTACAAACTGAACAAGTCTCTCTACGGTCTCAAACAAGCTCCTCGAGCGTGGTACGATAAGTTATCATCTTTTCTTCTTGGCAATAAGTTCGTCAAAGTTTCGGTCGACCCTACACTTTTCATACAATATCACGGGGCACACATTTTAATCATTCAAATTTATGTGGATGACATCATTTTTGGGTCAATACATCTAAAATACTCAAACGCTTTTTCAGAACTAATGAAAAAAAACATTTTGAAATGTCCATGATGGGTGAACTTACATCCTTTCTTGGATTGCAAGTTCATTAATCACCTCGTGGTATTTTCCTAAGTCAGTCCAAATATGCCCTTGAAATTTTAAACAAACATGGAATGCAAACCTGTGACACATATGCCACACCAATGGCACACACTAAGAAACTGGATGCTGATTTGCATGGGAAATTGGTTGACCCTACCAAATACCAAGTATTATTGGGTCTCTCATGTATCTAACACTAGCGAGACATGATATTGTTTTTGCCGATATCTTTGCTCCGTTATCGATCGAGACCAATCAAACCCACCTCTCGAGACTAAAAGAATCTTCCGATACATCAAGGGAACCATTAACTTGGGATCCGTATCCGAAGGATTCGGTTTTGAACTAATAGCTTTTTCAAATGCCGATCACGCAGGATGCTTAGATTCACGGAAAAGTACTTCAGAGCATTACAATTTCTTGGTGATAAACGGTGTCATGGTAATCGAAGAAGCGGATTGTACATCATTGCCCTCAACAAGCGAGAATATGTAGCCATGTCGGCGTGTTGTGCTCAAGTCATTTGGATGAGAACACAACTCAAAGACTATGGTTACTTATTTGATGTAATCCCGATGTCTTCGCGACAATCGGAGTGCTATTGCGATCTCGCAACTCTGTTAAACATTCAAAATCAAAGCACATCGATCTTGATATCATTTCATCAAGGAGCACGTGGAAAAGGGTACCGTTGAATTATACTTTGTGGTCTCGAATACCAATGGCGGATCTTCTCACCAAATCCTTAGCTCCTGCTAGGTTTAATGAGTTGGTCCACGGATTGGTATGCGGTGTTTGACTCTAGAGGAACCGGACGAACTTTTAAAACATTCTTAAAACCACCAAACACCAAAACCTCTTTTGTAAATATTTTCAAAACAAAATAGAAAAATATAAAATCGATAAAATTCAAAAATATTCTCCTATCTAATTTCTTTCAACATGGCAAGTACAAATCTTCCACAACACCTTGTTCTATCAAAACTTTCATTATTTTCCGAACAAGTGTTGAGGGGAGAAAGTAAGTATTTTCTCGTTTCATAAAACCTTGTACTTGCATGTTACCTAAAATATGTTGTTTCTTCTAAAATGGTGGATACGTTTCTTGTCAAATACTCTCCTCGGACTCAAATGTTTTACAAAATTCATTATTTCAAAAGTCGAGGGGGAGTATCGTTAAGTTTCTTGCCTTACAAAAGTTTTGTCTAACCTAAACGGAAGTTAAAGGATCTTGGTTGGAACCTCTTTAAGGTTGAGGGACTGAATGTGTCTACTTGGCAAATTAATTTTAACAAAATCATTCACCTAACACATTCAATGCACCACTTCATGTGCATTTACTCCTAAACCACCAAGATCAAACAGCCCAAATCAAATCTTCAAAATCCGTTCAAGCTGTTCATAATCTGTAAGTTCTAAATTGTTTTGATCAAGATTCTAAACAAGGATTTCAAAAATCTTTCAAATCCAACGGTTAAAACTCTTTAAACTGATTTTGGAAAATTGTTCACTCGAACGAATTGGGTGTTTATGCATTAAAGTGTTTGGATTGAAATGATTTATGTTAAAACCTTTCTTAGTGTCTATTAAACTTGTTTCAATTGTCCAAAACCATCCAGAATCTTAAATTTCATTAATTTGAATTCTAGGGTTCTTGCGAGCATCTAGGGTTTTTCTATTCTGTGATATGTTATTAGGTGGTCAAGAAAGTGTTAGAATAAGTATATATGCATGATTTGAACCTTTAAATTAGCCCGAAACATCTAAACTGTAAGAATTTAAGTTTTAGGTTTTAGGTTCATCTCCCATGAATCTTACGATTTTGTGGTGGAAATGTGTTAAATCTTGTTCCATTGCACTCATATGACATCTAGGACACTCGTAAACATTCTTGTTTGATTTGTGTGGCTATATCTCTTACGCATAGATTAAGGGTTTAGGGTTTAAGAAATTTTACGCCTAAGTCTTTGTGTGTGTATCGATATGTTCTTGTGCTTGTTTTGTGATTTATAAGATGTTTGGAATAAATCGTAATCATGTTTTCATGTTTATGTTTAACACGTTACGCATAAGAGGTCTACTGATGGATTTTGCGAGATTGGAAAGATATTCAGTAAACAAGGCTTGTTACGCATAAGCTTTACTCTTACGAGTAAACTTTTCGCATAACATCTAGCTTATTCCCACGCATAAGCCTAAAGCCTTTGAACTCCTCTTACGCCAGAAGAAACTTACGCATAAGCTTGGTCTTACGCTTTAGCTTACTCTTACGCATAAGCTCCTTTCTTACGCATAAGGATCCTTGTTACACACAAATCATTGTTCACTACATTTTGGCCTATTACGCATATGTTACTTGTTAAATGTTACTCATACGACACTAATGTCTAATGTTACGCTTATGCTTACAAAAGTTAACATGTTGTGTGTAAAGTGAAGATTTGGACTTTGAAATTTCAAAATTAACACGTTCACGTAACTTATCACATCAACTTCAAACAATTGGACAAATGTGACTTAGGACTTGTAACTAACTGAAACATGTTACCATAAAACAAGGAATTAGATAATAAATCGACTAAAACAAACACATTGTGTTTCCATATGTTTGTCTTTTTGTCTAATGTCTTCGATCACAAAATGGTCGCAAATCAAGCAAACATCAATGCCCCAGGTGAGCTCTCGATAGCAAACACATTCCTAGCTGGATACGACAAAACAATTGGCAAGAACAATCTCCGGGTCGTCTTCAACAACTTCATATGCTCTGAATCATCTTGCAAAATTGCTGTGGACATCCTTCTGCAACATCCATTCAAATTCATGCTCACAAATTCATCCTGATGATGAGTATGATTCAATGGATGAGGAAATACAATTTCGTATAACATTAAAGGTAAAAGGATGGAATACCATGCTTCAACCTTTCCAATTAATCAACCCGGTGGGGTGAGGGTCAAGCAAGAGTCCTCCACTTATGGAAGATGCATTGCAAACAACTTTGCCCCATCCGATCCGGTTAATCAACCCGTAAGGATCGGTGTCACTGTCTCTACAATGCTGAAATGAAGCAACCACAACAACAACTAAAACAACCGCAAGAAGAAAAGCATGGTGAAGATGTGGAAATATCTCACGAAGGAGATTACGATCATGATAAGGATGAAAGAGTCACCGATGATGATAATTTGGTGGTCAAGTGGAAATGATGCGAAAAGAGGTCAAGAAGTCGCTAGAGTCAAGAGGAAAAGTTAAAGAAGGAATCGATAACCACATAGTTGACAATCCAACACACATACCTCAACGGTCTCGAACCACCTTTGACACTTCCACCAAACCCAAATCATCATCTCAATCATCACCTCCATCAACAAAAGAAACAACTAAGTCAACAACAAAATATGTTAAGAAGGCAACCCATCCAATGATTCGACAAATGGTTAAGCGTGTTTTCACCACTACACAACAAGCTACACACCACCACCATCTGATCAACCAAGGGTTTCAGAAACCACACCACCAATGGAGAAAACCGATAATCACTTTACATACACTGGTGGTGAGGATCATGACATGCGTGAGCCCCAACCTGAACCTCAACCGAGAGTCAGATCTGTAACACCCCCAAAATACCGCAGCGGAAGATTGTGTCATTGGGGTGCTAGTTCATAATACAAAGTACAAGTTATAGAAAACGACCTCTAAATGAGACGTTTTGAAAAGTTACCATTCGATTAATGAAATCAGAGTTACAAACAATGAGGTCCCAAAGCCTTGAAAGAATGTTTTCACAGCAAAGGCATTGTAAATCCACTCAGTTTCAAGTTCCGTCCATACAAAACTTGCAACCTGTGTGTTCACAACCCACTGCCAAAATATAGTTTGCACAATACACCGGATTATATTCACCCAAGGTCATGAATCGGGTACCATGGGCGGGGGCATCTTCCCAAATAGTACTATATTAATCCCAAGGTCATGAATCGGGTACCAAGGGCGGGGGCATATACCCAACTTATAGTACTATCAATATCTCTCCGACAGCATAGAGTATTGCGTACGTTTGTAAATACAATTCATGTATTTAAATTAAGCGAGTTAAGTATTTCCAAGCATGTAAAACGAAATCAAGTATAACGTAATCAAGTATAATGCAACCAAGTATAATGCGATCAAGTATAATGCAATCACGTATAATGCAATCAAGTATAATGTTTTGAGTATTTGTAAAAGTAAAAGAAATAGTTATGCATGTATCTCCCCCAAAGAGTTTGTAAAACAAGTATTAAAAGAATAGGGGCTATGACTCACCTTAATAAATGTGATATCCAATGTATAACGAATCGATGGATAAGCCGAGAAACCTCTACGCGCAACCTATAATATGTGTTGTGTCTTAGGTTCTAAAACAACGAAGTGAATGTATAAACATGCCTTATATAGTTATTACATCAATTATGCTTGGATACTTAACATTTGTGAAGTCGTATAAGTGTTTACGTTTCTTATATTTAAGTTTTCCCCGTCTAAATCTACCCGTTACTTCTAAACCGTAAATGATCACGACTTGGTTTTTATGTCCTCGGAAAGGTAATTGAATTTACTAAACAGATTAGTGGGCCCTACTGCCCCATAAATTATTTAACTAACGTGAAATTACCAATTTACCCTTGGATGTACTAGTTATTTTAGTCAGCAGCAAACTGTCTCACGGTTTTGGTCATAAGTCGAGTTATACAACTCCGTTTAACGACCAGCGCCACGTTCAAGTTAGGGTGTTAGCTACAACTTTTATTCTTTGACCAACAGTTGGTTATATGCAAGTTTTATGAGCTTTACTCGCTTGAAATCATTACTCGATTTGGACACGTTTAGCCGTTTTGGCTCTAGTTTATCCATCGGGATGACTTACGGCACGAGCCACCCGTAAACGACCACAAGACATAGATATTTAATCCTATGTTATTACCTAAATTTTTCAGTCCACGAATTTTACCCAGTAATTACGTTTACAGCCCCGTCGGTTCTGCTTTTGCAAAACTAGTCCTTTTGACGATTTCTAGTGGTTTAGTCCATTTATCCAAGCACAATCAACCATAATAAGCATATAAAACATATTAAATACATGAAATACTAGTATTCACAGTAATCAAATGACAACATAAGAGTTTTCTTACAATCCTTGTGATGAAACAAATCAAGAACCATTAATCAAGATCACTAAACCTATGTTTGTAACCCCAAACCCTAGCTTCCAAATCTTTTCACCACCTTGCAAACCCTTTATAACACTTGCTAATCTTTGTAAAACCTCCTAACCTCAGCCCCTAATACTCTTGAGTAGCTCCTTATCCAACCATGGAATCATCAAATAAACTTTAGATTCATGTGAGAATAACTAGGCCTTGAACTTTGGTATGTAATTCAGAATCAAGATCAAAGGATCATGGTCTTGTGAATTAATGGTGGTTTGTTTTGGGAGCTCAAGGAGGAATGAAATGAATGTGTTCTAGCCATTGAATGTGTTTAAATAGCAAGGATGAGGAGGTGCAAAAGTTGGATTCTAAGACTTAAGTCTTAAAGGCTAAGTAAACCTTACACATGTTAAAGCTTCCTATGTAAGCTTCATATCTTAACTTAGTCATCAATATAAAACGCCCCATGTGGCTTAAATTTCGTTCAAGCCTATCTAGAATGGCTAGATATGAGTTTGCTTGGTATTATCTTGTTTACGAGTGAGTTTTGGTCCCGGTTAATTGCTAACCGTAAGTCGTAAAGTCACGAAACTTAAAACCGGGTATACTAAAAATATGAAACTTGTTAATATACTCCATATAAGCATATTAAATGAGTGATAAGTTCTATCGGGTTTCTTAAAAGCTGCTAAAACTGGAAACGCGGGTCTAAAACGCGCAAATCGCATAAAACGCAAAACTAGAAAACGTAAAATTCCAAAACTTATGAAAGTGTCACGGAAGGTGAAAAACTTATATTTCTATTGTTTGTAATGTTTTCGGACATATCGGAATGCCTAAAGGTCGTTTAAACCTAAACGTACATCTCAGACACGGTTTCGTGAAATTTGCAGAAGTGACCCGATTAGTGTCAAATTATCGGATTATTACTAAAATAGGTTAACTTACAAGAATATGAAATAAAAAATTTTGGTGATGAATAGTAAAAATGAATAGTAACGGTGAATAGTAAAAATGAATAGTGACCCGAAAATGCGAATTGTTACAAGATCAAGTACATTATTGCACTCCTTGTTTTCATAAGCATCTAATCTAAGAGCGTGTTGAAGATCTCCACCTCGGGGTCGAATCGTACCATAACAACTCAAATATCACTTCATCACTTTTACACTTCAAGGAAATCAATCAAGAACCTCAGTACAAAATCGTTCATAAACTAAAGTTTGGGTTTGTCTACCTAAGTGAAAATCATCATACTTATTTCATGGCTTTCGATGAAATTCACAAGTTCTATGACGCCACCCTGAAGATGGTTCGAGATGGATTGTCATATCAATTGAAGGACATTGAGTTTGGTATAATTCAGACGAAGAGTTGGAATTCAAAGGATCGCAAGGATTTTCTTCGGTCTATCTCTAGAATTGATGAAAGGTTGATTCATCGGATCAGATGCAACGGTTGGAGAGCTATATGGGAGGAAGACCATGTTTTCTGATTCTGACATCCCAACGTCCTCAGAAAGTAGTTGGTCATGCGTCATCATTGGGTACACTATTAACTTTCTTGATTGTGATTTTGTCTGTTTGACTTATTCATAATGGTTTGTGCTTACATAACAGTGTACAACCCGTACTTGTAATGAAAGGACCCTGTGGTACGCTTCAGTGCCACAATCCTTATAAAAGGAGCGAAAGCTTCTTACTTTTGAGTAAAACTATCAAAACTTTCATTTTCAAAGTTTTGCTCAAAAGAACAAGTACTTCCCCTTATGATTTCAAAACCTCAAAAGTTTATATTACTTGTTGAGGGGGAGTATTTGATTAAAAACTTTATTCACTAAATCGTTCTTCGTGGTAATCTTCCCGTAAAACTCGAAATGGACATATTCAATATCAAAATTTCGTCAAAAATAACATTTATATGCCATTTTTGAGGTGGAGAAAAATTATGCGATAAGAAATATGTTGTGAATTGCTATTGAATCTTCGTGTGATAAGACTTCAACCCATGAATTGACGAAATCTGAACAGTCATACATCGAAAAGATTTGTCTTCCAAGACTTATCTGAGTAGATCGTACCTTTCGAGAAACTCGATAGACATGAACTTTGACGGGTTTGACAACCTTCGGGTTGTCCACATCTTCAAGGTAGTTATTAGAGTTAGTTGTCACCTAAAATCGACAATGTAACTCTTTAACTATTCAACGTAATCATGTCTCGCAAGGAATTGTCTATCTTGAGTCGATCAATTCAAAAAGTGCGCGCTCTTCTCTCACCGTGCTGATTTCTGTCAAAATATTTAAGCACGTGTGGAGGGGGAGTATTTCTGCCAAATCTCAAACTCTCAACAGTGGTATTAAATGCTTTTACTCATAACCACTTTGAGAGATTTTCATGAAAATGGTTTTATGACAACATAATTTAGTCATGGAGTTATAAGGTGACTAAGGTTAGGAATAACCGTCCTATGATCCGCCAGAGCCGGAGGGATCTACCCAAGGACACCACCAATAGTTAGAATTATAAGTCCTTATGTATGATTATAAAAAGGAAAGATTGAGAATCGGAGAAATAAGGAGTTGAAGAATTAAAAAGAAACGTAAAGAAAATGGTAAAAATAAATAGCCATCCAGATTATTCAACTTAGGGCAGACACCGGGTTCAATTCATATGCTACTGGTTGTCACTAGATGACACCGTATTGAAGATCAAAGTTGTCATGGACCCAATGGACGCATGCACTAAACCTTCTTAGCCACTCAAGTTTCTCCCAATGAAGCTTGTTTCATTCTCACAGAAACCCTACATAAACTATCGGCTTTCTCTTAGAGATTGCTTGGTATTGAAGAAGGAGACCTCTCCTTGTCTCCGCCAGAATCTAGAGCCATGAGATTCATCAAAAGATCTCTTAGGTACACTTGACATTTCATCACTTATCGCTCAACAATAAGGACGCAAGTGATACATTATCGAGTCCTTCACGGATCTTAGCAATCTGTCGAGAACATTTATGAGAGGTTCACATGTGATCCTCGGTGATTGAATGGAAACTCCGCTGTGGTCAACATCAAACAGCCACGACAAGCAGTCACTTGGTAACTCCCGTGGATTACGCTTAGTGTGTCTCAAACGGTCTGATCGTGGGGTGATGCTTCTGTACCTCAAGAACTCATCTCGAATCAGAGATGTACTTGATACATCGTGTTATCTCACTTGTGGGACTCTAGTTCAGAACGACCTTTGTGAGAATTAGAGTTGTGTTTTCACATTATGTTGTTAACACTCTCAAAGTTCAAACTTGTAAGTCCGGATTATTTCTAACCCATGTTTTATGTTTTCTTCTTATGGATGCTTGCGGTGGAAAAGATCGTGCAGATTCTCCACATGCTCATACCTACAACAACACTAATTGAAGTTCTCTCAAAAGGCAACACAAAGTCGAATGATTCTTCGTCAAAGTCAAAGAATCTACAAAGTTTAAAGACTAAGAGAACTACATCAAGATCGAAATCCAACGTTAAAGAACGTGTGAGCATGTTGGAGAAAGACGTGGAGACTTTGGAGCAATGAAGCGCACTGATGCGATAACAACAACATACTATCACTTCCATCACAAAGAACAAAGAAAAATGAAGACGTCAAAGCAGAATACTTCAAAGGAAATAATTTCTCTACACTGGGAAGATTGTTCGAATCAAGGCACTTCTTCTCACAAGAAAGAAGAATGTCAGAAGACGTCAAAGCTATTATTACATCAGCACCTACAACGTTTTTATCATCAATCACTAACACTTAGGGGGAGATTGTTGGAATCACTCCTAAACTAGAATTCAAGTGTTAGTAATTAATATGTAATAGTTAGCTTAATTATGGCCTTTATGTTAGTAATCAAGGCCAGGCTTATGTAGAAGGCCCATGAGCCTATGCCAAGCCCAATAAGGAAAGGATGGGAACTTGGTGTGTTGCCCTAGTTCCCTCTTATAAATAACTCTTGTAAACCCTCACTTGAGGGTTGGTTGTTCACTTAATACATTCTCTCTACGCATAACCTTTCCATACTATTCGTGTGTTTGTGTTTCGTGTTCATCCGATCCTTTCTTCATCTCATTTCTTCTTATTGATGCTTGTGTTACAAACATGGTGACCTAACATGAATACAATTAAGGGTGAAAGCTAAAGATACGCAACATAGTTTTTCAAAACAAACGATGTACGCAATGAACTTTGAAAATTACCATTATACGCAAAATACTTTCAAATTTGGAACAATGTACGTAATATGACCGGTAACTAGTAGGTTATCGGTCACAAAGTTTGAAAATGACAAAATGGTCCACTGGCTTGCGTTGACTTTCACAGTCATCCCTTGACTTTATTTTCGGTTAAAAAGTTTCGATAATGGTCCTTATGGTCATTAACTTTCGATTTAGTCCGCTTTTTCGTTTTCTTCCGTTTTCTTACGCTTTGTCCGTTTTCTTACGTTTTTATCGGTTTTCATCCGTTTTTGTCCGTTTTTCTTACATTTTTATTAGATTTTTGTCCGTTTTATCCGCTTTTCTTACATTTTGTCTGTGTTGGATCGATATACTTTAATCAAACTAACTTAACTAGCTTGTTAAGGTTTAATAACCTCGGATAAATCCTAAGTTATTAACAAAGAACACCGAGCAATCTTTATTAAGTACGCGGAATTTACTTAACAAAGCTAAGAAGAATAACTTTATTATAAACTCTAAATCGCTTATTATGCGAGATACTCTAATACAATTCTAAGATAATCTAACTTTTCTCTAAAACACTAATTCGTAAACTCTAAAACTCTTTTCCGAAATCGCACCTCTAATGCCAATCTAGGAGTCCTTTTATAGGCTCAAGGATATCCTAGTCGGTTTACAATTGATAACCTTGTACGACAAGTAATCTAAACATGGAATACAATACTTTCCATAAACGAACATAACAGTTCTTTTGTTCTAGCAAGATTTTGACTTCATCTTTCAAGACTTTGACTCGTCTTTAGAAGACTTTGACTATTTGACTTTTCCAGTTCTTTGCGACTTACAAGACTTTCATATCTTCAAGATTTTGATATCTTCAAGACTTTCATATCCCAACAATCCCCTAACTTGAATTCTACTTGCTTGACTTCAAGTTCCTTTGTGAATATATCTTTAATGACTTTATCTTTAAAATGGATTGTTTCTTAGTCTCTAAATTGTGTCTCTGTAATATCCGTGACTTGTCAAAGTATATCTTTAGAATTGTTCTCTTCACAAAGAGATCCAATATCTCCATCTTTTCAAAGAACACGGCAACATATGACGGTTTGTACAAGTAATTCAGTTTAAGTTGCATACTATTCTCATCACATCTAAGTGAATCATTGAAAATTTAATGGATTTAGAACTCTTTACCAAAGCCATTATCTCGGAATAGCCAAATGTTTTGGTGTGTAAGACCATGGTACATTGATAACCATATGATTTTTAGCAAACCACCACTATCAATGCATTTGTTTTGTCTTTACCAAAAGTCGTACCCTTACGGACTAGTTAGTTCTTCTATCTAATGGTGAACTAATTACCAATAATGGTTTTACACGCCTTTACCACAAGCCATTTTCTTGTGGGCTAGCCAACTCTTCACATTCTCGATATGGTGAGTTGATGACCATCCAACTTATTAGCAAGTTGTCAACTAAAAACGGATTTGATATATCTTTACCGAGCCGTTTGCTCATGGATTAGTCAATCCTTTTGTAACCATGGTGGATTGATAACCTATTGATGTTATCATCACAAAAACCATTTATTCAACCTTTATTTCAAAATATTTAATACTTAGCAAAAAGGTTTTCTAAAATTCTTTTAACTCGGTTTAGTTCGAAAACAAGACTTTAATGAAAGTCTTGTCGATAAGCGATGACTTTGAATAAAAGTACCGATATATCAAAAAGTATTTATTCAAATAAAATTCATACCGGTTAAAGATCATTCTCAAGAATGGTAGTCCGGTCTATAAGCAAATTGATCACCATGCAAGCGGTTTCATTAGCCTCTTCTACTTCCAATCCATGCTCTAGCATTCTTCTCATGAGCTCAATCAGAAGAGGATATCTTCTTTCGCAAACATATGTATCATTGTTCCATTTTCTAGCTCAAAACATGAACTCCAGATTCTTCAAAGAATCTCCAAAGAAACAATTTCCGGCTTTCTTGATCCTTCCAAATATCATCGATTACTCTCTTCATTAGTTTCCCACATGGTTATAAGATCACCATGTAAAACCAAACCAATCCTTCTAATGGATTATCTTCAAAATAAGTCTTCACTACATGATACAAGTAGAATAGATCTAATCTATCTATAATATGCAAAGAAATCCCATAGCCTTTTGAAAACTTTAAAACTTTCATCTTCTTTATGAAATACCATGTAATCTCCATTCTTAGATTTCTCAACTTTGAAAACACTAATCTTTGATCATTCATCTTCATGTCATTATCTTCATTTGTATAATCAAAATCTACCACTCGAGATAATTCTTCAATTCATCACTAGTCTCGATCTTAATTCAACCTTTTCTTTCTTTGAAAACCGAACATCAGTAACCCGGTTTTCTTTTCTCTTTAAGCTCTTCTTCCTTTCGACTTGGTCAATAAGCTTCTTCTCTAAAGTCTTTAATGCCGCAACATCTTTCTTATAAGCTTCTCTCGGCATCATATAATCTCTTCATATCCACATAATTAAACCGCAATCCTTTAAATCCTCTCGCTTTTAGATATGCCATCATTGCATTCCTTTCTTTAGCTAAATTAGGTCTTCTTGACATAAATCTAACAGTGTAGGAGACTCTAATGATTCAAGAACCTTCAAGATTCAATTCCTCATGTATTTTCCGAAATGCTTCTCTATTCGAGCTTCTTGAGCTTCTGTTCTTCTCTATATTTAGCATTTAACTCTTCTTGAACTTTTCTCGTCTGCAGACTTCATTCCTAGCCACTTCAATTGCTCTAAGTTACGCCAAAGTTAGTTTCTTTTCTTAGTTTCTATCGAACACCTTTCCTTTGTCTTTTGGATCAATTGCGGGTTGATCGGTTCTTGGTTGTTCTTCTTCTTGTACATCTCTAATAGTAACTCCTCCTCTTGGATGTGACAAATCTAACATTGTAGCAACTAATTCATCATCACTGCAGAATGAATAGGTTTGAATCTAGGTTCCTCTCTCTTCTATAATAGTTGTAGAAGGACCACTTCTTCTTCAAAATTCAATACCCTTGGAGTTATTGGTGTTATTACTTCGGCCTAGATGTATCGGTGCTTTGATGTTCAATACCTTGATCATCATTACCTTGAACATCGATACCTTGAACTTGCACTTCTTCTTCTTGTTCCTCCGAAATAATCTTTTCTGCAAGACTTACGATTCTTTCTTCTTTGTAATATCTTCTTGATTCTTTCTTCTTCATAACATCTTCTTTCAAATTATCCTTTTCTAAATTCCTCCCCAAGTTGATGTAAGATGGTTGAGGAACCTTCTTCGTTTCAATTCCTTCAAGTGCTTTACGACGTTTGTTTTCCTCTTTAACCCATAAGTTGAAACCTTGAATATAGGGTTTAATAAAATTCCTTAACCGAGATATACCTACGCTTCAACTTCTTAAACGCTTTAGCTTGACGCTCATGTCTTGTTTAACCTAGCTAGCTCCCTTGTTAAAGCATAATTATCCAAAGTCAAACCTTCACGAGGTATATTAGAGCATCACCTTGAACTTGTGAATGGTCCTCGAAAATGTAAACAAATGGTTGAGGAGATGGAGTAGTGTTCTCTCAATCTGCTTGAACCTCGGGACTTGGAGAAACATCACCTGTAATGATGCAAGTACCTTCAAGAGAAGCGGTACTGCAGATCACGGGACCTTGTGAGGCAAGACTTTGTGAAGCAAGACCTTGTTCGTAATCGCACCTTCACTTTCTTCATCCTCTCCAATTGCGTCACGCATGACTTGTACAACTTCCATCATTGTTGTAGTTAATGGAATATCTCCACCTCCGAACAAATTACTTCGCTTAGCCATGAATGTATAAATTTTAGCTTGTTGCACAATAACGGGTAACAAAGTAGCGTGTTTTGGAACATCGACAATTGCTTATTTAAGAAAACACATACAAATCGTGGGTACATCAACCATGTTGACCCGGAGGAGATATGAGATAGCATCCCATCCAAAAGAAGTCTTGAAAATTAAACACTCATCGTAGCTAAGCCAACCACCGCAGATGCTATATTTGACCCAAACTGCTCCCAAGAAGTACTTTTAGAACTTATGCAATGGAGCAAAACATGAATCAAGAACTTCCATTGAGGACAGAATAAGGCTTTCTTGAAAGTTTGTTCAGTCAAAGAACCTTCATAACCAAGATTCCTAAAAGTATCCCAAATCAGTTGCTTGTCAAATCGAATAGCCCCATATTCATCTTCAAATAATAAATCTGTTCGAATAGAGGCTTCTGTAATCTTAATAGTCCTTCCAGCAACTGTTGATCTAATATAGTATTCATCCTCCTCCATATTTTCTCTAGCATTAGCCCAAAATTCTTGAATCCACGGTTCAATAACATCCGGCTCAACTAAAGAGCATAACTAATAAGCGACCCAAGAAGATAATCAATTATATCATAGAAAGCCACATTCGCCTCGGTCTTGTCCAAATTAGCCACCATATTGTGCTTCAAAGCAGTTAAACGATTCACCATTGTTAAAAAAATGAGCACACTAAAGATTGTATCGAATAATTGAGAGATGGTAATTGGGAGATAAGTATGGAAAAGATGTAAAGTAATAATATGAGAGGAAAATCGGAAAGTAGTTATTTATAGGTGGGATTTGAAAATCACGGCCTAAATAACGGTTACCGTTACTACCAATTACCCAACAATATTACCGTTGGAGCAATGCTTTAATCGACAAACAAGACTTTCCACATAAGCGACTTTCTAAGCGGTACTTTCCAAGCGGTACTTTCGGGAAAAGCAAGACTTTGCCAAATACCTCCATATAAACTAAGTATAAACAAGCATCCTCCCTCAAGCAATACACGGGACTATATCTTACCCTTATAGTCCTCCCTTGAACATAGCTTAGTAGTTAATCATTCCAATGCTCACAACCAAGTGATTGAATCGTGACACATCAAAACCTTTTGTGAGTAAATCACTACATTGTCATCCGTGTGAACTTTAACCACATTAATGAGCCTATGCTCATAGCAATCTCGATAAAGTGATGCCTAATCGAATATGCTTTGTCTTGGAATGATACGAGATTCTTCACAATACAAATAGTACTCTCATTATCAATATTGATAGGAGTATTCTTAAAATTGAACCCATAATCCAAGAGTTGATTTTGCATCCACAAAACTTGACCACAACAACTTGCGCAGACTACATATTCGACTTGATAGATGATGTTGTGCAATTGTCTGCTTCTTGCATTGCCGGAGACTAACCTTCTCCCAAGATATTGGCATCCACGGTTGTGGATCTTCTATCATAATTATCACCGCATAGTCACTATCTGAAAAAGCTTCTAAGTGAAAAGGTGACTCTTTAGGATACCACAACCCCAACTTAGGTTGTTGTTTCAAATAACAAAAATTCGTTTCTTGCATTCGGTGAGAAATCTTTGGTGAGACTTGATATCTTGCACATAAGCGATCGCAAACATGATATCGTGCCTTGATGCGGTGAGATACATAAGAGAGCCAATCATAGATCTGTATAACTTGACTTCAACAGTCGTCCATCTTCATCTTTACCCAATGAATTGATAGATTTAATTGATGTAGTAATGACCTTCATACCATCAAAATTAAACTTCTTAAGTATGTCGAAACATACTTGTCTTGGCTAATGAAAATTCCTTCCTTGGACCGCTTAACTCGAAGTCCTAAAAGAATGTTAACTCTCCCATTGAACTCATTTGAAATTCCTTCGCATCACCGCTCAAACTCCTTAACCATAGACTTTTGGTAGCCCCAAAGATAATATCATCAACATACACTTGAACTAACATGATATCCTTCTTGTCTCTCTTGATAAACAAAGTCTTGTCTATAGCTCCCTTACGTATCCATGTTGTAATAAGAATGTAGAAAGCCTCTCATACCAAGCTCTAGGTGCTGATGAAGACCATAAAGAGCCTTAACCACCTTATAGACTTTGTTTGGATGTTTAGGATCTTCAAAACACGGAGGTTGTTTTACATATACCTCTTACGTAATAGTGCCATAAAGAAAAGCACTCTTAACATCCATCGATAGACACGAAAACCCATATAAGAAGCAAAAGCAAGAAAGATTCTAATTGCTTCAATCCTTGCCACAGAGCAAAAACCTCATCATAATCTACCCTTCCTCCTGTCTATAACCCCGAGCAACTAACCTTGCCTTGTTCTTGATAACATTGCCTCTTTCATCTCTTTTAACTCTAAAACCCATCGGTTCCAATAACTCTCTTTCCATCGGAAGATCACATAAACCCAAACTTCTTGAAGTTTAAATTGAAGAAGTTCTTCTGCATAGCTTCAACCCACTCTCTTTAGTCAAAGCTCGAGCAATATTTTTGGGTTCCTCTTGAGAGATGAAACAAGTAAATAAGCGTGTTTGATGGTCCTTATGATTTAGCTTTGTTTTGTTTATACACAAAGCTAAGTAAAGCATTATGAGGTTTTGTGAAACCCTTAGCTTTGTGTCTTGTCATAACGCCGGATGTAGAAGGACCAATGATTTGATCGATGGGATGATTCTTATGAATCCGTAAAATAGGAGACCGTGGAGCGCATATGTATCATCCAAGTTAGTATAATCTGCACCTTCATTGGAATCTGTGAAAATACCTTCATCTTCAAGCTCATCATCGTTTCTTCTAACCCGTGCATGGTAGGATTATCCAAATCATCTAAAGTATTGTCACAGGTGCAACAATACTTTGGTTGTGCATCTTGTCAAAGCACTGTAAGAGTACTCTGCAGATCTTGTTCTTCTTCTTTGCCTCTTCATAAGCTCTCCTTTGTTCATCGGTGTAAGAATGTGCTAATACATCTTGAAGAAGCATCCGATTAAGTTCCTCTTGAATAGATTGATCCTCTGTAGATAATGAGGATTTTGGTGCATGATGCTTTGTTTTGGAGAATCAGTGCTTTGCTTAGGAACATCGATTTTGTTTTGGACTTGCGGGATCTTTATCGGGAACAAGATAAGGTCTAATATGAATATCATGAACAACATATTGAATATCTTCTTCATTATGCAAAGGTTGATTTTCTTCTCTAACAGAACATAATTCATCGAAGGAGATAAAATCTCAAGATCAAACATCCAATCAGGACCATTTCCTTTCTCATTGTCTTGATCTTCTAGAAACTCAACATGAAGACAATCTTGAATCTTCTTAGTAACTCGTTGTAGACTCTAAAGCCTTTACTGTTAGTGCAATATCCCAATAGGTAACCTTCTTCGGACTTGCCATCAAACTTCCCAGATTATCAATAGTGTTCAAAATAGTAAGAGGGCATCCAAAAGGCTTCATAAAACGAATGTTGGGTTTATTGCCCATCGACAATTCATAGGGTGTCTTCATCGTGGTTTGGTGACAGAGACCTGTTAAGTACATAGCATGCAAGATTTACGACACGCCCAAAATTGAATAGGAAGATGAGAATCGCTAACATAGTCCTTCTTTGCTTCAATCAAGGTCCTATTCTTCCTCTGCAACACCATTTTGTTGTGGTGTTCTAGCAATACTAAACTCCCTTTTATGCCTTTATTAGCACAAAAGTCATCCATAGGCTTGTTCTTGAATTGAGGCCCATTGTCACATCTAATACCTCTAACCTTGAGTCTTAATTGGTTTCAAGTGCTATTATAAGAGTTTGAATAGCATCAAAGGTATCATCCTTAAAGCCCAAAAGAAAACCCAATCGAATCTACAACAATCATCAAGAATAACCAAACAAGATTTCTTCTTATTTAAACTTGCCACAGAGACAGTCCAAATAAATCCATATGTAATGACTCAATGGTTCTCTAATGGTTCTTTCATCAAGCTTTTACAGAAGCTTTGTGTTGTTTACCCTTCTTGCATGCCAAACAGGATTGATCATTCTTGTAGGTCTTTGAAGGTAAACCTCTAACTAAATTGCCTTTGACCAGTTTGTTGATGTTCTTGAAATTCACATGGCCCAATCTTCTATGCCATTGATGTGCCTCTTCAGATGTTGCTTTAGCCACCAAGCATGTGGCTCTTCCATAAGAATGTAGACTCTTCATGTCTAAACTGTACACATCATTTGTCCTTGGTACTCTTAGTACTACCAAGTCATCATCAACGTGTTTGAAGTCGAAGAAAGGATGAGACATTACGTGTCGATGAATAACACAGGATGCTTTTATCACAAATTTGAGAGACCGACAACAAGTTGAACTTTAGCTCCTTCACATATCGACATTCTCAAAATCGATTCTTCCAGACTTTAATTGTTCCTTTCCCGGTAATCCTTCCTCCATTGGGATCATTCCCAAATGCAACTTTTCCTCGACTAATATTTCTAAAATCGCATGGGATCTCTTTATCGCTTTGTCATACTTCCGAGCAACCACTATCCACAATAAGATGATCTTTAAGCTCCTCTTCCGGGTTGCCACGCACACAAAGAAAAGAGTTATAAACTTTTAGGAACCCAAGCCATTCTTGACTTGTGTTCCCTCGAGAAGTTACAAACTCAAATTCTTTGAGTATGTAATTCCACTATCTTTCACATGATGATCCAAAATTATCTTATGATTTTTAGCATGTGGATTTTCAAAACTTTCGGTTTTCAACATAAATCTCTTTCACCGATTTTCTTTTGTCACAAAACATCTCGATTCACTTTTGTTGAACGTCTTGTATGTCTCTCGGCAGATCTGTCCCTTTAATCCATTCGGTTTTAACAGGTGGTTCTTGTGATCTAGATCCCTATATGAATTGTGATACCTTCTAGGTTGATAGTAAGATCTCCTAGAATTTCTATCCCAAGTATGGTTTCGTGACCTTGTCTCGAAGCGAGACTTTGGAAAGTCTTGTGAGATCTTGAAGGTCTTCCGATGCGGGTATCTATGATCCGGTGTGAAGTTTCGTGATTAACCCTATTAGAATTAGTCCAAACTTGTTTGTGCTCTCTAGGTCTCGATTGTTAGACTTATTCCTTGAAAACTTGCTTAGATATTACGAGTGTTTGTCACAATCTTTGATTAAGTGAGTAGGACTATAACACACAAAACACAGTTTTGACCCATATAACCAAAGTGATTTCTTCTATGTCTATGCCCAAAATTGTTTTGCCTTCTTGATGGTGATAAAATTTGTTTTGAGCAAAATTATGCCAAAAGGTTTAGCAATCTGCTTTGAAAAGGTTTTTGAAGTCTACGCTTGTTGAGCAAGACTTTGTTTTAAAGGTCTTGTTGGATTTTGAACATTGTTTTCAACAGTTTCTTTGGGTTTCTCGAGACCTAGATTGAGCAACAAGCTTCTTCCTAAACTCTAGACTATCTACACCATAACGAGAAACATCGGGCCTAGAGGGTGATGACTAATGGGATGAGGAACGACATGATAACCATTGTCTTTCTTATATTCGGAGGTGGTTCACTTCATCGAGCCCTCATTACTAGATGAATCTAAATAGTTAATGAGCTCATCATCACTAGTGGTAATATCCTCATAAACACCATCATCCTGATCACTAGATTGATTTTCATCTATGTTACTAAAGTCCATTCCAAATCCTAAGCCCTTCTAATGTAAGCCCTTCTATGTTTTTCAACATAAGCAACATGGGACAAACCGGACTCTCCCAAGCAAAGAAACTTAGCTAACAAATCATCTCTTTCCTTAGTTAATTTCTCAATTTTAGCAATTTTACAGTTTAGTTTCCATTCACTAAGTTTTAGCGGTAATCTGTTGTTCATACTTTTCACCCAAGCCATTTCATTATTTTCATGTGTTATGATTTTAGCTTCTATAGACTCTAAAGTGATTTGATATCCTGCTACCTCGGACCTAGCCCTAATACAATTATCTCTTTCAATCACATAATGTTAAGTAATTTTGATAAAAATCATAACAGTTTGAGCATACCTCGAGATAGGAGATCGAGTTGGTGAAGTAGCCACCATAGCAAGAAGAACAGGATCATCTTCACTTTCTTTGCTCCAATCAAATCCTCCAAAGCCATCATCGATTCCAAAGCGGCATGTTGATTCTTCATCAAAAGCGGTGCTCCGGTCCAATGCTTCCACTTTGTGTCTTCAATTGTATCTTCCATCGCTACCATACAAGAAGTCACGGTTCATCATCAAACTCTTCACTCCACCAACCTCGATAACTTCTCTTGAGCAACCAAAGCCTTTGTTTCGCTTATTGGAATTTCCTTGAGCTCAAGTTTAGGCTTCTCGGATGTTCATTTGCTTGATACTTAGCAAACCCGCACTCCTTGCAAAGTGACCGATCTTTTGACAATTGAAGCATTCAATTTTAGATTTGTCAAAAGTTATTCCTTGTTTTGGTTTGAAATCAATATTTTTGCTGTCTTCTTCATGTACTTTTGATTCTTGCGATGATCAAAGCAACTTGCCACCGATATCAATTTCTTCAAGTGCATCCTCTTCAACATGCTAGATCCTCTTCATAAGTGACAGTAAGCTTGCTTGTTGTGCAAAGAAGGAGCACACAACTTCATCCGAGTTCAAAGTGGTAGATGGTGGGGCTCTTGAGCATATGATGGGGATTGTAAATGAAGATGCTTTGAGAAACAAGACTTTGAGGAGAAGCAAGACTTTTGTAAGCACCGCTCTTCTTCGAGATGATAGAAAAGCAATACTATGAGATTTGGAATTGGGTTGACCACTCATCTCATGTTCATACACCTTGATTGATGATAGAGATCATCAAAGTCCATAACATCCAATCCTTGTTGTCCTCCGATCATAGTAGCAATCACATGCCATGAAGATGGCAAACTCCTTAGAAACTTCAAATTTGCATCCTCAATCGATACTTGAGCCTTATATAATTCCAACATGTTGAGGAGATTCTCGAAACCTATCATATGCGACATCAAGACTCTCTTTCTCCCATGTGAATGTTTCAAACTGTTGTTTCACAAGTTTCATGCATCTTCTTGAGGCTTCATTCCTCCAAATCTGGTCTTGAGCGACCCAGTCGCTTGGCATCTTTAGCATCATGAAACTTGAGAAGATGTCCATCGGAATGGCGAGACAAGAGAATGTTTAGAGCCTTCTCTTGATTCCTTATAGTTGCTTGTGGTAAGGCGCCTTTGGTGTCAGAGGTTGTCCAGAACAACAATGGGATCCAAACTACTTCATTCCATTCACAATTACATTCCACAAAGCATGGTCTCAGAATGGCAATATCTCGCCTCATCTTCATGCACCGAGATCATATTCTCCCTTCTTGATTATTGGAATTACGAGTGAGGTGATTGAGGGTGGTGGAGCGACTTCAATCGACATCTTTGAATATTGTTGAAGTAGGGTTTCTTCCTAGTCGAGTTTCCACACAAGCTCGATACCACTTGTTGGATCGATATACTTTAATCAAACTAACTTAACTAGCTTGTTAAGGTTTAATAACCTCGGATAAATCCTAAGTTATTAACAAAGAAACACCGAGCAATCTTTATTAAGTACGCGGAATTTACTTAACAAAGCTAAGAAGAATAACTTTATTATAAACTCTAAATCGCTTATTATGAAGATACTCTAATACAATTCTAAGATAATCGAACTTATCTCTAAAACACTAATTCGTAAACTCTAAAACTCTTTTTCCGAAATCGTACTCTAATGCCAATCTAGGAGTCCTTTTATAGGCTCAAGGATATCCTAGTCGGTTTACAATTGATAACCTTGTACGACAAGTAATCTAAACATGGAATACAATACTTTCCATAAACGAACATAACAGTTCTTTTGTTCTAGCAAGATTTTGACTTCATCTTGTAGTACTTTGACTCTGTCTTTAGCGATACTTTGACTATTTGACTTTTTCCGTTCTTTGCGACTTACAAGACTTTCATATCTTGATGACTTTGATATCTTCAGCACTTTCATATCCCAACAGTCTGTTTTCTTTTGTTTTTGCCCGTTTTCATCCGTTTTTGTCCGTTGTTCTTACGTTTTGTCCTTTTTTCGTATGTTTTTATCGGTTTTCATCCGTTTTTCTCCGCTTTTTCTTACATTTTTTCCGTTTTCCATACATTTTTATTCGTTTTTGTACTATTTCAACATATTCGAAATTTTTTCCAAAAAGAAAAAAAAAAATTGGAATTTTTTCGCAAATTTGAAAAAAAAAATTCAAAAAAAGTTTAAAAAAAAATTGGAAAAAAAATATTTTCAAAAAAAATTTGAAAAAAAATAAAAAAATTTCAAATTTCAAATAAAATAAAATGAATAAAAAAATTATCTTTCAAACATTTTTTTTTTAAATAATCTTTAAAAAAAATTTTGAATTTTTTTTTCCAAAATTTTCAATATGTCGAAATACTTTTTTTGTTTCAAAACTTTTTTTTCAATATTTTTCGAAATTTGGACATATTGAAAAAAAAGATTGGAAAAAAAAATTTCCGAAAAATATTGAAAAAAAATCGACATATTTTTTTTCAAATTTTTTTTTCAATATGTCCAAATTTCAAAAATATTGAAAGAAAAAGTTTTGAAACAAAAAGTATTTCGACATATTGAAAATTTTGAAAAAGAAAAATCAAAAAATTCTTTTAAAGATTTAAAAAAATATATTTAAAAAATTCTTTTTTTATTCAAAATTTTTTTTTTTTTAATTTTTTATTCAATTTTTATTTTATTTTTTTTTCAAATTTTTTTCCGGTCATATTACGTACATTGTGTTGGAAATGTATATATTTATAAATACGTGAATGTCCGGATTCGAACTCGTGACTATGGGATTGCACATATTATCGAATGAGAATTAAAGCTAATAATTAATGTTAATGATTACGATTAATTATTACACATAAAGTCCGTCTAACGATCGTTAAGTATTTAACGGAAAATAACTAACGACCGTTAAATGTAAAGAGAAGGACTTATAGTGAAAAATCTTAATAAGGAAAAGATATGGGTATCCCTTTGGGGCTTGTATATGGCCGGCCAAGGGAGAGGGTTCTCAACCCAAACCCTAATTTGTTCCCAAAGATTTGTAAACACTATATAAACAAAGGCTAGGGTTAAGGTTTTTTCATAACTTTGTGCATTGAATTAACCCTAGATCTTTCTTCTCCTCTCTCTTGCTTACTTCGGCTAAAACCCTCCTCCAAGGGTGTTTTGGTTTTGTTTTTTTTTTTCATAAAACAAGGACTTGTGTTAAATGTAGCAATCGCTTGATTCGTGGTTAATTCGTGTGTACAAAACTGTGTTAGTAAGACACTATTCTTACACCTATTGGTTTGAGTTGTAAAAAGGTAAGGGACAACTCTTTAAACCACTTCATCTGCTTTTTCAAGAGATCTGACATTTGCAAGAGATATGTTACGCATTTAATTCAGTTAATTATTTATTTGTTATGATCCTAAGTCTTCCGCTGTGTACTATGTGGTGTCTATATGATTTTATTATGTTTCATATATCTTAAACTTAACATTGGCATCACGAGCCTTGTATAACAAGTAATTAATTCTTGAAACACATAAATAAAATAAACATGATTGTGTTATTACTGTCGTGAGATCTAGGGTTTGCAAACCTAAACCCTAATTTTTTTTGGGGGCGTTTTTGGTGCCTAATTAGGGTTTTGTAAACTTGATTTTAATTGGATTAGAAACCCTAGGTTGCATGCAATTTTATGTGTATTATGTAACTCTGTTTAATTGCATTAATTGTTATGTGATATATATCCATGATAATTACATGCATGTTTTATCATGGATCCGCTTTTATTGTATGTTTTACTTGGTTAAGTGATATACACTAAATATTTTGATAGATCTAAAATTGGGAAAGACCTCAATCATTATTATTTAATCAATTATGTGCTATGTGGTATATGTTTTAATTTTGACTTACGCAATCGATGAATCGATGCATGTGGCTCACCTTGTACATTGCTGAAAACGGGTGAAAGTCTTAATTAAACATATACATATTGTCAGATCTAGAATTGATTATTAATAGGATTTATCAAAAGGTTTGCATGTGGCTAGTTGATATGCATGACTTATTATTATGTTATGCATTCATTGTTTATATATTTATTTTTAAATACTTGCTTGTTTGTATGTGTAACAAAGGTATTTTTATAAGAAAAATAAACTGACCTAAACAATGGTGAAACATGTATTTTTAAGCATAGTAATCGTAATCGTTTAATTGATTGATTTTTTTGCACAAAATAGTTAGAACGGCTCACCCATTAATGACAAACTGTGTGATGGGTACAAGGTTGGTACGCATTAAATTGTGAAATTAAAGATGAGGGTATGTAATATGCTTCGCGCTGACCTAATTCTCCGCTTGTTTGTCCGTCTTAATGGAGCTACCAAGTATTCCTATAAATGTGCATAAAATCTTAAGGGTGAATTGACCTTAAATTCTACGCGCCACTTTTGTGGTAATTATCCGAATAACTTGGGTCTTTTGACTCATGCAGTAGTAGGATATAGTGGTAATTAAAGGTAATTCTTTAATTGGTTATCCAATACCTCAATTAAAGTTTGATGATGAAAAACTTAAACATTAAATGAAGGATATAAATGTTTTAATAAAACCTATGCTACGAAGATGAATGCATGACATCTTTGTACATATTTGATTTGACATCAAAATTATTACCCTTTAATTTAAGTTATATGCCATCCAGCGAAACGGAAACACCTAAGATTACCTTTTATTTGCGTGAGAACGTGACTTAGATCGTAATCAAAGGGTAAAATATCCACGTGACGTGAGAACGGGCATGGATGATTTTGCAGTTTCTTAAGTTGGACAACTTAATTGAGCTTTGTAGTGAGAACTGACAACTCAAGGCATAAGATGGGGATAAAACATGTTTACATGGCAATTGAAATTGGCTAGATGTAAATCCCATAAATCTAGGAGTTGCAATTTGAAAATTGGCAATTGAGGTTCGACTGTACCATTTTGAATAATTTCATTACTAGCGAGATCAAGCGATGTGATGAAACTATGTCAATTGGATCCTAGTTTTCAAGTGAAAATTAAAATGGTTATATGTTTATGAACCATGGGTATTTAATTTTCTTGAAAAGGTTAATTATCGAAAATACTAAAATTGAATTTTGTAATTCTTTTGAATGTATTAATGCAACATTTAACCGTAAACGTGGTTTAGTCTTTTATTAGTAAATTGACAAAGTCTCTTTTTCATGGGAGAAGAATGAGACTCAATCCTATTCCTTTTCATGAATGAGAAAGGTATTATAGGAACATTTGAATTGTCTAAATTCTAATGTAACTCATAGCATTGAATTGCAAATCTTATTTTCCATAAAGATTTCATTACCCTCATTTGGTGAATGAATCATTTTGTAACAAACATGAGATTTGGTTAACTGGAAAACATGTATATGAGTTACTAAATTAGAAGATAGACTAATTACCGCGAAAATTGGTAAAAGGCAAACTAGCTTAATTTATCTAGTTGTTTTGCTTTAACCTTTAAAGGTGCTACATACCAGTATGGGGATGGTAGACCTGTTAAGGAAGAAATTGCATACCCAATTTTTCGAGTTAATAACATTGATGGATAACCCATCATTCACAGCGTAGAATACACCTTTTAGTACCTAAGTAATGATTACGTATGGTTCTTCAAAGGTGTAGGAAAGTAAAAAGCAAGCAAGTTGTTTCACTGGTTATGCAACACTTACAATGTTGTCAGATTCAGTGGGAGCATTTGTGTTGCATTCTTGAATAAAGTTTTTTATTGATTTCTAATTCATGGGAGCTACAAGCCTTATTTCCTGTGTAGTAACCCAGATTATCTTCAAAGATAATTACTTTCCAATTGTAGACACTTATGTTTTTTTAAGGATAGTCATGTGCGTTTCCTTACTAAACAATATAGTCCTACATCTACTTGTTATATCTATGACACAAATCATATTAATCAAATAAACGAACGTGTATCATGTTGTTTATTTGCTACATGATGTTGTTCCATGCACAAGTAGGAGAAATCTTTATTGTGGGAGCATTTGTGTTGCATTACTGAATAAGAAGTTTTTTTTATTGATTTCTAATTCAGTGGGAGCTACAAGCCTTATTTCCTGTGTAGTAACCCAGATTATCTTCAAAGATAATTACTTTCCAATTGTAGACACTTATGTTTTTTTAAGGATAGTCATGTGCGTTTCCTTACTAAACAATATAGTCCTACATCTACTTGTTATATCTATGACACAAATCATATTAATCAAATAAACGAACGTGTATCATGTTGTTTATTTGCTACATGATGTTGTTCCATGCACAAGTAGGAGAAATCTTTATTGTGTGCAAGGTACAACACATATAAATATGATTTAAATGGATTCTCTTGACCGCGAGGTAAGAGAGTAACGTTCTAATAGGAATTATACATTTAAAAGTGTTTGATTGCCCTATTAAGAGCATGTGTCAAGATGATAACAAATAATACTTTATCTTAAATATTTATGTCATTCAATATTTAAGAAACACTTGTTGTTACAATTTTTGTTACGTGAGAACGTGAACTAGATTATAGCCCAAGGTAAAATATCCACGTGTCGTGAGAACGAGCATTGATGATTTTGCAGTTTCTTACGTTGAACATTTCATGGAATGACATAATTAAATGAAGTAATCTAATACTACTTTGAATTTAAATATTCGTTGAATGACTTAAATATATGTAGTAAATATTAACTTGAAATCTTAATTGAAACCCGAGGTGGTGTTCATAATTACTTTAATTATACATGTTTATGATGTCTTTGTAGAGTCACAAACATGAAGTCTTTTAATACAAGACTTACAATATAAAGTAAGACGTTAACTTGTTATGTTTTAAGACATATGCATGAAGTCAATGAGTTGATCAATGACTTCTACTGTATAGTGAGATTATAACTGTTATGTCAAGAATACTTGTGTTATAATACATACAATTGACTTGGTAATTCTATTGTACCATTATGTTTTACTTTTTTGGTAAATAGATAAGCCAAAGAGTAGATGGTTATCTTAAATATTGTTAGATTTTCTTACAATATTAATTCTAAGGAAATACCATAGTTTTAGGGTATGTTCAGTTAGAAGAATCCAAATCTATTGGCATTGTTTGATTCAAGATAACTATAGTTTCTTCCAAAAGTTATCAAGGTTAGTAGATTGAGTATAGATTGAATATACTCAATAAGACTCCAACCTATAAGATTAATAAGACACCATTTTTATGGAAAGTGATGAATCACACTAAGTCTTATAATGAAGTTACGAATTTGTTAAACTACTTATAAAGTGAGTTGTAACAAACTAAAGTTAGAAGCATCAATGTTTTTGTAATATCCCAAAAGAGAACAATGCATTGTTGTTTCTACTTGCTAAACTATTTAAAGGTAATCTTTAAATTGTTAAAGGCAAGTGGGAGTTTTAGTTTAGATCTTGAAAGATTAAAGTTACAAAATACATAATCTTCTAAAATGCACTAGCAAATATCATGATGAGGCTAAACATGTAAATGATAGACCTCAATATGATGGAATTGTCATTCATAGATCCGTAAGGATATCTCGGATATTTAATATCTTTGAGGATTATGAGTTCTGGGATCATGGTAAGCTGTTAATCTTGATGATGAATTTACCAAATGTTAAATTGTGGTAAATCAATCATACTATGAATATTGAGATGTTGTCCATAAAGATAATCAATTTTAGATACTTGGTTTATCTAAATGAAGATGATTTTCTTTAAAGAATGAAAACCCTAGTGGTTTAAATATTTGTGTAGAAATCATATGGACAATATTATACACGTATTTAATGTATGTCTAGTGATAATAATATTAATCATACTTAAGCAATTAACTATGATTGAATATTCTTTCCTAGATACATTAAATAGAAGTATAAAGATTATAATTGTCATACTTAGTTTCATTGATATGAAATTTTGACAATGAATATCAAAACTCTTTGTTCTGGAATTACTTTTGCGAGGACGATAAGTAATGCAAAGGAGTTTTTATGAATTCAAATAATCTTTAAATATGTACAGACTGCATGAATCCATGAATGGATATATGAATGCATCTAAGAGATGATTCTTATGTTTAATATTAAATCCATGTTTGATTTAATAATTAAAATAAGATAGCTCATAAGTATTCCTGAAAGCTAGTGGGAGTATTATTTTTTATTTTAATAAATCTTATATGTTGTATGGGCAACTACATTCCACCTAAATTAAGTTTTAGTTGGGAATGAACTTCGTTTGTAAGATTTGGAAATAAGATATATAACCTTGGAATATATGTTCATTATTTTAAACATATGCGGTAAATAAATGAGTCTAATAGAACACGATGGATATATAATGAGATCTTAAAGTCTAACTTGAAGATTCATCATGTACATCATGTTGTAAGATTGTTGTGTCATGCTTGATTACAAGATGATTTGACAACATTAAAAGTTGTTAGTGTAATAAACATTTTAAAAGATTTAGAATCACATTCCACAGTCTGGAGATGCTCCTAGATTCTATGGATGAAAATATGGCAATTGTTTCATAATTGTCATTGCCAACAAACTTGAGTATTGGTAGGCACCAACATTACACTATAACTGTTCAAAGTTTACAGATATTTAAAGAGCATATTGTAGTACACAATGATGCTGGTATAATTGAGATGACACTCAATTCTAGTCATGGTATCTTTGGTGATGACCATGTTGACTAGTTATGCTCAACTAAGAGCATAGTTGCATTATACATTAAAGAATAAAGAATACTTTAAACTTTAAAAGTTTTGAAAGATGATTGTCATAAAGGGTGGTTCGGGTTGTCACGCACCTTATGGAATGTTATGACAATATCAAGATATGTAAACACATACAAGAAATTCACTTATTGAATTCTTGAAATAAGTATTCTCAAATTTCCTATAGATCAAAGTTAATTGAAATTATGCCTTGTCAACAAGTATGATTCTCATGACTTGTGGCAAAATTCATTAACTAGTATTATCATGCATTGATCTATTTAGTATCCGGATAAAGGATGTTAAACAATTATTATTTATAATGAATTAAAGCACGGTATCGTTTAATTTCATTTATAATATTGTGTCTGTATTTGCATGTTAAAATCCTTGAATAACTTAAGTTATTCTAAATAGTCCGTTGTCGATCAATAACATGGGAATGATATTGAATTAAGACAAATTTGAGTATTAGTTAGAATATACTTGAAAGTATATTGATGCGTAGCATGACTAATTTCAGATGATATTCAATGGATTGAGTATAGGACTTATCCCACCCACATGATGGTACTTTATGGATCTTAGTCATTAAGTACATCATGAATATTTATCCTCTGACTTGAGATACCAGAGAACTGTCATGGATGTAGTGCATTTACGTGAAGCAATCTAACGCTAAACGTAACTGGTAGTTATAAGGGTTGTTCTCAGAAATGTTGTGAAATTTATGAATTCCGCTTGTAGTCAAAATAGGATTTGTTTCCTTCAATTTTATTTTGAAGAATATCTTGTTGGGCCCTCGTAGGGTTGACAAGATGTTTGCATGGCCGTGCCCAAGGTCTTCGGAATATGTTCGGAAGAATTGGTAATCTTGATCAATCACATAAAGCGAGAAAGCAGAATAGTTAATTAAGAAATGAGTGAGATCCATATTCTTATTAACATGTTATTAGAAACAAAAGGATGAATATGATGATGAATCATCGAAACTTGGTTTTTCTCCAGAAAAATATGCACGAGTTGTACTGGGGGCATTGGCGTGTTGCTAGACGCTAACCAATGTCATTACACGTTTTGTAAACATATCCAAGTGGGAGTTATTGGAAATGTATATATTTATAAATACGTGAATGTCCGGATTCGAACTCGTGACCATGGGATTGCACACATTAGCGAATGAGAATTAAAGTTAATAATTAATGTTAATGATTACGATTAATTATTACACATAAAGTCCGTCTAACGATCGTTAAGTATTTAACGGAAAATAACTAACGACCGTTAAATGTAAAGAGAAGGACTTATAGTGAAAAATCTTAATAAGGAAAAGATATGGGTATCCCTTTGGGGCTTGTATATGGCCGGCCAAGGGAGAGGGTTCTCAACCCAAACCCTAACTTGTTCCCAAAGATTTGTAAACACTATATAAATAAAGGCTAGGGTTAAGGTTTTTTCATAACTTTGTGCATTGAATTAACCCTAGATCTTTCTTCTCCTCTCTCTTGCTTACTTCGGCCGAAACCCTCCTCCAAGGGTGTTTTGGTTTTTTTTCATAAAATAAGGACTTGTGTTAGATCTAGCAATCGCTTGATTCGTGGTTAATTCGTGTGTACAAAACTGTGGTAGTAAGACACTATTCTTATACCTATTGGTTTGAGTTGTAAAAAGGTAAGGGACAACTCTTTAAACCACTTTATCTGCTTTGTTCAAGAGATCTGACATTTGCAAGAGGTATGTTACGCATTTAATTCAGTTAATTATTTATTTGTTATGATCATAAGTCTGCCGCTGTGTACTCTGTGGTGTCTATATGATTTTATTATGTTTCATATATCTTAAACTCAACACATTCTTCCAAATTTGAAAGTATTTTGCGTACAATGGTAATTTTCAAAGTTAATTGCGTACATCGTCTGTTTTGAAAAACTATGTTTCGTATCTTTAGCTTTCACCCTAAAATGAATAGCCAAGATTTGCAGAGTTGACATTTAAAAAATTTGTAATCTGTTCATTTCTTCATTCATAACACATTCACTTATTTATTTAGAATCATGTTTGCAAAAATCATAGTGAATATCATGTTTGCAAAAATCGTTTTCAACATGATACTCATAACTTAAACTCTTTGTTTTAAGCTAAATTACAATTAAACGGGAACAGTTGTTGCCTTGTTGGTCAACAGACCTGAGTGCACTATTTCAATATGTTTTATATGGCATTGAAGAATATAAATCTATTCAATAATAACTGATTTAAATTCAACAGCAACAATAACTAGAAATATATTATGAATAGAAAAATTAATACTAGAAAAAAATCAACAGCAACTTATTGATATAATTGCATAAAAAAGGTGTATAAACGTAATACGACGACTCGAACAAGGGACCTTCCGAGTAAGAGTGATGAGTCTTAGCCGTCAGACCAACTATACACCTGTGTCTTACATTTAAATTCAATTATTTATTCTGAATGAATCAGAGGAGACACAATAATGAAAATTTTATGGCTCCCAAACGTTACCATATATATTACCTTTTTATAAGTATCTTGTAAACTGTCTTTAAGATTGGGTACAGAGCTCCACAGGTGCAATAGACTTCTTTTCATCACGATGGAATACACTCAAAGCTCAAAAAATGCTCCTAATAGGTGTTGGTGATTTTAGTCTCATCGACGGCTATTTAGGTAATGACGATTTACTAGAGGTTAATGAGATTTAATATTCGGCTCGGATACGAGTTAGGGAAGTGTGGAGTGCACACTTGTTGTTCCTGCTTTGTGATCTTGTGCCTAGACTCAAAGTGTTTCTCTTCTAGAATTATCTCGATAGAGATTTCGTGCAACCCAGGCATAAATAGGGTCGAAGTACTTTATACGGAAAGTGAACTCAACACGATTCTAGTAAGATATCCAGGATCATCACACACCCTACACGATTACTTCTAACAATAGGACGGGTCGTGTAACAGTTCTTTTAAACAATGGCCTAAACAGCTCTACCAGTGATGTTGTCAACCATATCAACGACAAGGCTCAGTTCTCCTTTAGCAACCAATTTCCCATACCATGCAATCCTTTAGCAACCAATTTCCCATACGTGACTATGTCCTTTTAAAAGTGTTTGCAAGCAAAGGGTCAGCTAGCTTTTCTGGCTCTTCTAATGTGAAGTGTGCAAAATACATTGATTTCAGTTAGTCACTTATAAAGTTATAGATAACCATAGCATATAAAAGTAAAGTTAATCGTCTATAATAAACTCCACCCTATTGTTAACAATGTAATATAGAACTTTAGAGATGCAGTTGTACAAAAGTAGAACACAAACAATTTATGAAATTAGCTTTTAGAAGCGGGTCGAATTCAGCTACCATCTCAGATGGTTAACAAGGTTAAATTTATGAAATTAGCTAAATTGTAAACTAGTTGAACGAGTAAGTGTAGTTTCTGAACAATCTAGTCTTTCGCCCAAGTGCCCAACCCACCCCATTCGTCCCACAATAAGAAATTATGCCCTTCCGAACTGAACCAGGTCATTTTTTCACCTTTACTAGTGTCATTTATTTGGTCAAGTTTGTTTGTTAAACTAGTCTTGGGTTCATAACTTGGTCAACATGAAAATAAGTACAAGTCAATAAATATGGTGTAGCTCTTTTGCTAAAACTAAACAATCGGTGGCTGAAATTCAAAAGTGTGGATTGATAAGTGATGGTAAGACGTGTACTATTTCAATGCGTGTTTATATGCTTATATTTATACTAGACGAGTACCCGTGCATAACAACGGAATTTTATAGTGGCATATAATTATAATGATATTTTGGTTAAGTGTATTGTGTAACCAAAATATTACTACAACTATCTGACACTATAAAATTTCGTTCGCATCTGTAGTCTTTCTCTAAGAATAAAACTACATTTGGAAGATTGAAGTGCAAACAATATATACGCTACTTATCAAATTCGGTGATGTTAAATTAATTTGTTGCTTGCGTTTATATGTTGTCTGATTTAATAACAAACCTGAAACTCATTAATTATTAGTAATTGTATATAACTACTCAGTTAATATTAGGGCTGAGCTTTTCCGACCGACTACCGACAACTGACCGCCACCCGCCACCGACCGACAGTAACCGATCTACACTCGGGTCGGGAGGCGGTTTGATTTTTCCGGCTAGTCGGGATCGGGATCGGGTCGGGAATCGGGATTACCCGACAAAACACAAAGTCGACCACTGTCCCGACCGCCACCCGACACTGACCGACAGTAACCGATCTACACTCAGGTCGGGAGGCGGTTTGATTTTTCCGGCTAGTCGGGATCGGGTCGGGACGGGACGGGACGGGATCATCCCGATGCTCAGCCCTAGTTAATATAGTAGTAACTAAAATATACTATATTTAATAGGGTTATACGGAATTGAAAACATATTGACATATTTTAAGGAATCGAAAGTGAAACCAAATATTGAGATCCATTATACTTGATTTTGGCTTACATCAAATATCAACCCAAAAAGTTAAATCAAACACATTAAGTTAATGTAACTGAGCTTTTACCAATAGTTTAATTATACTCAATAGTGTACTAACTCACAATTATACTCACTTAGGTAACGGGTCAAAAAACGTAGGGTGAATATTTTATAACCTCGACCATTAACACTTCTATCCATTTCACTTATTTGCTAGTTTAAATTTTCCCGCAGAAGAAAAATAACACGATTCAACCCGCATTAGGCCAACGAATCATATGTGTTATGGGTAGTAGGTTGTGACACAGTAGTTAACATTTAATTCTTCTTGGAAAAATAAGGTGCAAACCAACAATAGCATCAACCATTAATACCAAGTTTCACCACCAGCACCTAAGCTATTCTATTGGAAGAAATTAACAAAATTAACTTCAAAAATTTAGAAGGAGTTATATGTACAAAACCTCATATGCTTCCCAACTTGCATCTAATGACACTACGCTATTGCTAGTATCAAGATTACACATACTACGTAATAGGTTGCCATTGTCTACTCCGTGCAGTCATACCTGGTTACGATCCTAATTCCTACATATATCCAAATAATATATCATTCGAAACAGAAAAAGGGAGCAAACTACAATTGAAAATTGTGTCAAAAACACAATACTCCAATTTGCAACTCTTAGAACAATTTGTGGCGGAAAATTATCCACACGAGTTGTTCGTCTGTGACATTGAAGCAAAAAGATAAAAAAGAGAAAATAAAATGACAAGATTTAGTAATACATGTGAAAGATGCAAACATTTATCAAAAGTGGGGTATGTTTTACCTTTAATATTGATGTTGATGAACATTTAAATAAGAATAATAAACCTGCGATTAGAAAAAAAATTAAAATGAAAGCAAATGGCCGATCACAAATGAATATATAACAACTAAGACTTGTTATGTAAGCTAATAAAATATTCAAACAAATATGAAATTTTGTTAGAGATTATGGCCGACGTTTTGGAAAGCATTAATAGAGGATGTTTAAGTATCATCTGATTTTTTTTTTTTTTTTTTTTTTTAAATTATTTATCTTCTCTCACAACTTCACAAGCTTACCATATATAAGAGGCATGTAGCTATTAATCAGGGAAGAAGATCCTCTCAAGTTGAGATGATCCACTTGACTTAAGTTGGGCATTTATAAGTCATTAGATGACTCAAAATTTTTTTGGTGCAAAGGTGAAATATATTATTAACTCCAAAACTTGTACAAAGCAAGTTATATATACTGTTTTGGATGAGAACCCGAAAGCAGGAACATTACTTCTATCACAACTATATCGGACAAACACATATATCCGAATGTACATCATACTAAGCGAAAAAGAACTATACATCCTGCATCACAGTGAAACAAGATCATCATTCTCATCTAAGCATTCTATCAGTCTTTATAAGATTCACCTTTATTGCACCATAACCATCTAGCTACATTTCCAAACTCTCTCCACCTTGATCATTCAACCTGCCACCACAATAACCAAGGCAGAAAGAGAGCTTGGCATCACTAGGCACCCATAACTTAGATGACTCAAATTAAAACAACTTCTTTTGATTTGAGTCATTGGATCAAATCCAATAGCTCATAAATGCCCAACTTGAGTCAAGTTGATCATCTCAACTTAAGATGATCCATTTCCATTAACTCCTTCTATAGATTTTTAAGTTTCAGAGTATTTTATTTTTCCTTCAATAGTTGTCTCCAGCCTTGCATTTCATAGGAAGTCAGCTTTAATATTTTATCTTAACAATTAACAACAATGGAAATGCCAATTTGAGTTTGTTGTTAATTGTTAAGATGAATACTTTCCAATTTCGAATTCTGTATTTCAAGGTGAATATCCTTTCTCAATTTCGAATTCTGTATTTCAAGCTTTGACTAATTTCAAGATTTTACTTTCCTAAATACTCCCTCCGTCCCAAAATAATTGTCCTTTTTAAAGTTTTAATTTCTCAACTTTGATCTTTAATATTTTTGTATGTGTTATATAATACTTAATAAAAATTATACCAATGAAAAAACATTTAAAAACTAATCCATTCATATATTTTGCATAAGTTATAATATAACACAAACAAAAATATTTTTAAGATCAAAGTTGAAAAAGAAGACTTTGAAAAGTCAAAAGAGGACAATTATTTTGGGACGGAGGTAGTAACATTTTTTTCTAGTTTCTGACATTCGATTTATGTATTCTTATCCTTTCATCAATGTTCAGTGAATATCCTTTCTGAATTTCGAATTTGTATTTTAAGGTTTGACCAAGATTCAAGATTTCACTTTCAAGTTTGACTATTTACTTATTATATGTAGTTAAGATTAAGATGTGTTCAAACATGAAGTTAGATTACATTAAAAGAAAAACATGAAGTTAGATTACAAATACTCACATAACTATTGCAAAAGACATAAAGACATAATGATCCTTTACTTTTACCAAATTCCAAACCATATGACATTTTTTATGACGACTCCTATATGTTTGATACTCTCGTTCATTTTTACTGGGTTACAATCAATTAATGGGTGGTCGCATCAACCCTTGTTTTAAAAACAATGAGGTTTCTAGCAATTATTTAGTGCATGAAAAATACATTCTTTGTAAAACCATTGCCAGAAACACGATAAGTTTATAACATCTTATGTGAATAAACTTCAAACTTTATTACTACAATTTTAAATAAATAATTCAAATTTCTTGCAAGGTTCTTAATTTTCAAAAGTTTTCAACTCTCAGACGTCCATATATAAATTGATGTTACTGCACACCGTTTCTGCTATACGCAGATAATTGTTTAGCAGCAACAAATAAAAAATAAAAGAGGAAAAAAAAATAGAAAACAAAAAGGAAAAAAGCAGAGAGTTTTGAAAGCTCGAACACAAGACCTTACATCTACAGCAATTGAGGTTTAGCCTTCAAACTACCTGCAGTCAAATGTTTTATTTCAATAGTTTATTATAAATATATTACGGAGCAACAGAGAAAACAAAAAGTGTAAAAAACATTGAAATTTCCACATAGTTAAGAAGACAAGAACCAACTTCCTTCTTCAAATACCTCTAGATTATTATCAGTTGCCATAGAAGATCCAAATAGTCCATATAACTTTATATATCGTACGTGTTGAACAAGAGATAAACAAAAATAGATGTGTGATTTGCAAAGTGACAGTATCGATCAAGGCAAATACCATAATAATTGCAAACGTTCATGTTACTTGATTAATTCTCAAACATGGCATGGTCAACAAATCAAGGTTGACCAGGAAATGAGGGTTTGTAGAATAGATGTCTATGAGCAATCTCTATTCTTATAGATGGTCCAGGTGGATTGTTCAATCTCACATTTCTGGGTGCCTCAAAAATTGCTCGTGAATCTTGTTTCCTGAAAATAGTCAAACCAAAAATCAAGTGTGCGTTAGTATATACCCCTCGAGTTTTAAGTAGAAAAAACTTTACTACAAATAACAAAAAAAGCAACAAGCCCTCGAGTTTTACCATCCAAGCAAATACCATAATCATTAAAGTTAAAGGATCAGTAATTGGCATTGTTGCAAAAGTTCTAGTTACTTGATCAATATCGAAACATGGTGTAGCCAACAAATAAATCAAGGTTGATCGAGACGCAAAAGCTTATAGTATGCATGACTATGAGCTACCAGTATCTACTCATTCGCGTGGATTGTTCAATCTCTCATCTCTAAGTACCTCAAGAATCGCTCGTGAGTCTTGTTCCCCGAAGTTAGTCAAACCATAATAAATGATGTGAAAGTGTTGACAATTTTGGTGAAAAGTAAAATAAACCAATCAAAAGGGTGTCGCTGAATTTAGTTTCGACTAAACTAAAAATTTGATAGGAAGACACCGGTCCAGGCCCATAACTCCACATCTACAGACCCGACTCTAAGATGGATTAGCCTGGTCCAACTAGAAACTGTATGAAGTCAAATGTATGAAGTTTGACTGAGCCCATGTTTTTATTTCACAACATTTTCTGTTGTTTCATTTTAGTAATTCCAAGTATAGTTTTATTTGTTTTGAAGTTGTCAAAGTAGTTATTTGGGTTTCCACAAGTGTAGGAAACGTGAGTTAGAAGTGCTACTGTCAGTTTTCTTTCTTTTCACTCATATGTATTCGAAAATGGAAATGAAAAGACAGTTTTGATTTTCCTAAAAATTATTCTCTGTACTTGGAGGATATTCTTGTTCCTTGCTATTCTAATTTCAGGCAGACAATTAGAAGGTGATCTTGGACGACTAACTCAAATTCTCGTGGTGTGCCTGTATCGAGAGTTTGGCTTAGAGACTCTGCCCAACGAAGCTATTGACTCGAGTATCACGATCCAATCAAGAGGCTCGTTGCTATCATTTGGTACTCAGAGCGACGGAAACCCGACATGCTGCCGATTTGAAGAAGATTTTGGAGACGATAGAAGCCGATAAAAAGGAGATGGCACAGAAGATGCAGACAATGCAAGAACAGATTCAAGAGTTGCTTATCTCCCAGAACCATGGAGAAGATTCTGCGGCTAGCGGATCAGTCAACAAAAGGGGTGCAGACAGTTGGCATCCAAACGATATCAAAGTCGATATCCCGGAGTATGATGGAAAGTTGGATCCAGATGAATTCGTGGAGTGGTTAAGAATAGTGGAACGGGTCTTTGATTACAAGCAGACGACTGAGGATAACAAAGTTAAAATTGTTGCTCTCAAACTCCGAAAATACGCATCAACATGGTGGTCGAACACTTGTTTGAAGCGCGAACGTGCAGGGAAGGAGAAAATCCAGACTTGGCCAAAGATGAAGCAAAAATTCTTACCCACCTATTATGTTCAGAATAGTTTTTCACAATTGCATTCGTTAAGGCAAGGAATCGGCACCGCTGAGGAATACTCTCGCGAATTCGAATATTTCTTGATGAAGTGTGATGTACCGGAGGATGATCCACAGACTCTTGTTCGTTACCTAGTGGGACTAGAACCTCGAGTTGCTAATTTCGTTGAATTGCATTCTTATTAAACCCTAATTGAGCTGACTTTGTTATCTCACAAAGTAGACTCTCAACAACGATCCAAAGGAAAGTTTGAGCCCACCCGCCAATCATTTAGACCCACCACATATTCCAACCTCAACCCATAAAACCACCACCCCCACCAATTCACAGCCATCCATGATATCAAACCCCAAGTCTGAACCCCCTAAAGCCCCTCGCCAATGTTTTCGAGGTCAAGGTTTAGGGCACATCGCCTATGAGGGCCCAAATAAGCGCTTGATTTCGCTGGCCGATTTTGAATTGGTAGGAGGTTTTAAGTTTGAATCTGATCTTGTTACTAGCCTTGAGTCACTGCATGACGACGAGGTCGAGGTGACCGGCCCTGATGAGGGACCATGTCTGGTTGTTCGCCGAATCCTCAGTACCACTCCAGTTCCAGAGACAGAGCTTCAACGAGAATCAATTTTCCATACCCGTTGTACAATCGCACAAAAGGTGTGCTCTGTGATAATAGACGGGGGTAGTTGCACCAATGTCGCTTCACAGACTTTGGTCACGAAGTTAAACATCCCCACTCAACCACATCCTTCACCTTATGTAATTCAATGGCTTAATCAAGGCGAAGGTATACGCGTCTCCCATCGAGTGTTAGTATCTTTTAGTATTGGTAAATCATACAACGATGAACTGTGGTGTGATGTTATTCTGATGGATGTGTGTCACGTATTGCTTGGCCGTCCCTAGCAGTTTGATAGGCGAGCAATTCATGACGGCTACCGTAATACCTATTCCTTCACTTATAACAACCGCAAGATCGTTCTTACCCCACTTATCCCTTCGACATCCCTCCAAACATCCACTAATGCTTTGAGCACGCTACTACAATCTGAACACCATGAATATCAGTCCTTCAACGAATTTGTTTTGTTGGGACTCGATGAAGATGAGAACCCGCCCCAACCGCTTCTGTCCCCCCTTGTGCAAGCCTTATTAAAATCCTATTCCTAAGTCTTCCCCACTGAAATTCCCCTGGACTACCACCTAAACGATCCATTCAATACAAAATTGATCTCATACCAGGTGCTTCCTTACCTAATAAACCTGCCTATCGAACCAACCCCCAAGAGACCCTCGAAATCAGAAAACAGGTTGACAAATTGCTGGAAAAGGGACTTATTCGTGAGTCACTTAGCCCATGTACAGTCCCCACTTTACTTGTACCAAAGAAGAATGGGGAGTGGCGGATGTATATGGATAGCCGGTCAATCAACAAGATTACTATAAAGTACTGATTTCCCATACCGAGGTTAAATGATCTGTTGGATGAGCTTCACGGTGCTACTGTTTTTTCTAAGGTCGATTTGCGAAGTGGTTACATCAGATTCGCATTTATGAATGGGACGAATGGAAAACAGCTTTCAAGACTAAGGAGGGGTTATATGAGTGGCTCGTTATGCCTTTCGCGTTGTCGAACACACCGAGCACTTTCATGATGCTGATGAATTATGTATTGAAGCCATTTTTGGGGAGCTTTATTTTTGTTTAATTTGATGACATCCTCGTGTATAGTTAGACCATGGATGAGCATTAGTCCCACCTTTCACAGTTGTTCAAAGTTCTCGATCAAGAAAGGCTCTACGGGAATTTGGAAAAATGTGAATTTTTTTCTAACCAAGTAACTTTTCTGGGCTATCTTGTTTCGGCACAGGGTATAAAAGTGGATTAAATGGAGGTTCAAGCAATTCATGACTGGCTAGTACCCCAATCCATTCAACAAGTTAGAAGTTTTCACGACCTCGCCTCTTTTTACAGGCATTTTATAAAAAAAATTCAGTATCATCATTTCTCTAATGAACGAACTGACCAGGTTCAAGACTTTCACTTGGACACCACAAGCTTAAAGAGCTTTTGATGAGATCAAGCAATAATTATCTTCCACCTCGGTCTTAGCGCTACCATGTTTTCAAGAGGTGTCTGAGGTTGAATGTGATGCGTCCGGGGTAGGGATTGGAGCTGTTATGTCTCAACTGAATCGTCCCATTGCCTATTTTAGTGAAAAGCTTAACGACGCCAAACGACGATATACGACCTATGACAAGGAGTTTTATGCTATCATTCAGGATTTGGAGCATTGGCAGCATTTATGATTTCTAAGGAGTTCCTTCTACATTCGGACCATGAGGCGTTGAAGTACATTCAAGGCCAACATAAGTTGTAGACCCGTCATGCTAAATGGGTGGAGTTCCTTTAAGCATTCAACTTCACTATTAAACACAAGTCTGGAAAGCTCAACAAAGGAGCTGACGCTCTATCTCGCAGGTACTCCTTACTTACGTCACTTCAACCGAAGGATCTTGGGTTTGAGCTTTTACAGAGTGAATACCCATCAGACCCTGATTTTGGGGAGATATACAGCTGCCAAAGTCATGCTAAGGTCGAATTTCATATTTGTAATGGGTTTCTATTTAGAACACAACAACTTTGTATTCCACGCCACAATATTAGGTTGGTTATTATATAGGAAGCTCACGAAGGAGGTTTAGCAGTGCCATCCGGTATCGATAATGTTAATACAAATAAGTAGTAAAACGTTTATTTATATTTACGATCTTCAATGTTTTGTCGATAACAAACGTAAAATCATTTTAACGAACAAATAAAATACGTGAATGGTTTGAGCCAATAGTTTTCTAACACACTTACGTTTTCACATAAAACACTAAAACAAGTATAAGTGATTTTATGATTTAATAATACATATGTACAACAACTATTGTTTACATATTGGGTAAATATATATACATAACTAGTATCTATCTATCTATATATATAATAAACAAAGGTTTTTTTGAATCTTGCCACCTCATTTAATCCATTCTGGCAAATAAAGCCACGTTATTTAAGCCACATGTAAAAGTATTGTTAAACATTTAAGGTGTGTCAAACATTTTCGTGATTTAAGCCCTTTATTAGTTTAATGAATGAAGGAAAGTCAATCACCCCTATTAAAGTCTAACGATTACAAAATTATATCTTCAGTTTTTATGCATCAAAGTTATGTGTTTGGTTTCTTTTTTCTTTCATCATTTTCTTTTTCTGTTTGGATAAACAAGTGACATTTACAAGTGTTTCAGGAATCCAATTGAAGATTGAATTTAAAGATATCAACTTTGTCCTTACTGAGATTTAGTATGCTACTATGCTTCATTCGTGTAACTTCAGGTGAAACAGTTTTTTCACTGTTTTTAGGTTCTCATATGTTTTATTTGTAATGAATATGATGTTGAGATGATAATCTGAATTCTTCTATATGGGATGTAAGTCAAGTTATTTAAGAAGTACGTGTATGAAAAGTGTTTGATGAAATGTCTTTAAAAGAGTTTTAGTTAACATATATGGATAATCACTTATGTTAATGCAACTTTGATATTGGAGGTTGTTACTTGGATTTAATTGTTTACTTCATGTTTAAATACTTTGCCAACAGAATAACATGTTTCAATGATTTATGTGTATAGGTAGAACAAAAGAAATAGATTTCGACAAACTTTTGTTCACATTTAGGCTCTCTTAAATTGGTGTAGAGCATGATATTTTTCTTTTTCTTTTTAGCACTAAAGATTTTGATCTCACTTGTCTACAAGAACATGTTCTCATCTATATTTGTAGGTTCATGATCCTCGTACAATGGTATGACTTCTTTTATCATTAGTTCTTATCCAAGTATGTTAAGAAATCTTTTTGTTTATATTCATTTCAAGAAGTGTACTAAAAAGGTTGCACTTAGAGATATAATTTTCAGTTAACTATAGATATTGCGTGTTTTAGATTCACTTCATATCTTATTGATCTTTGTTTCATGATTGTTCCTTAAAAAATGTTCATGTTTGTTCCATTTTTAGGTGAAGGCTATTGCGAGCTATATTTCTTAACTTGACAGTGATTCTCCATGTTTCAATTTCTATTAGTGAAATGCCTTAAATGTGCAAATAAGGAGACTTGCAATATATTTCTTTTCATGTATGAGTAGCTGCTGTGAGATAGCATAGAAGTTAGATTTTCTTTTAATTGCAACACATCATGATAATCATTGATACCTGTGTTTCTGAAAAAAAGTTCAAATGATTAAGCTTGCAAATATATGACGAGCTTTTTACACCGGTGAAAATTGATATTCGTTTCACATATGTATCTCACACTATAAGCTTTCTGTCCACCTACATTCAATTTTTGTATATTGACTTTTTTACTGTACTTTTTTTTACCATGAGATTGTTTTGAATGTAAATCACTTTTTTTTCATTTTTAAAATCTGTTACATATAAGTTTCACATTGAAGCACCATCCGCTACTCGAGCATATAACTAATAATAATGTAGTGCCGAAGTAGTTGCTATCTTATGCAAACTTCTATTTTATGGTATTGAAACTTTTATTGTAACGTTTTTTTATTAAATGTTATGCAGATTTTCGCTTGATGTTTGATCTTTAACATTTGATACTTTTAATGTTTAATTTCTTTTCTTATACTTTTTATAAGCTACCCGTGATTTATCACGGGTTTATAAGCTAGTGTATTATATTGGGTAATGTAAATGGGTAGAAACTTAAGTATCTTACCCCATTAACTAAATACATTGAATATAGTTGGGTATAACCCAAAGTCCATGACCCATACCCATGGAGCATGACCCACAACCCATTGCATGACATCATGCATACGTCATATATGTATATTATCCATAACCCATGGTTTTAACCCATAACCCATGGACTAGATGCATTACATCTTGTAGATACATTGTATCTACTTGGATACCCATGATCCATAACCCATGACCTATGACCCAAAACCCATGGGCAAAAGGGAGCGTCCACGGATCCCCAATAATATAGTGGACGGATCCTCCAGTGAGGATCCGTGGAACAATAATGCTTTTTCTTCTATAAATAGTGAGCCATTTCTTCCTTTTGGGTTGCCACCCCCACATACTTTCCCCGATTATTGTAACCTTCTAACCGGATCCTAAGGATCTTTCTATGTAGTTGTCTTTTGTTTACGTGTGATTCTCTAGGTTCCTCTTAAAGGTGAGATCACCACCTCTTGAAGTCGAGCAAGCTCAAGTCCATGAGTTGCCATGCTTCGTCATCATCAAGACTCTCGAGGTTCTCTTGTTGATACTTCTTTCTTCCTCCATAGAAGTGTTGTGTCCAAGGCATTAGTGAAGGATGCCGAAAGAGTCAAGATGAAAGCATTAGTGAAAGGTGCTTAACGTCCGTGTCAAAACATTAGTGAAGAATGCTAAAGGAGTCAAGGCGAAGGCATTAGTGAAAGGTGCCAGCGTTCGTGTCAAGGGCATTAGTGAAAGATGCCTAGGAGTCAAATCAAGTGGAATTAGTAAAGGATGTCAAGGTCGATAATCGATGAGGTGCATCGTTATACAAATAGTGATAGTTTGTTTCAAGGATATTGATATCCTTGATGGTGTTGTAATAAGGAGTGGGTCTCCTTTGGGGTTAGGTGTTTTGTAGTGTTGGGTAGTAGTTCCTCCATCGGAATGGAACTCGATACTTAGCCTAGTACCGGATAAAGGGTAGGCGACGTTGTGGTAGGTGTGGTTCCCCTTTGTAAAAGAACCCGGTGGTTAGCCTAGTACCAGAAAAAGAGTAGGCGATTCGGGGAGTGGAGTAGGGCAAGAAGGTGTCCTTGTAGCCGAACCACTATAAATACTCGTGTCGTGGTTATGTGCTTCTTACTCTTTATCTTTCATTACACATTTATTTATCTATCTATCAATGTCCAACATACACATCTAAATAGATTGACATAAGTCGATCTAAATATTTTAAAACGAAGTTTTAATTGGTAAAACTATTCAACACCCTTTCTAGTTTTCCACAATTGGCATCAGAGCTTCGTTACCAAGTTTCTTAGAGTATGTTGTACTTTAAAAACTTGATACGATCCGTGTATGTTTGAAAACTACAAAGAATGAAATCTTTTAAAAAAAAATTCTTTCTCATGTTGGATATTGATAGATTATTCTAACATTTTCTTTTCAAGAAATCTTCATGCTATGATCACTCCAAAATCTTCATTTCTATTCAAAGAATAATGAAGTCAACTTTCAAGGAAGAACCTAAAAGTAATCACAACCTACTTAATCTAAGTACAACGGATTACTTTAAGAGCTCATGAAGTATTTTTGGTCTTATGTCATCATAAACCAAAATCAAGAGCATAGAGGTATGTTTACTTTTCATTAGCTAACTTACATCTACATAAATATGTTGATACCATAAATTTTTGTTATTAATTGCTAGTCTTTTAAAAGTCTATTTTCGCCACTTTTCCGCCTTACTCATCATCGGGAATAGTATTCCTCTTGATCTCGTCAAACTAACGCCGTCGTCACAAATGGATCCTCGTTAATCAATTTATCAAATCCTGTTGACCAAAACATCTTTTCATTAGAAACCTCAAAACTATTTTTGTTCCATAAGCTAGTTTATAGCCTATTACAAAAATAATGCCAAACAACCCTTTTTCATCCACGATGGCGGATCCTCTAGTTGTACTAGCGGATCCCTAATACAAGGATCCGGGAACCGTGTGATGTAAACCAACTATACGCCTTTCAAAATCAATTTCGCTCATTTTCCTCTCCTCACAAAACACAAAACGACCCAAGAGCAGTTTTCATCTCCATAGGACTCCATATCCTCAAGCATCCATCTCTAGAACATCATTGTAAGTAATTACACGAACATTTTCTAATCTTCATCATCTTCATCCTAGGGTTTATGGTTTTTCAATTTTTCTTAATCAATTGAAAAAAATTAGGTTTTCCAAAATTGATCACTAGAAAAGCTTTTCACATAACTAAGATTACATTGTGCTTACAACATTGTTAATACAAATCAAAAACCATAAACCCATCTCAACAAAATTTGCCTAATTGGAACATTTGTTTTTCTAGGACCAATCATGCCTAAAGCCACCCAACAAGACCACCATGATACCGTCCACTACCTCACCCAATACTATCGAAAAGAGGGTTTGTCAAAAATCGATCGCAAAGTCTTCAAAAGACTTGAAAAATGACTTATCCACGAAGGTCGTGTGGTCAAGGAATGTTTCCTTGAAGATACCGACATTCGTCAAGTCTTCTCGGCAATCAACTTCGATTGTCTTCTTGATATTGATGAACAAATTTGTCCGGTTTTCATCTTTGAATTCTACAAAAGTGTTAGGATCATTCAAAACACCGATGATACCATTTCAATCGCCTTTACCATCAATAATCAAAATGTCACTCTACCTCTCAAAACATTTGCTCAAATCCTTCGCATTCCTTGTGAAGGAATTTGTATGTACTCTCAAGATTGGGCAATATCCACTCAATCTTTTGCTCTCGATCCCAAACCTGTCTACAATACTCCTCTTGATGATCCCGCAACCGTTCGAGACACTATCTTCAAGGTTAGAGCCGACCAATCTCGTTTCAAATGCAACATAGAGCTCATTCATCGTGATCCATTTCAAATGGAACTCTTTGAAATGCACCCCATTTTTAGAAAATGGGAAGAAATTCTTAGAGAAAATGTCATTAGCTTGGTCGGAAACAAAGACCATCCAAATGCATGTCTCGTGCAAATGATCTATTGTCTTATTCACCAAAGGCCATTTAATCTCGCCTATTACATGGTGAAAAGAATGGCCGGGGTATTCAAAGTTGCCAACATGGTACTTCCGTATGGTATGCTACTAACATGACTTCGTGAGTATGTTAGTACAATGCAACCATCTCCGATCAATGATGATCATTTCCTCTCCGATCACGTCATGGTACCTCTTACCAAACAACCCTCTAAATGATTCATTGTCAATGGAAGGAAACCTAAGGCTCTCCTGGACTCCTCGGACGAAGAAGAAGAAGTAAATGTCAACCCGAAGCTAACATCGACTTGGACCCCATTGACTACTATCAACAACTTCCAACTCTTCCAAAGCGAGACCATGAATTCAACCAATTAAAGGGTATGATCCAAAACCTAGCTAACTACGTCATGAAGTCGGAAAGAGGAAAAGAAAGGATTGTGAAAGAGACATTAGGATTATGCTTATTTTTAGACATTTGGCTTATGTATGAATGCTTATGTTTTGTTTTAGCACACTAGTTTGTGTTAGTTTGGATATTGTCATTACTACTCTTATCTATTATATGATTTATGTGATATCATGCTTGTGTTGCTGTTCTTTGGAGTAGAGTTTAATAGAAATTAGTGTATATAGTATGATGCAAAATCGCATTTCTTTCGTGATGTTTCGATCTGCGGTTTGCCGGATCCCTAAGATTATACTAGACGGATCCCTCCTTTGAGGAACCGTGGGATCGTGATAACAGATGAGCGATCGATTCCACGCATCAAAACGACTCACTAGATCACTTCACACTAGCTAAACATAAGACCTTAGAACCACCTAAGTCTTCTTCAAGCATTAGAAAGCTTCACACTCACCCATAGCTAACCTAGGATCAAATTCAAAGTGCTTTTGATTTATCAACTCATCAAAACTCACCATATTTCCGCTTCAATACTCACATTTTGTTTCTCACATCTCAAAACACTTAGGTGGATATCTTTATCAATTTTAGGAAATTGTTTCTAGTCATCCTTATCTCAAAATGGGTCAAAAACTAGTTTTTCAATTCTTTTACTTTTTTAGGATTTTTCAAATTTTATCTCAAGTTTACATCTGATCTCTAGGATCATTTATTATGACTTGACACCATCAAAATCCCTAGTGTCATCCTTGAACACCCATTGGTGATCATAAAGTCTCATTTTCCATCCATAAAAGGCAATCATTAGCCACATCACTCATTGCCCTTGATCATTTAAGTACTCTTTCATTTAAGATAATTAGGAAGACTGAAACACTCAAGGAGGTATAGGTGTTAGACTTCACAAACATCATCTTTTCCTTTTCTTTGTTGTTGATAGTCGGATCCCTAGGATTAGCCTAGACGGATCCCTCAAAGGAGGGAACCGTGGGATCCGGGTGACAGATTCATGTCAAGTCTAGCTTAAACAATCATTTCAAGCTCATCTTGCTAACTTGAACACTCCACCTCATCTTAATTAAGTCCCTAGATCAGCACAACTCTGAAGTTGACTCTTGTGCATGCTAATCATCACATTCCAAAGGATCTTAGTGGCTTAAGTCTTGAATGCACTTGCCAAATCCTTCCCTTTATAAGTCATCTTGTTAGAATCCCTTAGTCACCAAACATAACATAATTCACAGCATTTAGAAACATTTTCTTTAGTCATTTCATCATGAGGAAACCTCCTAGTGCTAACTCATCCACCCAAGAACCACCCAAGAAACTTGCTCGTCTTGTACACGAAATTTCTTCAACTGAATCATCTCCGGTTAAACCCACAAATGCTAGGATTTCCCCTCCACCAACTCAACCAATCAAACCAATCCCAAGAGGATTGTTCCCACAAAAATATCATCACCAAACTCTACAATTCCTACTAAACCAAACACACCCTTTTCAACCCAACCAACATCATTGGTGCCTAAAGCCATATCATTTACCACCTCACAATCATCTTGCATTCCTACAACTTAGAGGACTTACCCCTAGGCCATCTCATCTTCCACCATTACCGACACACTCTTCACTAGAAGATTGTACAACAAAACCAAGGTGTTGAATCAACACTTGCACCGATGTCCATTTCTCCATTTCCCTCTAATGGTCCATTTTGGATTATGAGGAGACATCAAAGTCAACCACTCGACCACATGGTAGTTGACACTTCACTACCTCCACCATCAACCCTTGTTGACCCACCATTTAATGTGCCTCCACCAATCCCTCCTTCATTTAAGGATCCCCAACCTCCTTCACTTGAACCTCCACATCAAGTCGCTCCATCTTTACCACTACCTTTTCAAAACCATGACAAGGATTGCTATCATTGTCAACATGTTGAAGGGTTGATACATGAACTATGTGAGGAGCAACATTTCATCTTTTATCACCTCCTCGAACGTTTCGATAAGGTCAACAAACCCAAACAACCATGAGCCTAAGGATTAAAATGGTGTCCTAGTCTCAAACTTAACTTAGATCGTTTAGGAATCCCATTTCATGTTTAATCATCCTCTTGAAAGATTGGACCAAATCAACAAGTCTACTCATCCTTAGACTCAAGCACATGGTTGCTTCTTAAGTTTTGGTCACTTATTAGTATTAGTAGACTATGTATTACATGGCTAAATCATTCTCTTAGTTTTTTTAGAGATTTGTAGATTATCTCTTATGTTTTATTGAATGATAGTTTATATGCCATATTACTTTGAGTATATGTTTGTTGCTTGAATACATATCTCACTTTGATGTTAACATTATTTGTTACATCACCATTCTTTGAATACTGTTATCGGATAGACGGATCCACGAGATTTGCCTAGACGGATCCCTCCAAGGAGGGAACCATGGGGTCTGTGCAATAGAAGACCTGTTTTCTACTAACTTGAGTCTTATTTGCAAGAAATTATGCACTATATACTTGCTTTCTAACATTTATTTTGTAGATTTTCAAAATACACATGAAGACTTTGACACCCTAAGCTAGGGGGAGTTTTGTGTCAAACAATACATTGCAAAACCATTTGCAATATAATCCTAATTTGGATTACATTTCATGACGTCCCCTTGCAAAGTTGCAATCATCAAGGGGGAGCATTATCGTCACTAAGACGGAATCATTTGCAAACATCATTTCAAAACATTAGCTTAGTAGTTTTTCTTACTTGACGCCCTCACAAAGGGATGGACTCGTCAAGGGGGAGTTAAGACGAGAACTCTTCCCGTCATTTGCTTTCTATATTTTTTTTTCTCTTTTACATGTTTTTCTTAAAACATTGTATTAGTTTCTTTTTGTTAGGAATTGGAAATTCTATGTTAAAGTGTCGGTCACCCCAATTATGGTCTAGCATATGTTAGCTCGTAGACGTGTAGTTATTTACGTTATTTAGTAGTTTATTAGTTAGTTTGTAGCGTAGTATAGTTTAGTGTAACACCGTGGAGGAAGGAGGGTCTTTACCCATCAGATGTCCGATCCACGGTCCAGAGCGGGGAGGGCGAGTGTCAGTAGTATAAATACCCTTCCATCCTTGGAAGGGGTGGTGCTTCTCATAATCTAACCTTTCTTTTTTACATAGCAAGTCTAACAAGAAACACCCTCTCATCTTTTTCTCTCTCAAATGGCTAACATGTATTTCCATCATCCAAGACCACCCGAATCATCAACACAATAATATTTACGATCCTACAAATGGTATCAGAGCGAAAAAGTGAAAAATATTGGATACTAGTTTTGATAAAATTACATGAGTGGTATTTATTGGTATGGTATATTTTCACGGAGGATACAAAATTCACGGCTTGAGCGAAAAAGTTAAAAATGACTACGGGGTTTTCGTACGGTATTATTGATGCGAAATTGAAGTGACGTTATCTCCATATGTGGTCATTACTATTAGCCGTTGAATCAATGGAGGTTCAATTTCAACAATTCTCTTGGGATATTCGACGTCACATAATGTCAATGATACTTCATAGTCAAAGCAAAATCTTTCAAGAATCTTCAGCGTCAGTTATGATTTTTCAAGATGTTTGCTTATGACAAGAACTTCTCGTGCAAATGGTCGTACACGTTATGATGCTTCCGAAAGTTCGAAACCATCATAGGGGAGAAACGTGTACTTTGATGTGTTACGGTTAACCTCCAGGGAAGTAGTATATACTACTTCACTTAGTATGGTTTGTGAAGTTGTCTACACTTGGGTAAAGAATTGTTGATGAACCGCTGCATATTCCCCTAAAACAGATATTCACCGAATCAAAGTTGTCATAACACATTCAAGCTGACATTGTTTACAGTTTTTTTTTGATTTTGTAAAATCCCGCGAAAGAAACTATTTCTCGGTTTAAATCATAGAATTTTAAAATCCCGTGACAATGGAAACATCCGGTTAAAGTAATGTGCATTTAGGATCTATCTTGCGGTTTATTCTTGGTTTTGTTAAATCCCTTGAAGAAACTATTTCTCGGTTTAAACCATAGAATTGTAAAATCCGTAATGATGGAACCATCCCGGAGAAAGGAAAGCGTTTATCGAATCTTATCGATCTTTGGTGCTACGGTTTCGCTCAAGAAAGGATAAAAGGTGTACTTCAAGAATTGGGTGTTTGTTTGGATTGTCCTCATGGCGATCGGCTATTACATGGTTTTACGGGTTACGTGCTTTTAAACATGGTCGGGATGAAACCATTATCAAAGTTCATTTAAATGTCAAAGAAGGCTAGAATTGAGCTTTTAACCAGAAGATGTGACAACAGGGTTAATTCACTATTATTTATTTGAGATTAAAGTGAAATATCACGGGCGAGTGTACTTAGTATCTGAAGGTATTGGGGATGGTTGGATGAAGATTCTTCAAGAACCTTGTTCGAGCTTATTATCAAAAACGAAGACTTGGAAATCTAGTTATTGTTGGGTGACTTTTACCTTTTCTTTTACCACTTGGGGGAATTGGGCTCTTACCACCACAAAATAACTATCACTTTAAGGAGTTACGTTGTAGTGCTCAGTGTCACATTCAATTGTGGATTTTCAAGAGGTGATGTACGTCTTATACTTGATGGTTGGTTGGATGAAAAGTATAGAGTACTTAGAGATTCAATGGAGGATGAAGTCTCGGCACCACTCTTTGTTACATATGTGCAAGTTTAAGACACGAGTTCGGGTTAGTTTACTTCAGGGTCAAATTCATCATATTGGATTTTCTCCATCAGCTGTCACGACAAAGAGCCTACTGAATGATAATGGGATTGATTACAAGTTGTGCCATGAGAGATGAAAAGAGAGAGATTATGACGTTTGAACACAACAGTTCAAGCCTCGTACTCTAAAGAAAAGAAATGCACGTTTCAAATGCGCGATTATCTTCGAAAGAAGAGAAATCTTCTTATGACATTTGAACACAACAGTTCAAGCCTCGTTCTCTAAAGAAAAGAAAAGTGTACATTTCAAAGCGCTTTATCTTACCAAGAGAAATCTTCTATTATGACCATTCTCATCAACATGCTTCATGCTTTTCCATGCGCTTTCAATTATCAAGTGAATAGGGCTACTATTGATTGTTTTCTTATTCCACTTGCTCAACTATAATGACGATGGCGACATCATGTGCTAATTTTCATGGGGGAGTGTGAATAAACTACATTTGTTGAAGTTTTTCACTTATTAAATCAAGAATGGCAACTCCGTATGCAATTCTTGAGGGGGAGAAGAAGTGTGAATTTACTGCATAGTTGATTGATATCTGAGAATAAATGGTCAAACGGCTCCAAACTCATGTAAGAACCGAGCTTCTTCTTATCGGGTCATCTTCACATGATGTTTTTCTTCTAAGAGCCGTTGGTTGACATCTTCATACGGACTGATGAGTTTATTGACAAAGTGTTTCCAGTTAATGCTTCACGTACACATCAACATGATGATTCCGAACAATTTCTCTGTTTGTTTGATGTGATTGGTAATTTGGTGTTACCATTTAGTGTGTTCGTTATGGGTCGATTCTTGATTTCCTTGATGAACATTTTCTATTCTTGTTTGATTGGGAGGATTTTAGTTAAGGGTTTGCAAGAGGTGTTAATTGGGATGCTTTTGGTGAGACGAAGATGTTAACTTTCTATTCCCCATTCGGAAAATCTTGAAGAAGGTCGAGTCTACAATCGGTTCTACATTCTACGCTACATGTTAGAAGACTAAAGACGAGTTGCATTTGATTATTTAAAGACTTCTTCTTAATCGGGCATTTATCAAGCAGATTGTCGATTTAGGGAGAGCACTAATTGGGGAGAGTGAAAAGTCGATTTAATCCCAATTAGACTTGCTCACATTCTTCCACAACAAGTTGATTCTCACAAGAGTTCATGTGTTCTTCTTAAAAGATTTCAAGTATTTGGGCTTATAATATGTTGTCGATTACAAGTGTCAAAACCAAAGAATGGGAAGGAGACACACATCTAAACACAAAGCGAGTAAACTTGATGAACTTAATTCTTCTAAGTGATTGAAGATATCCGGGAAGACAAATGTCATGACCGCAGAGAAACTCAAGGTTTTACTCATTAAGGCTTTTAGTGTTATTATTCCAACGACGTGGGAAGTGAAAGAGAAAGTTTCGAAGATAAAAAGAGGTACACAAGTGTGTGATGATTTGATGCTATCGCAATCATCGGGGAGAGATTGTGTACATTGGGGACGCCAACTGTTTCACTTGAGTGCTTAATCGATGATTAAGAGATATAATCACTTATTCGGAGTTGAAACCGCAGAGATAATCGGTGATTCGCCCGCTTCTTCAATGTTATCGGTTATTCTCTCTTTGGGCATTGGGTACTTCGGGTTCTTGAGCTTCATACACTTTCTTTGGGAGAGAAAAGTATACATCGGGGTTATTCTTTGGATATTGGACTTAACTGCTACTTGATGGTATAAGTTTCTTTGTCTTGGTATATGTATTCGGGTTCGTGAGCTCTAGTCTAAGAGACCGACCGCATCAATTCATCTACTGGGGAAGTGGTCTCTTGACAACTTTTGGGGATGCATCGCTTGTAATTGATGGTAATGAAATATGAGAAGAATTTTAAAGAGTGGGATGATACGTTGATGTTCTTGTTGATGATATAACCCCGAACGAAGAATCTCGATTATCGTTCTTAAAAGGAGCAACGGAATTTATGATAATGGTGTGCTTCTCATGCACCAGCTAAGGCAAGCTTGAAATAGAGCTTGAATCTGCTCATCTAATGGATCTTGGTTTGGGGAAGCGCCAAAGTCTCTCTTTCTCAAAGGCTCATGTTCTATCTTCTATTTCTGGAGTCTCGGAAGCTTTGGTGGTGGAAGTTTAAGAGATGACGAATTCTATCTTCTACGACGTGCTGCTCAATATCCTTATCTCGGTACTCGTATCATCATCTTCTTAAGATATATCATCTTCTCTATCTTTGTAAATATTTATTCAAAAAGCAAAATACAAAAATATAAAACCAACAAAAACCCATAAAAATCAGAAAAATTTGAAAAATACCAAAAATATTGTTTTTCTTAGACATGTCTTCTGGTATCGATAACATCTACGGTCTTAGAAATGTCATTCAACAATGGCACGGGACCATAGATGAAGTTCGAGCGAAGGTGTAAATATTTCTTTTCAAAACATGTCACAAATCAAATGGCTTACGATTACTTGATCAGAACCCGTGCTTAAAACTATGGCTTGCGATTATTTTGATCAGTAACCGTGCTTAACCATGGCTTGCTATTTTTGAGATAGCAACCCACTCTTCAAGAAAGGAAAGTGTTGCGCTAAACCAATTTTCAAATATTTCGTGCACTTATCCTATAAACAAAACAAGGAAAGCATGTCGTCAAAAGATCATTGTTCCTACACAAATGTTTTCCTTCTAAAATTCTTCGAAAAATATTTGTTGTTTTCAAAATGGTGGTAAATTGAATTGCTTTAAAACAATCGGTTTGAGTTTTCGTAAATTGAAAACTCAATCAATGACAGCCGCTTTTAATCTTTTCGGAAAATAAGTCATTGATCGAGGGGAGAATGTTCTTCAAATTTACATCATCTAACGGGCTTTCTTAATTATCCTACGTGCTTAATTAAAAATGATATTTGCCTATGTCGAAGGACTAGGAATTTAGGATATGATTGTTAGGATTCGATGATTAAAGTTTGATGAACACATTATTCCCATGCTTTACATGATCCGATTGATATGTTGGATTGACTTTAATTAGTCGATTCTTTGTTTGGGTGATGTCGACCACCATATATCAGATGTGTGTTCACTAACGTATGCGGTATTTTGGTATATAAGAATGTTCGATCCGGATCCCACAATGAAGATGATTGGATGCCGAAAGGAAGGGTAACTATATCTTGGGTTGACAAATGAAGAAACGGAGCTTAATTTGACTTCTATGGAGAGTTGGCATGAAATGCAACGTAAGAGGTCTCACCGCATCGATGAGATGGTTTTCTTTATCATCAAATGAAGAAACGGGCTTAATTTGACCTCGGTTGGCATAAAAATGCAACGTATGAAGTCTCACTGCATCTGCAGATGGTTTTCTTCCAACCCTCAGCAACAAAAACAAAAGCTTCTCAACCACTAACGTATCTTTGTGCAGGATACCATTTTTAAACAATTTTGAAAAATTTGAATAAATTGTTTTGAAAATGGAAAATATTGTTTTGAAACTTAATTGGACTTAATTTTGAAAATCACCGGACTTCATTTTATCAAAACCTAAGTCACTCAATCATCGACTACGGTCATCGATTGAGGGGGAGAGTGATTTAAAATAAAATATTTTCAAACGATATTTCTTCCAAAAAGTTACGGTTTGTACGAAATAAAGTGGTGATATAAAGATTTAATGTTATGTCATGGTATGATTTTTCATTAAGAATCAAGACCTTTCAAAATGAAATTTTTTCTGTTCTTGTTTGATTGTGAAATTGTTCTATTTTACTTAAATATCTCTTAAAAACTATCATACCTAACACTAACAATCTTTAATGTCTGTAACTGTTCCTTATCCATCATTTTTCAAAATTAAATCTTGCCACTTCTTTCCCCTAAAATTTTCTAAATGATTTAAATCTTTTGGGATCACAAATCTCAAATGGTTTGAAATTTTTGATCGGGGGAGAGATCGTGATTTAAATCTCAAATCAGTTTTAAAGGGTGATTAATTCAAAAGCACTCCTTCCTTCATGTGCCAAATGATTTAGAAATACATAATGCACATGATTGTGGAGGAGCTTTTAACATAAAACCATAAGAGAATTTAAACCAGACATATTTTCTCCCATGTTTTCTAAACCTATTTAAATCACTTGGGATCCAAAATCTCAAAGGATTTGATATTTTTGATCGGGGGAGAAAATGTGATTTAAATATGAAATCTGATTACAAGTGATCGTTTTGACTCAAAGTGCAGGCTGCTCTACCATATGTGCTAAACGTTTTCATTAATTGAAGCACATATTGAGGGGGAGCATTTCAAAAGAAAATAAAGTATCAAGGTACAAAGGTTTCAATGTTTTATCATAAGTACCTTGATTGAGTTTTAAATGTTTTCTCTATGGCATTTTGTGATCGTGGATGTGCTTCAAAAGAACTCTTTCCTCTATGTGATAAAATGATTTCAAATATCCTATGCACATATTGAGGGTGAGAATTTACCAAAGAAAATAAAAAGGCTTTTTCTAAGGAAATTGTGATCAAAGAAATTATTTCAAAAGAACTCTTGCCTCCATGTGCTAAACAATTTCATAATCATATGCACATGTTGAGGGGGAGCATTTCTAAAAGATCAAAACAATTAAGGTACAAAATGCTTTGATATTATATCACAAGAACCTTGATTGATTTTCCAAATGATTTTTCAATTGGTTTCAAGAAGGAAAGAACAATACCAAAAGACCGACCAATTTACCTTATGCATGGAGTTATAAGGATGGTTAGGTTAGGTATTCGTTCCCACGATCCCGCCAAAGCCGGAGGGATCTACCCAAGGACAATCCACTAGATAGTGTAGAAATCCTTAGGTATGATGAAAAAAGGAGAAAAGTGAGAATAAGGGAAGAGTGCCGACTGAGATAGAGCTAGAACTGGATTAAACCCAACAAGGTTCTAGTTATGAAGTCTCGGTAAGTACTGAAGGGGTTGAAGAATGAAAAGAATTGAATGTGAAAAGGGTGAAAAGTAATAGCCTCCAATAATTCAACCTTAGAGGCGTAAACCGGGTTCAATACATATGCTACTAGTTGTTACTAAGGTAACACCGGTATTGAAGACAAGACGTCATGGACCCAAAGGACGACCGCACTTAACTTCCCAAGCTACCAAGTTCCTCTTAAAAGGGCTTGTTTCATTCTCACAGGAACCTACATAATCTATCGACTTTCTCCAGAGATTGTTGATATTGAAGCAGGAGACCCTCTCCTAGTCTCCGATAGGAACCAAATGTGCACTATTGAGTCTAGAGCTAAGAGATCATCCACAATATCTTATTAGGACACTAAATTAATAAAGACTTGCTGTTTCATACAATGTGGAAAGTAAGAATATATTAAGAGTCCTACGCATTATCCTTGTGGTATTGCCAGAACATCCGAGTGAAATGTAAAATATTCACGATGAAGATGGAAATCCTTCTAGAGCCAACATCAAACAAGCTCTTGGTGGGTGACATGTGAGATCTTTTCTAAAGATCAAGCTTGTGACAACTGGATAGAAACGATGGGGCGATTCACTCTTGAATCAACCTTGGTCCAGGATTGGAATTGACGAATACTTTTGGAAAAACCATTCGATGTGCAAACCTTCTTTTCTCTAGCACGTTGAATGTGTACTCATATTTCAAACTCAAAAGTATCTCCGATTGAAAAAATACTTTTGGAAAAACCGCTCGATGTGCAAATTTCTTCTTTTCTAGCACATCGAATGTGTATTCTCTTTCAAATACAAAAGGCATTTTTTATTATTGAAAATTAATCTTCTCATAAAACCTTCGTCAGATTGCTAAACTCTTCTTCTAAGCAATACGCGATTGTTTTCAAATCAATTTTTCATCAATTAGTGAATCTCAATTATTTGGTTCACTCGCTCCGTGTTGTCTTCTTTGAGACGTTCCATTTTGAGAACGGCTAGAAATTGTGAAACCCCGTCAAGGAGATTCTTGAACTATACCGATCACGAGCAAGACTTAATCGATCAACGGGAACCGTGGGCGTGTACCTCAATTCAACGAAAGTGATCAAAGACACTTTTGTGTGTTTTATTGCTAATCGTTGTTTGCGGTACATTTGGACGATTAAAATGATCGTAATGAGAAGTCAATCCAAAGCCGCATGCTCACAAGATCCACACTTAATTAAAGAAATCATGACAAGTGCTTATCTACATAACTCGGCTCGATAGTTGCAAATATCATGAACCAAGAAAGCTTCCGCTACTCGATGAAAAGATGTCATGATCCGAAAGTGTGAGCATGTCGGTCCAAAAGTCACAACATCACATGAAGGCAACACAATAAAGGGTGATCCAAAGATTGATCGCGTGGTGATGATCTCAAAGAAAGCTCAAGATCATCAAAGATGTGGAGCGATTCAAAGACCTCCACTTAAAGTACAAAAATATCACGGACTTTGAAGAATCGCTACAAAAGCAAAAAGATTTGAACTTGAAGAATTGAAGTCTACGAGCTCAAGAACTAATGACAAAGATAGAATGCTAGGATGCAAAATGTATTTCATGGGGTGACCTCCTTTAGGGGGAGATTGTTAGGAATTGGAAATTTCATGTTAAAGTGTCGGTCACCCCAATTATGGTCTAGCATATGTTAGCTCGTAGACGTGTAGTTATTTATGTTATTTAGTAGTTTATTAGTTAGTTTGTAGCGTAGTATAGTTTAGTGTAACACATTGGAGGAAGGACGGGTCTTTACCCACTGTATGCCAGATCCACAGTCCGACAGGAGGACGTAGTGTCTGTAAGTATAAATACCCCTTCCATCCTTGGAAGGGGTGGTGCTTCTCATAATCTAACCTTTCTTTTTTACAAAGCAAGTCTCTAACAAGAAACACCCTCTCATCTCTTTCTCTCTCAAATGGCTAACATGTATTTCCATCATCCAAGACCACCCGAATCATCAACACAATAATATTTACGATCCTACACTTTTTGACGCTCTTTTTGTTTCGACAAAAAGAGGGAGAAGAGAGTAAAAACTCCAATCGAACTTTACAATTTTAGTTTTCCTTAAAATAACTTTATGTTTTGTCATCAACAAAATGGCGAGATTGTTAATACAAATAAGCCGTAAAAACGTTTATTTATATTTTACGATCTTCTAATGTTTTGTCGATAACAAACGTAAAATCATTTTAACGAAACAAATAAAATACGTGAATGGTTTGAGCCAATAGTTTTCTAACACACTTACGTTTTCATATAAAACACTAAAACAAGTATAAGTGATTTTATGATTTAATAATACATATGTACAACAACTAGTGTTTACATATTGGGTAAATATATACATAACTAGTATGTATTATATTGGGTAATGTAAATGGGTAGAAACTTAAGTATCTTGACCCATTAACCAAATACATTGAATGTAGCTGGGTATAACCCAAAGTCCATGACCCATACCCATGGAGCATGACCCACAACCCATTGCATGACATCATGCATAAGTCATATATGGATATTATCCATGACCCATGGTTTTAACCCATAACCCATGGACTAGATGCATTGCATCTTGTAGATACATTGTATCTACTTGGATACCCATGATCCATAACCCATGACCCATGACCCAAAACCCATGGGCAAAAGGGAGCGTCCCACGGATCCCTAGTAATATAGTGGACGGATCCATCAAGTGAGGGATCCGTGGGATCCGTGGAACAGTCGCTGTTTTTCTTCTATAAATAGTGAGCCATTTCTTCCTTTTGGGTTGCCACTCCCACACATACTTTCCCCAAGTATTGTAACCTTCTAACCACAGATCCTAAGGATCTTTCTATGTAGTTTGTCTTTTGTTTTTGTGTGATTCTCTAGGTTCCTCTTAAAGGCGAGATCACCACCTCTTGAAGTCGAGCAAGCTCAAGTCCATGAGTTTCCATGCTTCTTCATCATCAAGACTACTGAGGTTCTATTGTTGATACTTCTTTCTTCCTCCATAGAAGTGTTGTGTCCAAGGCATTAGTGAAGGATGCCGAAAGAGTCAAGACGAAAGCATTAGTGAAAGGTGCTTAACGTCCGTGTCAAAAGAATTATTGAAGAATGCTAAAGGAGTCAAGACAAAGGCATTAGTGAAAGGTGCCAAGCGTTCGTGTCAAGGTCATTAGTGAAAGATGCCTAGGAGTCAAATCAAGTGGCATTAGTGAAGGATGCCAAAGTCGTATAATCGATGAGGTGCATCGTTATACATATAGTGATAGTTTATTTCCAAGGATATTGATATCCTTGATGGTGTTATAATAAGGAGTGGGTCTCCTTTGAGGTTAGGTGTTTTGTAGTGTTGGGTAGTAGTTCCTCCATCGGAATAGAACTCGGTACTTAGCCTAGTACCGGATAAAAGGTAGGCGATGTTGTGGTAGGTGTGGTTCCCCTTTGTGAAAGAACCCGGTGGTTAGCCTAGTACCGGAAAAAGAGTAGGCGACGTTGTGAAGGCTTCTCCGCCATAAGGAGTTGGTGTCGTGTAGTGATTACGAACTCTAGTAGGTGACTCGGGAGTGGAGTAGGGCAAGGAAGGTGTCCTTGTAGCCGAACCACTATAAATACTCGTGTCGTGGTTATGTGCTTCTTACTCTTTATCTTTCATTACACATTTATATATCTATCTATCAATGTACAACATACACATCTAAATGGATTGACATAAGTCGATCTAAATATTTTAAAATGAAGTTTTAATTGATAAAACTATTCAACCCCCCTTCTAGTTTTCCACAGATAAACAACTCATATTTTACGCAGTCATTTTTTTGGCCCCATATGAACTTTGATGTTGAACATTACATTTGGCGTTGCCTACAGTGTCATAAAGCCAAAGGGCAGTCTTCTCCCCATGGGTTATATTTGCCACTTCCGGTTCCGGTTGCCCCTTGGAGGATGCTAGCCTCGATTTTATCACTGGATTACCACGTACCCAAAGCCAAAAGGATTCTATTATGGTCATGGTTGATCGTTTCTAAAAGATGGCTCACTTTGTTGCTTGTCACACAACTTATGATGTTGTCCAGATCGCCACTCTATACTTAAAAGGAATAGTCCGTCTCCATGGTGTTCCAAAGACTATAGTTAGTGATCCGGATGCTAAGTTTGTAAGCCATTTTTGGTTGACGTTGTGGAGGAAATTAGACAGTTTAGCACGTCTAGACACCCTCAAAAGGACGGACATAATGAAGTCACTAACCGCACTTTGGGGTCACTTCTACGAGCTCTCATCACAGCTAACTTGAAGCAATGGGAGGATTTATTGCCTCGGGTTAAAATTCTCATACAACCGGGCTCCTAGTAAGACAATAGGAATCAGCCTTTCATGGTTGTTTATGGTGCAAACCCAACCACTCTCTTGATCTTTCTGTTCTTGACACCTCCACGAAGTTCAGTAAGGAAGCCAGTGATGTAGCAGCTGATATCAAGTCAATATATCAGCGTATTCACGACAAAATAGTAAAGACTAGTGAGCTCGTTAAGTACCGGTGTGATAAAGGGAGGAAGCATGTTCTTTGTAAACCAGGTGACCTAAACGTCGTTATAAGCTGAGTCCTCGGTCTGATGGTCCGTTTAAAGTTATTGCTAAGGTGAATGGTAATGCTTATGCAATTGATCTACCAGGGAATTCGTCCGCTTCGGCCACCATTAATGTCGTTGATCTTCAGCCTTATTACGACCCTGACGAACCCCTTCCAAGTTTGAGGTCAAACTTTTTCGAAGACAGAGAGGATGATAGGAAGACACCGGTCCACGCCCATAATTCCACATCTACAGACCCGACTCAAAGATGGATTAGCCTGGTCCAGCTAAGACTGCATGAAGTCTGACTGAGCCCACGTTTTTATTTCACAACATGTTCTGTTGTTTCAATTTAGTAATTCCTAGTATAGCTTTATTTGTTTAGAAGTTGTCAAAGTAGTTATTTGGGTTTCCACAAGTGTAGGAAACGTGGGTTAGAAGTGCTACTCTCAGTTTTCTTTCTTTTCACTCATATGTACTGGAAAATGGAAATGAAAAGACAATTTTGATTTTCTTAAAAATTATTCTTTGTACTTCGGGGATATTCTTGTTTCTTGCTATTCTAATTTAAGGCAGACAATTAAAAGGTGATCTTGGACGACTAACTCAAATTCTCGTGATGTGCTTGGATCGAGAGTTTGGCTTAAAGAATTTGCCCAACGAAGCTATTGACTCGAGTATCAAGACCCAATCAAGAGGCTCGTTGCTATCAATTCTACTGAACGAATTAGTAATAGTGTGCGACAACTTTGAGGGAATCGAAATTCTGACTGTTGAAGGTCTTTATATTTGCATCGATAGACTCATAGACCTGGGTGCACTATGCCCCTATATCTATATTTGTAATATGTGGCAAAAATAGAATAATAATCTTTTTATTCATAAAACTATTATTGGGTAAAGGGTTTTATAATTTTGATCAACTCGATAATCAATTAAAAGAAAAAAAAGAAAGAAAGAATGTGATTAAATTCTTATTTTTTGATTTGTGGGTGTAGTTATTTTATTTTTTATTTTTCATTATTATATACATTATAATTTTAATTTTCTTATTTTATGTGAATCTTGTGACTATTTTATCTATCATCATTAATTGGAGAATTAATAAACAAAAGAGTAAAATTGTCACAAAATAAATACAAATACAATAGACAAAATTTAAAAGTATGATTTATACAAAAAAGAAATAAAATAATTTGCATAACAAGCAAAAAGTGGTAAGTTGTTTATATTTTCATGTCGTTTACCCTTAATTAAACTAAACCAGTCAAAATGATGCCTCTTAGCTTGTGTTTTGACGAGCATTTTCAAATTTAGCATTTGAAATAAAAACTTGTTTGACAACAAGCAATTAATTTTTGGATTTCTCTTTAACCTACTTTTTGAATGCTCATCAGGCGCTGAAAATTTGAAAGAGCATTTAGAATTCATAATTCCTAAATTATCCCCTTAATAAATTCATTTTGGACATGGTTGTTTGCTCAAGTTACCTTTTGTATTTTACGGTAACTAATTAACTAAGTGTACCAACGATTTTCATGTTTGATTTCTGCATGCATCCATTTCTTTCTTGAAGATCTTGAACGAAGGGCTTAGGCAGTTAGGCCTCTAGTAGGTTTGATTTGTTTTGAATGTCAAGATTATATATGTCAAAACTGAGATCTTGAATTATGGTTTATGGGTTATTGAATCATTGAATCGGAATATTACCAAGAATTTAAAACTTGTGTTTGCACACAAACACTGAACCTTATCTCTCTTTACTACCTCATGCCGCATTATTTATTTATTTATTTATTTATTATTATTATTATTATTATTGTTAGGTCACTATGTTTGTAACACAAACATCAATATGTAAGAAAGAAAGATAAGATGATCGGTTGAACACTTAACACACACACACGAATGATATTAGAAAGGTTAGCGTAGAGTGATGAGATAAAATGAACAACCAACCCTCAAGTGAGGGTTTACAAGATTATTTATAGGAGGAACCAGGCAACACACCAAGTTCCCATCCTTTCCTTATTGGGCTTTGGATAGGCTCATGGGCTTTCTACATGAGCCTAACCTTGATTACTAACATAAAGCCATAATTAAGCTAACTATTACATATTAATTATCAACACTTGAATTCTAGTTTAGGAGTGATTCCAACAATCTCCCCTAAGTGTTAGTGATTGATGATATAAGCGTTGTAGGTCTTTGATGTAATAGTAGCTTTGACGCCTTCCCGACATTCTTCTTTCTTGTGAAGAGGTGCCTTGATTCGAACAATCCTCGAGTAGAGAAATTGTTTCCTTTGAAGTATTCTCGCTTTGACGTCAACATTATCTTTGTTCTTTTATCATTGTTCTTTGTGATGGTAGTGATAGTATGTTGTAGTTATGCGCATCAGTCCGCCGTTACTCCGGTGTCTTCACGTCTTTCTCCAACATGCTCACACGCTCTTTAACGTTGGATATCGTGATTGATGTAGTTCTCTTTAGTCTTTAAACTTTGTAGATTCTTTGAATTTGACGAAGAATCATTCGACTTTGTGTTGCCTTTTGAGAGAACTTCAATTAGTGTTGTTGTATGTATGAGCATGTGGAGAATCTGCACGATCTTTTCACCCGCAAGCATCCATAAGAAGAAAACATAAAACATGGGTTAGAAATAATCCAACGCTTACAAGTTTGAACTTGAGAGTGTTAACGACATAGTGTGAAAACACAACTCTAATTCTCACAAAGGTCATTCATGAAGCTGAGTCCCAAGTGAGATAACGCGATGTCTTCAAGTACATCTATTCAGATAGTCATTGAGGCACAATCAAGCATCTCCCACGACCGTAGACCGTTTGAGACACACTAAGCGTAATCCATGGGAGTTACAAGTGACCGCTGTCGAGTGTTTGATGTTGACCACAGCAGGAGTTTCCATTCAATCACTAAGGGTCACATGTGAACCTCTCATAAATGTGCTCGACAGTTGCTAAGATCATGAAGGACTGATATTGTATCACTTGCGTCCTTATTGTTTGAACGACAAGTGATGAAATGTCAAGTGTACCTAAGAGTTCTTTTGATGAATCTCGTGGCTCTAGACTCAATAGTGCGCTTTGGTTTTCCCGAGTGAGACTAGGAGAGGTCTCCTTGCTTCAATACCAAAGAATCTCTAAGAGAAAGCCGATAGTTTATGTGGGGTTCCCGTGAGAATAAAACAAGCTTCGTTGAGAGAAACTTGAGTGTCTAAGAAGGTTTAGTGCATGCGCCATTGGGTCCATGACGACTTTGATCTTGATACGGTGTCATCAAGTGACAACCAATAGCATATGAATTGAACCGTTCGCCCTAGGTTGAATAACGGAGGGCTATTTCTTTTCACCCTTCTCTTTACTTTTCTTTTAATTCTTCAACTCCTTCTTTCTCCGATTATCATTTTCTCCTTTTATAATCATACCTAAGGACTTCTAATTCTAACTATTGGTGGTGTCCTTGGGTAGATCCCTCCGACTCTGGCGGATCATAGGACAGTTATTCCTAACCTTAGTCACCTTATAACTCCATTGCCATAAAACCGATTTCTTGAAAATTTCTCAAAGTGTTTATGAATAAGAAACATTTTGAAACACTTGAGAGTTTTATTTTAAATCTCCCCTCCACACATGCTTAAGTGTTTTGACAGAAATTTGCATGGTGAGAAGAGCGCACTTTTGAATTGATCGACTCAAGATAGACAATTCCTTGCGAGACACGATTACGTTGCATAGTTAAAGAGATACATTGTCAACTTTTAGGTGACAACTAGCTCTAATAACTACCTTAAAGATATGGACAACCCCGAAAGGTTTTCAAACCCGTCAAAGTTCATGTCTATCAAGAGCTTCTCGAATAGGTACAATTTACTTGGATAAGTCTTGGAAGACAAATCTTTTCAATGTATGACTATTCAGATCCCGTCAATTCATGGGTTGAAGTCTTTTCACACGAGGATTCAATATGAATTCACAACATTTCTTATCACATAATTTTTCTCCCCCTAAAAAATGGCATATAAATGTTATTTTTGATGAAATTTTGATATCGAATATGTCCATTTCGAGTTTTGCGGGAAGATTACCATGAAGAACAATTTGTGAACAAAGTTTTAATCAGATACTCCCCCTCAACAAGTGATATTTACTTTTGAGGTTTTGAAAGTCATAAGGGAAAGTACTTGTTCTTTTGAGCAAAAACTTTTAAAAATGAAAGGTTTGATAAGTTTTACTCAAAACTAAGAAGCTTTCGCTCCTTTTATAAGGATTGTGGCACTGAAGCGTACCACATGGTCCTTTCATTACAAGTACGGGTTGTACACTGTTATGTGTGCACAAGCCATTGTCATTAAAAATCACACATCCAAATGTTAAGATAATGAACCAAATCAAGGGTTACCGGAGAATCGGAAGGCCGGCAATAACTCCGTGAATGCGTTCGGGCGTTGATAGCACGTGAGAGATATCTTTGGGACGACCACCTACGAAACTCTCTAAAGTTGAATTGATCCCTTCGAACAACCTTTCATCGATCCGCGTGATGATCCTCTTCACATCCCGTCTCTCCTTAGAATTCCATCTCTTTGGTGACCCAATGCCTTGTTGTATCGCCTTTAACCGATAGGCTAACCCATCCCCGACTTTCTTGATGTATGATCTCCAAACTTATGAAGCTCGTTACACGCTATTAAGCAATTTCGGTGTAGTTCACTACGGTAGACTACTCCAAATGGTCTGCCAATTAGGGTGTATTGAGGAAGGTGGTTTATGTCGGGAAGGTCAAGTTGTGGTTTTGTGAGGTTAACACGTGTCTGATATGATTCCATGGCAAGCTGAATGTCTTCTACACGTTCTTGGATGACAATGCTTCTGATGTAGATGAGTAAGGATTTGATGTATTCGTTGGATAATTGTGGAGAAGTGTCGCATTAGTCCTTGCACCTTAGCGAGATACATATCTTCAATGTCATTCAAATGATCGTTATTCCCTATTCACTATCGTTTAAAAAAACAATTAAGTACTTAAAACAATTTAATAGTGAATAATGTAGAAATTAACGTAAGTAAAACACACTAAGTAATTTTCAACATCATATTCTTATTAGAAATAAATCAAAGAATCGTTACCCAAGTACTTGCGGAATAGTACTTGGGATTGAAATGACAAAGTTTAGGTGACTCTCTAAGCTCGGGCTAAGTCCGAGAACAACTCTTAGAACCCACCGAGCTAGCTCAAGGATAAAGTTGTATTTGGAGGAGTGAAAGTTGGCTTGTGTGTATGTGTGTTTTACAATTCACAAGCTTAAAATTTTCACTCATTCTATTATGCTATTTATACAAGTATGATTTTAACTTTAACCTAGAAGACAAACACATTGATCAAGAATCACGAATATAGATATATTCGATATCATTTACTTTGCTATTAGTAGTCGGTAGTGAGCTTCTTTCCTTAATGAGAATCCTTTAGTATCGCCGCACTATAAATGGGAAGATATGGCTTTAGTAGATAGGGACTTAGTTTTATCTGGGTAAAGCACTTGGGGACTTAGTTTTATCACGGGTAAACTTTTCCCGCCTAGTCCCGCTCATTCTTCAATCTTTAAAGCCTTCGTCTCTTCCTTGATTTGTCTTGATCGCTAACAGTTGGAGAGGAGTCTTAGGGATTCAAATGAGTTATTGTCATCACTCACCGAATCCACCATCTTCTTCTTGACTTAGTCTTCACCCATTAAGTTCCGCCTTCGAGTGGAGAGGCTTCTTCTTTGCCTCGTCTTGAGTGTCCTAAAGATGGCTCATCGAGAGTCTATGCACTCGATGACCGATAGTGTTTAACGGATTGAGCGCTTAGGTTATTTTCTATTCAAATCCTAGATTAAGGGGTTTGGGTATTTACTGAACCCAACAGTGACAGTCTCGAAAAATATGCTTCACAAAATTCATAGTCCTCTTCGTCTTGTCTTTTTACCACAATGTTTTTGAGAAATGTGTAGTCCCATTTAGACGCAAGAGAGACATGCCTAATAGCAACGATCTGTTTATCACTATACACTTCGTGTTTTGACTTTTGAACCTGGCAGCTTTTGTAGTAGACTCTTCGGCGTTCCGGCAAATGGTGAATCCCATACATTGCATCAAGGTTATACTTTTCCACGCTGTTGGCAAACATGTGAGTAGCTTTTTCTTCGATGGCTAGGCAGTTGGAGTAAATTTTGCCGGAGCGAAAGTGTAAGTGATGTAGCGTATTTCTTTGACATATCGCAACCGTGTAGAAGAAATTCTGGTTGGCCAATTGTAGGTAGAGGTCTTGTCCAGTCTGTGTAGTATGGAGCTTTATCTTTTCGTGTGAAGTCAATGTTAGCTTCAGGGTTGAGCCAATCGATGTTGTTAGACATGGCTCGTGCTATGTTTTCAAGATGGTATTCAACTTCAATAGAACTTTCAGAGCTGTCTTTGAGCAGTTGAATAGCTTCATTCTTGATGCGTCTCAACTCTGCTTTAGTCATCTTCTTCACCCGAAACGTTTCTTGAATTAACTTAGCATGCTCCAATGTTCGACCATCTACCATTTCTTGACCTTCGTGTAGTGAGGAGTAGCATCAACAAGTGTAGAAAACCGATCGATTCGGTGTCATCTTCGTCAGCCATGAGACAACATTGGTCTTTGTCTTCTTCTTCTTTGGCTTTGATGAGGATCCCGGTTTCATTGTTGTGGCGGAGAGGTGGATTGTTGTTGGGGCTCATGGAACTCTTCATCGTCACCACCGGTGTATTCGAAATGATCACCGGTTTTCTCTGTGGAGGTGGTAACTCGAGTCACGAGGTTTATCGCCGAGAAGAGCGTGGAGGATCGCTTTGTGTTGGAGTCCTTTGGGGTGGTGGTGGCATAGAGGAGGTTCACGAGACTTCTTTGGATGTTTAGGCTCCTTATCCTTATCCTTATCCTTATCGTCATCGTCTCTTGGACGCTTAGGCCTTTCGGCTTGTACTCTGCATGCTGTTTTGAGTTGGTATTCTAGCAATGCTTCAAACAGTTTACCTTCGTCAGGAGTAAATGTTGTAGATCGTTTTGACATTTGCGTTATCACACGGAAACCAATTCAAAGACATCGAGAATACTATAGGATCAGTTGGGTTGATTATTACGGTTAGAGGTGTTGATCTTATAGTTTGATTGGCCAATTGCATGAGATTCGGATAGAGTTTTACATTGAACATCTCTCTTGTCACGCCAGAGCGATGTCGAGAGGAATTTGTGAGTATATCCCTTAATCATCTCGCTCATTTCCCTTGGACATCACGTTGCATAAACTTCGGATATACTCCTTTCACTTGCCATCTTGTCTATCTCGTCATGTAGAAGATTGAATGCTGTTAGCGAGTTGATTTAGCTTTTTGTTGAGCACGTCTTTCTTCCCGACTTGCTTGATGCTTTTACAATCTTTGTTTTAGCCCGGGATATCCAAGAGTCGGTTGGTTTCTTCACCGACTTGGATGTGGATCGGTTGTGCCTTTGGATGGTGGAGGTGAAGAGAGAGGACGAGTCTCGATGATGAGGAGACATGAGGAGGCTCAGGGTCCTTAGGAGGTTCAGAAGTTTCTTCCTTGGAGCGAGCTAGACTGTCTAGAAGAAAATCATCATAATCAATATCTTCATCTTTTCCAGACTTAGCCGCTTCATCAACCTTAGCATCTTCACCAAGAGTTTTCTCAGTCTTTTCCATGTCTGGTTCCTCAAAGTCGTAGTTGATAGAGTCCTCAATATGCCTTTGTTGTTGTTCGTGGGTGGTGGTACGGTTCCTTAAAGGGTTTATTAACCGCATCGAACCGGTGTAGATTGTGCACCACCACTTGACCCTCCGGCCACGATTTTGTTGCGATTCAACTCTTTGGCAAGATGTTTGAGTCGAGGTTCTTCAACTTCTTCCGATAGTCTCTTTCTTCGTCTAGTGGTTCTTTTCCGAGCTTTCCTTTTCTTGCTCCAAAGACCGGAGTTTTCCTTTACCTTTATCGCCTTTTGGGTGGGAGGTTTTGCTCTTTGTTTGAGTGTCATCGATTGGAGTTTGAGTAGATGACCTCTTCGTCCGATTCAAGATCCTAAGAGCTTTCATCCATTAGCTTTTGTTCATGTTCGGCTTGGGAATAGAAATGGCTTCCTTAGAGGGAATTTTCCTTTTGTGAACATGATTCCTCTTGGGAAACTTTCTCGTACTCTCGATGCTTGTAACACTTCCCTCGCAGACTGCCTCTCGGTTTTCCTAGTAGGTGTACCACAGACTTTTCATCAAGGAAACCTACTTTGCCTTCTTCAACTCGCTACGGATATCGTTTATATGAATACGGTTGCTTGATATCATCGATAATAAGATGATCTAGCAAGACTTGCACCTTGTTTCTTTGTTGTTGAGTCCGCCGTCGGCGGTGGTGTGGGCTCATACAACGGGGAGTGTTGATTTGGGTCATCAAGTCTCAAGGGAATATCAGGATTATACCTTAGAGCTCTTTGGATCAACAGTTTAGTGTATCTGATATACGGGATTTTGGTGCCAAGCTTTTTAAGGTAAGTCATCATGTCGTCCCATATCAGAGCTTCAACTTCTATGTCTTTCATGTTGACCAAAGCCCAAAATATTTATAGTTCCATGAGCTTGGGATGCTCATGACCACTATCACGTCCGGAAGCGGATTTGGCAATCATTATGTAAAGGGTTCTCCATGGGTCGGGAATGTTCTTGAGATCAACATATGAGTGCTTTGTGATTACCCAGTAGCTTCATCATAGCCGATGTCGATCATTAAGCGGAGAGCGACCTCTTAGTTGGACTAGCATTGTATTGAGAGGCTCGATGGCGGGAATAAAAGAATAGCCCTCAAATCTGCTTGGTGTGATGGTGACTCGTTTGTTGTTAAGTGTCACCGTCGCGGATTTTGACCTTTGACCTTTTGCATTGTATTCTAGAATTGGTGAATGTAGATCTACAGTACGATGAGCGAGTTTGTGAGCATGTTACGATAAGGGTGAGTCTTGTAATATCCACTGCTAATCGACAAGAGGACTCGAACAATAGAAGTTATCAAAATCAACTCGAGGTTGTTCTTTCCAATCTTCATTGGGTAACCATGAGGAAGATATCTTCAACGGTGAGAACATTTGGTGCATCCACATTTTGCATTTGAGAGTCCATGTTGTGATCTAAAAGATATTTAGCCAAAGAACCAACATATCGAAAGACATTACGTTAGTCAGCAGTTGATTTTATTGTTTATTTATTGAATGTGATATGTCGATGATTATTCTGAGTCCAATGTCACTTGTTAGTCCAATAGTCCAAAGGCGCCGTGATAAGTTTCGTGAGTTGATTAACTTTGAGTTTTAAAGTCCAAGTTTTCACTTATTCTTCACAACTTATTAAACATTTAAGCTTATTAGTGACATTTTTGGTTTCGTATGCGTTATGATTTATTTATTTACAAGTTTGCACGCGTAACAATTCATAATTTTGGTTAAAACTAGGCTTAGGCGTAGGGTTTGCAAGCTTATGCGTGTGCAGAGGTGGTTATACGGCGTAAGCATAAGCTTATCGTGGGATCTTGACTTACGCGTAAGAAATATTACAGCGTGGGAAAAGAGGGCCTTAGGCGTAAAGCTGCAGCGTGGCGTATATGGAACCTTATGCGTAAGGCTTACTCGTGAGTGAACCTTATGCGTAAAGGTTCTTTGCTTACGCATATCCTTCACGGGATCTGCGTGAGTCCCCATTGTAGAACTTACGCGTAAAGGTTACGCCGAAGATTTCTCTTACGCATAACATTCTACGGCGTGGGTGATCCTTATGCGTAGATGTTCAAGTAACCTTGATTCTGAATTTTCACGTAGTAAACGAAATAAATTCATCATATCACCAATATTAACATATACATTCATTCCTTTTCGTTCTAAACATGAATACTCATTAAAGCGATTATCGTAAAATGACTTATCGTAAAACTCAAAACCCTAATCATTCAAGAAATCGACTAAGAGATTTAGCCATAGGAAATGCATCAAAGTTTTTCCGGGTGATCTTAGAGGCCTATAGAGATGTTCTAAACAAGTTTTAACATTAAAAACCCTATGGATCAAAAATACCCAAATCTTATGAACTTAAACCCTAAAGATTTGATTCTCACACAATTGATGTTCTTGGGTAAGTTTTAAGCATGGATATAATCAATTCAACATATAAACAACATCTTTTAACCATCTAATTAACCAAAAACATTCACACTTAAAAACCCAATTCACATAAAATTAAACCCTAATTATCAAAATCATTCAATTCGTGTTTCGGGTGAGTTTTAATGATAGAAGTGGTTTCAATGTGATTAAATAAGCGCTTTGAGACAACCATTTTAACCAATAACACTCAAATGAAGAATTTGTGTTAATGGCTTTACGTAGAACACAAATCTCACTAAAACACGAGATTAAACCGTTGGATGTTTATGATATCAAAACCTTTGTTTATAATCATGTTAAAAGCGTAAAAACACTTACAAAATGATGATCAAAACACGGTTTGCGGTTGAATGTTATCGTAGATTTTGGGTAGTTTACGTAATAAATGTGGTGGAGTTAATGTTTTTGAAAAGTTTTATTAAAAATACTTTGAATATTTGACACTTTAGGTCCCTCCACCTTAACCATTTACATCCAACACCCATAACTTCCATTTTGGTTACCAAGCGAAAGATATTTGGAAAGAAACTTGACGACACTCCCCTCGATTTAAGAAATAATGAAATTTTATAAATTTGAGTCCGGGAGTGTCGATGAAACCGTAAATGTGACCACCATTATCAAAGAAATAAGCGAGATGAGGTAACATGGAAGTACAAGGTTTTATGAAACCGAAAATATTTGCTTTCTCCCCTCAACACTTGATCGAGAAAATCTTGAATTTTGAAAGATAAAGTGTTGACGGAATATTTGTACTTGCCATGTTAAAGAAATATAGATAGAAGAATATTTTGTTGTTTTATCAGTTTTATATTTTTGTATTTTGTTTTGAAAAATATTTACAAGAGAGGTTTTGGTATTTGGTGGTTTTAAGAATGTTTTAAAAGTTCATCCATTTCCTCGAGTCAAACACCGCATACCAATCCGTGGACCAACTCGATAAACCTTGCAGGAGCTAAGGCTTTGGTGAGAAGATGCGCGGTTGGTATTCGGTACCACAAAGTATAATTCAACATGCCCTTTCCACGTGCTCCTTGATGAAATGATATCGAAGATCGATGTGATTTGATTTCAAATGTTGAGCAGAGTTGCACGAGATCGCAATAGCACTCACGATTGTCGCAAATACATCGAGATTACATCAAATCGTAACCATAGTCTTTGAGTTGTGTTCTCATCCAAATGACTTGAGCACAACACGCGACATGGCTACATATCCTGCCGGTTGAGGATAGCGATGTACAATCCTCGCTTCTTCTATTGCCATGACACGGTTTATCACCAAGAAATTGTAATGCTCTCAAGTACTTTTCCGTGAATCTAAGCATCATGCGTGATCGGCCCCGAAAAAGCTATTAGTTCAAAACAGAATCCCCGGATACGGATCCCCAGTTAATGGTTCCCTTGATGTATGGAGGTTCTTTTAGCCTCGTAGAGGTGGGATTCGGTTGGTCTCGATCGATAACGGAGCAAAGATATATGGCAAAAACAATATCGGCATGCTAGTTGTTAGATACATGAGAGACCCAATGATACTTTGGTATTTGGTAGGGTCCACCAATTTCCCATGTAAATCAGCGTCTAGTTTCTTGGTATGTGCCATTGGTTTGGCATGGGTGTCACAATTTTGCATTCCAAATTTGTTTAAAATTTCAAGGGCATATTTGGACTGACTCAAGAAAATACCACGGGGTGATTGATGAAGTTGCAGTCCTAGAAAGAACGTAAGTTCACCCATCATTGACATTTCAAAATGTTTTGTCATTAGTTTTGCAAAAGCATTCGAGTATTTTAAATGTGTTGACCCAAAAATGATGTCATCCACGTAGATTTGAACGATTAAAATGTGAGCCCCGTGATATTGTATGAAAAGTGTAGGGTCGACCGAACCTTTGGTGGAATTATTGGCAATGAGAAAGGATGATAACTTATCATACCACGCCCGGGGCTTGTTTGAGACCGTAGAGAGTCTTGTTCGTTTGTAAGCGTGATTCGGGAACTCTAGATCAATGAATCCTACGGTTGGTGACATAGACCGTTTCTTTTAGTTTCACATTCGGAAAGCGGCTTTGACATCCATTTGAAAGACCGTGATGTTCATGTGAGTCGCGAATGCGTAAATATCCGAGCGACCTCAAGGCGAGCAACCGGAGCGAATGATTCTTCAAAGTCAATACCCTCTTCACTGTCTATAACCCTTAGCCACCGGACGTGACTTGTTTCGATTACGGTTCCTTCAAAGATCCAATTTGTTTTTCCAATCCATTTTAGACCAAAGGATTTAAGACCCCGTTGGTCTTTCAACCAATTCCCATACTTCAAGACGTTTAAATTGATTGAGTTCTTCTTGCATGGATTCAATCCATTGTCTTTGGTCATTGCATCTTTAATGTTTTCGTGTTCAGATTGGCGGGGCGGTGAGAGCATAAATGCAATGTTCACTGTCTGTGTGAAGACGTTGTCTTGTTACGACTTGTTGATTCGGGTTACCAATAATGTTCTCAAGAGGATGGTCTTTCGTCCAACGATGTGTGGAAGGTTGATGTTGATATACATTATGCGAGTTGGGAGGATTCAAATGGCTTGTAGATGATTCCGCAACATCCGTGTAGCAGAGTCATTAGCAAATGGGTTGAAGAACGATTTGGATCAAAATTGCAGCGTGGGGTACTTCATTGTTCGAACATCATCGGTGGTTCGGCGTCATTGGATGCGCTTTTTCAACTGTTGTTGTAGAGACAACTGGTGGTGCTTCTAATGATGAGTTGTTGTAGCGGTGTATCGGTATTGAATATGACCGGGTTGAGCAATGAAACATTGGATACACAGAGCACGATCATCAATATCATCACTAAACGCAGAGCAAATAGCTTTTCCATTTGTTGTGAGTAAGATGGGGCTTGGTTCGGTGATGATGGGGTTTGGGGAAGTTTAAGCGGTTGTGACCGGGTTCCAAGTCATATGCTCGAAGCCATCTCGTAAGTTCATCAAAATTTGCATGAATCGTTTCCATAACCTCGCTTTGTACGACGATTCGGCATCCGAAACCCTTAGAATTTTCACAATATCCTATAAAGACTCAATGTCGCTTTGGCTTTGAGCTTACTAAAGTCATCACGATCATTATTCGGATAACAAAGGGATCCAAATACGTGAAAGTGTTTGAGATTCGGTTTATGCTTGTGGATAAGCTCATAAGGTGTTTTGTTGTGGCTCTTGGTAATCATTGAGCGATTTTGAGTGTAGCATGCAGTTGACACGGCTTGACCCATAAGTAATTCGGAAGTTTAGCATTAATTAACATCATTCTTGCGCCTTCCACTAACGTGCGGTTTCGTCTTTCAACAACTCTTTTTTTACGGTGTATGTGTAATAGATGTTTGATGCTCAATTCCACTTTCTCATAAAATGCACGAAGAGTTTGATTCACAAATTCAGTTCCTTTATGCTGCTCGATTTGTCCGATCGTGTTCGAGTCTGGACTTGAATTTTCGTGAGAAGGTGATGATCATCTGTGGAGCTTGATCTTTACTTCAAGAAAATAAACCCAAGTCCATCTTGAGTAGTCATCTACAATTACCAAGATGTAGCGCTTGCCATTAATCGTCTGCGACGCAGATCGGGCCACACAAATCCATGTGAAGAAGATGAAGCACATCGAGAGTTGTGTTCCACCTTTGAAGGAAAGTGAGCACAGTGCTTTTTCCTTGTTCTGGTGACGGTGATCTTTAGAATACCGGAATCTCTGGAGACCTTGACTAGTTTGTATCGAGCAAGGTTGGTTATGGTTTGAAAGTTTAGATGAGAGACAGCGGTGCCATAGCTTTGTATTTAGTAGATGTAGCCTTAGAGAGAGACGGATGGGAGATGAAGCAATCATGTCTTGCATTGAGATTGTGTAAAGACTTGATGTGCGTTGACCCGGACATAAGATCGTTTCCTTGTAGATCACGAATGAAACAAGTTTTCTCCTAAAAGCAACTTCCAAATCTCCATCACAAAATTGACCGTCGAGAAGAGATTGTGACCGAGACTTTCCACATAATAAACTCGCTAATTTCGATGTTTCCATTGATGTAATCTCGGTAGCCCATGATAGTCGCAGTGATCATTCCCGAATCGGCGATGCCAATGAACTTTGCAATAAAGTTTGATACAGTTTGAGATTGCACTGTCATGTCGGGAACATCCGCTATCAACAACCAAAGGATGATCTCAGATCACCGCATTCAACATAGGCGACACGGATGGAATAGAGGTAGATGTGGAACCCCAAGAGTTAGAGGGTTCCGATCGTATATAGATGAAACACATATGTCCATGATTTTAGGTATCCATGTAAAGCCAAGTGTATTATGTAACCATTTCACCATCTCAACTAGTCTTTGCTTTAGTCTTAGTGAATGCACTAGGTGGTACTACGATCCTGGAGGTGATAATGGAGCTATAGGGACATCAATGCATTTCTTAGAATCTAAAGAGGCGGTTTACCAAGCACAAACTTAGAAGCTTTAGTGGGCCTAGAGGTATTACATTTCTAAGATTCCGTAAGCGAGACAAGATAGTTTTAGTAACACATTTATCATGACAATCGAAAGCATACTTTTCGACATATAACACAAGAAGCTTGGACTTAACATCAAAAGTACTTAAAGGTTCAAGATTCGTTACATCACTTTTTCCATTACATTTGTCGGACCTTAATATCTAAAGTGGGAGCAACTTGAGTTTTATTCAAAGTCCTAGGGTGTTCTTCTACTTCAAAGATTCTTTATTTTTCTTTTCTTACATTTCAACTTCCTATTCTTCCTTGTATTGCTCCTAGGATGTGAAGTGCGCGCTGGGAAAGAGGCAACTATTCTGCTTCGAGTAGGAAGCACATTAGTTTCTTGTGGTTTGTCATTAGATGTTCTAGAGTCATTTTGAATCTGTTTTGGTGCGATTACATTTGTGTTACTATCCTATCTTTCTTAAGTAGCACCAACTCGCTTTAGATCATAGATTTTGTGTAACAAATCTAGATTTTGAGCGAGTGAGTCCGTCTCGTCAGTAAAACATCTTTGGTATATGCAGGATGATTATCAACATCTTTTGGACGCTTTAGCACGAGTCTTTTGAGTAAATCAAATATGACGCTATATTCCTTTTCACTTTTGAAATTTCTTGTTCATATTTTGAGATTTGACACTTCAAAGACAAATTTTGGTCATCCAGTTGCTCAAGTTTAGGACAAAGAGTTTTGGTATGCAACCTGGTTGATCTTATTTTGCAAAGCGAGTTCACGATTATGACAATCTTTTGACACCATTGAAGACGGCGTTTTGCGTTTGAAAGTTCGTTTAACAAACGTTCATTTTCATCTTTTAAAGACCCGATTTGTGACACGAAGTCGATTCTCAACAATTTCAACAGAATCAACGATGTCGGCGAGAGATATAATGAAATGCATATGCAAAAGAATGTAATAACACAACATTATGGATATCACAGAGATAACATCTTCCAAGAGTCGATCAACATCTTTTCGTAACATTTTCTTTTACGTTTTGTATTTGAAATTGACGTTTCATTTGTTCAAAACTCTTTTCATAAGTCCGACTCCTTGTAAAAATCCCTTTCCTATAAATAGCACAATGTTTCAAATTTGGACATGAGGTAAAATTGTTTTACGAAGAATATCTCTTTGTGCACGCGCAAGAGGCGATTGAAAATGTTCAACTTTATTTGTAATGAAATTCAATTTCACGTTCAAAATTTTGATGTCCGAAATGAATGTTTCAAAATATTTTATAACTTTACATTTTTCGCTAATGGTTTTATTTCACCGAGTGAAGGTAAAGGACCATTAATTTATGCGATATCGGAAAGGGACCTCGTAAGTAGGTGTGATAACCCAAGGTGTGTTAGAAAAATCCTTTTGTGCAACGAAGTGATGACTTTTGAATAGTTAAATGGTTTGTTATAAACAACATTTTCTAATTTTGATCGACTCTCGTCTTACGCATCTAATTCTTCTTGACGATTATATTCAACAACACTCATAATGGAATCGTCAACTCTATGTTCGCATTGTAAACTTGATTTGGTTTGAATACTGTTTGAAAACTTAGGTTTATGTCGCAAGATTCGGTCCATATCCATTTGATTTGGTTTGAAAGTAAACTTTTGAATCGTTGTGATTGATTCACCATGTTTATAAACAACAGTTCAAACTCTTTGATTTTGTTTTGTAAGTCGACAATTTCCTCAAGATAGTCATCTATTCGTTTAGTGGAATGCTTTTTGTACTCGAGAACTGCTTTTGACAAGTTAGCAACTCGAGACTTGGCTTTTGAGTTTCAAGGTAAGCGTTAAGTTGTTGTTTATGATCATGTTTCGATTATTTCGAGACAACAAAGCATTCTTGGATGCAACTAGATCACGTATATGTCGATTCTAATGATTTTTCGTTTGATGAGATTTAGCAAAAGCGACTTCAAAACCTTGTTCACGTTTTTCTTGAGTTTTGAAAACGTTGAGTTTCCTTATTAAGCATTCATTATCCCTAGTTAACAGTGCATTTTTTTCTTTTAATTGCTTGCAAATTTCTAATCGAGATTCTTGGTCTTTAATTAAGGTCATGAGCTCAACTTCTAGATGAGACGAAGGTTTATCTTGTTCAACGTGAGTCTCAACATGATCATTAGTCAGATCCTCAAGTATAACCACAGAGTCAACTTGATTATCAATGGTAACCATAAGGTCATCTTGATCGTCAAATATAACTACGGGTCTATTTGATTATCTTGAATGAGATATAGCGGCGCATGTTGAACACTCGATCCTTGTCGGATGTAGATGTTGGCCGAGATATCGGATCATTAATGAGTAAAGTTTGATCCGTACACGAGACAAATTGTCGATTTCATACTGGGCTGTGTCACTCATGTGGAGAGCTTGCATGTGTGCCATCAACATCATCACTTTGCATTAGCCTGCAAGTCCTCCATGTCATCATCGAGAATGCATACGCCATGAATCTATGTTCCTTGTTGGTAAGAGTTCCACCACTTCATCCTTGAGATCCAAGAGTAAAGCCTCTTTGTGATAAAGCGCCTCTTGTCCTCGGCTTGGGGCATGCATTAGCGGATGACCCTTCTCATTACATTTATAACAACGAAGACCATTAACCCATTTTGAGCAAGACTGTTCAATCACTTGAACCCTTTGTTGTTGTGGAGCACCCATGTTATTCCTTCCCATTGTAATAAACCCTTGACCACCGCCCATCGATGAACATTACCACGATTACGAACTTCAACACGTCCATTGTTAACAACACCGATTCCTTGTGTTAGATGAGGTGCGAATGCGATTGTTGGATTTGTTATAGTATCACCAAGGCTCTAGCAATCATGACAAACCCTTGTTGCAATGCATCGAAAGCTTTTGCATCTTCATTGGATTCACTGTAAAGTGCTTGATCATTGTTGTTGTTTTATGGAACCAATTGATTTTCTTGAGATTGTTGCTTTGATAGATCATATGGTGTGATTGTTGCAGTTGGTTGGCGATGGGTTGTGGGGGATTCGTGAATCTGATTTGAGGTCGGGAATTGAGGATAACCGACTTGAGCCTACAATGCTAATTGTTGATTGTCGGGAAGTGAAGGTGAAACAGGTTGTCCATGGATAACTCTTTTCTGTCAACTTCTTTTGGTGGGGATTCAAATAGTCGTACAACAATCCCTATGAAGCATGATGAAGATTCTTAGCTTGCCGGATGAAAATGACATACTTTTCCCAATCAGGACCAAGACTACTCAGGAACTTAGTGTTGACTGCAATTCTTGGCATGATGTTGTTGTGTTTATCCAAGTCATTGATGATGTCTGAGAAGTGTGTTAATACAAATAAACCGTAAAAACGTTTATTAATATTTTGCGATCTCTTTGTGTTTTGTTGATAACAAATATAATGTTATCTTAAGTATAATTATAAGGATACATGTTATTTTTGTAAAGCATTTACATATAGCCATTTAAATACAAAATGTAGTAATTAAGCATTTGTTGTAATAGTTTATTAGGATGGGTAAAACCATAACCCATGGACCATAACCCATGGATCTTAACCCATACCCAAGTTGGCTAGATACAATGTATACTTAGATATATTGAATCTAAAGAAAACCCATGGACCAACCCATAACCCATGACCCATAACCAAAAACCCATGGGTAAGAGGACCATTCCACGGATCCCTAGGATTACACTAGGCGGATCCCAGTGGAAGGATCCGTGGATCCGGAACAAATGGAAGATTTTTCCTATAAAGAGAGCCATTTCTTCATTCTAACTCACCCATCTTCTTACTAAATCTCTCATACACTCTCATTCTCTTCTAACATATAAATCACTTGATCTAGAGAGTTGTTCTTCTTCTTTCTATTTGTGATTCTCATATCGTCCTTCTCTAAGGCGAGATCACGAGCATTCTACAAGTCATCCAAGCAAGGGTCCTTGATTGATTTGTCACTCGCAAGATTTACATGCGAAAATCTTGTATTTGATATTTCACATATTTGTTGTGTAATAGTCGTGTTGGTTTGGTCCACCGAGCTACGGACTCGGTATTTAGCTTTGTAGGAAAAAGTGTAAGCAACATTGTGAAGGCTTTTACGCCAAGTGAAGGAGTTTGTTGACATAGTGCTTGAACTCTCGAGTAGGTGACTCGGGGGTGGAGTAGAGCAAGGAAGGTGTCCTTGTGGCGAACCACTATACATTGGTTGTGTCTTTTCTTTCCTTCGCATTACTTTATTTACTTGCTTTATCATTAGATCTATACTTTCTCTACATCCATAAGTTCTCACATATTAACTAATCTAAAAGTTTTGAAACTAACGTCAAATCGGCAAAACTATTCAACCCCCTTCTAGTTTTCCACAATTGGTATCGAGCTAAGTTTCTAAAAGTTTTAAAGTAAATTGTATTTTAAAACTTTCGATCACTATGGGTTACGAAAATTATAAGGAAGGGCAATCTATGCAACCACCACCACTTTATATATCGGAAAAATAGATTGAAACATATGTGAAATCTAAAGATATTGATCTTTGGTACATTATTGTTGAAGGCGATTTTGAGGCTACCTCAAAAGATGATAAAGGAAATGTAGTTAACATACCTCATGATAAACTAAATGATGAATTAAAGAAAAAGCTTTCTAAAAAATAGTGAAGCAAAATGGTTTTATATAATGCTTTACCGAAAAGGAATTGAAAGAATTTCTATGCTTAAAACCTCTAAAGAAATTTGGAATTCTTTAGTTGTAACTCATCAAGGCAACGAATAAGTTAAAAATAATAAAATTGATTTATTTGTTCAACAATATGAACAATTTTCAATATCGGATGATGAAACTATAGATCATTCATTTGCTAACTTTAATACTATTATTACATCTTTGCAAGCACTTGATGAATCTTGTTCTAGCCGTAATCATGTTAGGAGATATCTAAGGCACTTCCACAAGTAGAGATCCAAGGTGACGGCGATCGAAGAGTCAAAAGATTTGACAATCCTCACCCTCGATGAACTTATAGGCAACCTAAAGTCTATGAGCTTGTCCTTGCAAAGACTCCAAGCCTCAAAGGTGAAAGAAACACAAATTTCTTGCCTCAAAGCCAAAAAGGCTTCAAGCGATGAAGAGAACTCCTCCTCGAGTAGTGATGACGAGGAGTACGCTATGGTGATGAGGACTTTAAAAGTTCTTTAGAAGAAAGGAAGATACGTCAAACAACCGTATGACGATAAGAAAACTTCGGAAAAGCAAAGAGGACGAGAAGCCAAAGGATGATCGTATTTGATTTAAATGTGGAGACCCAAACCACTTTATTAGCAAGTGTCCCAAACGGGATGATCAAAAGGCGTTAAGTGAGCAGCATGTGGGGAATGAGCGACGAGGAGGACGAAGAAATTTGTCTCATGGCAAATGAAGAGGTATGTCACGAAGACTATAGTAGTTCATCACTTGATGACGACTCATTGCATGATGAATATGACAAACTATGCAACATTAGCTTAAAACTAATTAACAAAATAAGCTTTTAAAGAGTCAAAACCAACGTTTAGAAAAGAAGTCATAGAATTAAAAGCAAAACTAAAACGTTTAGAAAAGGGTAAAATAGCAAGTGGTGAATGTGAACTTTGTGTTCAACTTCAAACACTAGTTGATCATCTAGATTCTAAAATTGCTAGAATGAGTACGAATACTTTAGATACAATACTAGATGGTGTTAAAACCGGTAACAACCAAAAGGTTTAGGTATTCAACAACTTGATCCATCAACTAGTGAAAGTAAAGAAACAAAATTTGTTAAGGCACTAGAAAAACTGGCATCTTGTTGTGGCGGATCCTACGAATCCCCAAAAGGAAACCGCTAGTGTACAGCATTGGGATCCGTGGATCATTGAGCAAACAAAGTGGTAATAACGTAGCTTCTTCATCTAGGCGAGTTTGTTATCGTTAATAGGAAGAAACCAACTCATGTCACCACTAGGCAACCACCTCCAAAATATAATTATACTTTACAAGAAACAAAGTACCATCTTTTTCAAAACATAATCCATCTAGGAGACCTAATAACGTTTATCCAAGAAGTAACCATCAAATGGAATGGAGCCCAAATATGCAAAAGCGGTTTTCCTTTTCAAAACTTTGCTCCATGGAATGCATATTCATCTTATCCATACATGTCTAACATGAATGGGATGTTTAACACTAATGGACCCATGAACAAATGGGGACCAAACTTTTGAGTTTATTATTGTCTTAGGTATGCTTAAGGTCGACCTAGACCCGGATGAGTGGGTCAAGGATAGCGGGTGCAGGCACATGACCGGCAATAGGGATCTATTCTCCACATATGAATCCTTCAATGGAGGTAATGTGGTGTTTGGAAATAGCAAAGTAGAATCATCGGTAAAGCACGATTTCTAACAAATCTCTAACCATTAACGATGTGTGTCACGAGAACACTTAAACTTTAATCTCTTAAGTATAGGACAAATATGTGATAAAAAGTGCAATGTGCTTTTACCAAACCAGTAGTAAGATATTAAAAATGGCATAACCATAGGAAAAGGGATTAGGAAACATGGGTCTATGTCATTAAAATCGGTAATGAACATAAAGACAAACTATTTCTTACTGTATGGATGATACTTGACCTTATGGCATCGAAGATTGGGTCACGCCAACATGCGACTTCTTCAATCGCTATCATCCAAAGATCTAGTAAGAGATCTACCTAAGTTAAAATATGAACATCACTTTTGTGATGCTTGTAATGTAGGAAAACAAGCTCATTCTAGTCATAAAGCTAAAAACATGGTGTCTACAACTAGGTGTCTAGAATTACTACATATGGATTTATTTGGTCCATCCGCTATCCAAAGTTATGGAGGCAACTACTACACTTTGGTCATAGTGGATGACTACTCTAGGTATACATGGACAAAATTTTTAAAGAACAAACGGAAACCTTTAATTATTTTGAAATACTAAGCAAAAGATCCAAAGACAACTAGGAAGTCCTATAGTGTCCATTAGGACGGATCATGGTAGGAATTCGATAATGAAGTGCAATTTGGAGCCTTTTGTGACGCTAATGGTATTACTCACAACTTCTCGGCCCACGCACTCCACAATCGAATGGGGTAGTAGCAAGAAAGAATAGAACCCTACAAGAAATGAGTCGAACCATGCTTAATGAACAATCCATACCTCAAAAGTTTTGGTGTAATGTCACCGATACTTCAACGCATTGAACTCAATCGAGTCTTAATTAGACCAATCTTAGGCAAAACTCCATATGCACGTTACTCGAGGCAAAAGCCTACGTTAAATCACTTTAGAGTCTTTGGAAGCAAATGTTTTATTCTTAACACTAAAGATTACCTTACAAAATTTGATCCTAAATCAACGAAGGTATCTTTCTAGGTTACTCGCCAAATAGCAAAGCTTACGTCATATTAAACAAAGAAACAATGAAGGTAGAAGAGTCATTAAATATAAAATTTGATGAAAGTCCACCCAAACCCTCTCCACCTCTTGTTGATGGCGAGATCATAGAAAGTGAAGCTATAGTAATAAAGAAAAGATAAATGAAGAAGAAGAACCTTTAAATGATGAAATCATAAACATTAAAGAGTCCAAAGATCACCCCAGTAGATAAAGTCATAGGAAAGCTAAACGATCGAACATTAAGGTCTCAAGTTCAAAACCAAAGTAGCTTGTTTTGTTTCGTTTCAACCATAGAACCTAAGAATACACAAGAAGCCATAAAAGATGAGAGTTAGGTAATGGCTATGCAAGAAGAACTAAATCAATTCGCTTTAATGATGTTTGGACACTTGTCCTCCACCTAGTAATCAAACCATAATAGGAACCAAATGGGTTTATAAAACAAATTAGATGCAAACGGGTAGTGTCTAGAAACAAGGCTAGACTCGTTGCCCAAGGGTATAACCAACAAGAAGGAATAGAATTTGATGAGACCTATGCCCCGTGGCTAGATTAGAGTCTATAAGAATACTTCTTGCGATGCTTGTGCTAATGATCTAAAGCTTTATCAAATGGATGTCAAAAGCGCTTTTCTAAATGGTTTCATTAATGAAGAAGTATATGTAGCTCAACCTCCGTGATTCATCGATTTTGAAAACCCAAACATGTGTATAAATTAAAGAAAGCCCTTTACGGTCTTAAACAAGCTCCAAAGGCTTGGTATGATAGACTCGAGTCATTTTAATTAAACACAACTATACCATGGGGTTAGTTGACAACACACTTTTACTAAGAAAAGAGAGTCACATATAATCATAGTGCAAATATATGTAGATGATATTATATTCGGATCCACTTGTCAAGACATGTGTGATGATTTATCTAAAATCATGCTTGACGAGTTCGAGATGAGTATGATGGGAGAACTTAGTTTCTTTCTTGGTCTACAAATTAAACAAGTAGAAGATGGTATCTTCTTTAATCAATCTAAATACATAAAGGAGATGTTAAAGAAATTTGGTCTAGAAGAGTCGAAACCAATTAGGACACTAATGTCTTCCGACACCAAACTCACAAAAGATGAAGACGGCGAATCCGTAGATACTACTAAATATCGTAGCATGATAGGTAGTCTTCTCTACCTCACGGTAAGTAGGCCGGATATCATGTTTAGTGTTTGCTTATGTGCTAGGTTTCAAGAAGACCCTAAAACATCACACCTAGAAGCCGTAAAAGGATATTTAGATACATTAAGGGTACAACACAATTAGGATTATGGTATCCTAAGGCACGGAGTAGAAACAATTGTATATGCGATTCGACCATGCGTGTGATTACGTTGATAGAAAAAGTACAAGTGGGTATGTACTTTCATGGGATGTTGTTTAACGTCTTGGTTTTCTAAGAAACAAATGGCACTAGCAATATCAACAACCGAAGCCGAGTACGCTCGCCGCAAAGCATGCCAACAAGCACTATGGATGAAACAAGCGTTAGTCGACTCGACATTCATCTAAGCGACATAGCCATCCTATGTGACAACAAAGGTGCCATCGACTTAAGCAAGAATCCGTATTGCATTCTCGCACAAAGCATACAGAGATTCGTCATCACTTCTAAGAGCGGTTTTAAAAGTGGGAACATCTCTATTGAGAGGTAGCATCCGAAGACAACATAGCCGACGTCCTCACCAAACCGTTGAAGCGGGAAAAATTCAACCTACTTCGCCTTGGTCTTGGTCTAATGGAATAAACGTCAGAACTTATTTGACTCTACAAGGTATGTAAACACTAGCCTTCTTCTTTCTCGAGTCTAGGATCTCTATTTCACGCACAACTCACAAACAATACGGAATTTTCAAAACCCAAGATAAGTTTTCCACTTATAGCTTTCTTATTTTTTTTGCAAACACACACATTTTCAAAGAAAACCTCTTTTCAAAATGTTTTCTAAAAGGATGATACCTTCCAGATCAATTTCACAAAAGCAACTTCTCACGATAGGACAAATCGCTTTTTCATTATTAATACAAAGTAAAACCCTTTTCATTGCATCTCATGTCTTTGAATGCTAAAGGGACACATAACTAATATGTGTTTTCGGGTACATTCATTTAAGCAACAATGAATTAGGAGCATTGATAACACTAAATTACGTACTTATGTACTAAATATGTGTTTTCGGGTTATCTCAATAGGATACTTTTTCTACTTCTAGTTTATTTTCTATTTCTTTTTAGGGGTTGAGATAACCGCAACTCCAAATAGTTTGCATATAGGCACACACTAGGAAAAAATGTTTCCAAAAGGAAAATTTTGTCTTGCTCGAATCACTGTGACCCACGGATCCCAAATTTCATGTCGGACGGATCCCTCAAGGGAAGGATCCGTGGGATCCGTGAAAAAGAAGTTGTTTTTACCTTTCATTTTTCTCACTTTGGATGAACAATCCACATTTGTTTCATCTTTGGGAGTATGCTCTTTAATGCTTGTTTTCTCATGATCACATGCCTTAAATTCATATCTAATCATTAGATTTTAATCCACATTTTGGGTGAAGCATTCATTACAATGCTTTGTTTTTCTATATATATAACTCCCAAAATGCTTGCATAATCCATCTCATCCTCACAAACACAATACACCATGTCATCCAAAAACCCTTTAGATGAATCACCTAGTACAAACAATCATGTTCATGATACCCAAACCTTTGTACTACCACCGTTCAAAATACCACAATCAAACTCTAGGATATCCGCACGGATTAGTATCCGATCTTGTTGTTTAGCAAAACCAACCTCAAATGGTTCATCCTCAACAAACAACTCACCACAAGATGCTTCCTTTATAGCACCTCCCTCATCACCAACAAGTAAACCAACTTCATCACCACCTAAAGTCACTCTTTTGGAACTCCTTAAGACTCCAACAAGATCTAAACAACCTAAAGAAATAGTCTTTTCAACACCCCCCACATCTCCAAATACTATTTTTCAAGATCTTGAAACATCACCACCATTAGCTCCCATCACATTACAAGAACATCTAGGTTCTTTTCCACCACCACTTACAAACATTCCGGATGTTGATCCATATTTTCCTATTTTTCCACCACATCTTCCGCATGACTCAAATCAAAACAACCCGAAAACTTCCGCACTCATTACCCACATCATTTACATTGTGATCATTGCCAATCCACTAGGAAATCGCAATAGAAGTTAGGAAGAAATGCGTTTCATACTCAACCTCATCCTTGATCGCATCAATACCATCACTCATCAAAACCTCCATCCATAACCTTATGCAAGCATGGAAAGAATAACTACTACTATTTTCTATTTTTAGTACTTTTTCTTTGAAGTCATTTTCAAGAACAAGTCTTGTTCTTATTTTTACATGCTTGCATTGGCATAATTACCACTACAATTTGTTGTTTTATTACAAGGCATTGTTTACATACCTTGGCTCCCAATCTTGATTCTCAAGCAATCACAAGATTATTTAAGCATGTTACTAACCTTTCTTTTGTAGGATTTTATTTTTCTTCACTTGACGCCCAAACTCGGGGAGCAACCGTCGAGGGGAGTTAGAGATACGTGGACTACTTTTTCCACACTTTTATGTTTATTTCTTCCAAGGGTTAACTTTTTGTTTCGACAAAAGGGGAGAAGAAGTAAAACTTAGGGGCTTTCAAATCTTACATCTATTCTTAAGTTTTACTCATCATAACATTATGTTTTGTCATCAACAAAAGGGGAGATTGTTAATACAAATAAACCAAAAACGTTTATTAATATTTTGCGATCTCTTGTGTTTTGTTGAAAAAATATAATGTTATCTTAAGTATAATTATAAGGATACATGTTATTTTGTAAAGCATTTACATATAGCCATTTAAATACAAAAATGTAGTAATTAAGCATTTGTTGTAATAGTTTATTAGGATGGGTAAAACCATAACCCATGGATCTTAACCCATACCCAAGTTGGCTAGATATAATGTATACTTAGATACATTGAATCTAAAGAAAACCCATGGACCAACCCATAACCCATGACCCATAACCAAAAACCCATGGGCAAAGAGGAGTTCCACGGATCCCTAGGATTACACTAGACGGATCCCAAGTGGAAGGAATGCTGGGATCCGGGAACAGTGGAAGATTTTGCCTATAACAGAGTCATTTCTTCATTCTAACTCACCCTCTTCTTACTAAATCTCTCATACACTCTCATTCTCTTCTAACATATAGATCACTTGATCTAGAGAGTTGTTCTTCTTTCTTTCTATTTGTGATTCTCATATAGGTCCTTCTAAGGCGAGATCATGAGCATTCTACAAGTCATCCAAGCAAGGGTCCTTGATTGATTTGTCACCCGCAAGATTTCAGAGCTTAAGATCTTGTATTTGATATTTCACATATTTGTTGTGTAATAGTCGTGTTGGTTTGGTCCACCGTACACGGACTCAGATTTAGCTTTGTACCGGAAAAAGTGTAAGCAACATTGTGAAGGCTTCTCCGCCAAGTGAAGGAGTTTGTTGACATAGTGCTTGAACTCTCGAGTAGGTGACTGGGAGTGGAGTAGGGCAAGGAAGGTGTCCTTGTAGCCGAACCACTATATATCGGTTGTGTCTTTTCTTTCCTTCGCTACTTTATTTACTTGCTTTATCATTAGATCTATACTTTCTCTACATCCATAAGATCTCACATATTAACGAATCTAAAGTTTTTGAAACTAACGTAAAATCGCAAAACTATTCAACCCCCTTCTAGTTTTCTCCGCAGCGATTATGATATGACTCTAATGTCTCTCCGGTTCAATCATGAAGTGTTCATAAGCCAAGTATATTTTTGATTCCATGTCTTCTTGATTGAGTCGGTGCCTTCCATGAGAAGATGAATATGTTCCACATTGCTTTAGCGCTTTTGAGCATCAACACTTCAAGGATTGATTGGGTAATCCCAAAAGGATGTATTGCATTGCTAGCTCATCGCCTTCAAATGTAGAAGTTCATCGCCAGTGAGGTCGAAAGAGTTGCAATGTTGGTGACATCATCTCTTTGTGGAGTAGCATTTGGATCTCCGTGTAATGACAAGTAGGCATCCGAAATGGACCTTCCATGATTACCTTCTTTAAAACTTTCCATGTGGCTTCTTTAGATCACGTAACCTAAAGAACCTTATCACCCATTGATCATAGTTTCCGGAGTGAGCATTAGAGGTCTATCAAGTGATCCCTCATGAATGGATTGTTGGCTACTTAAAGCTTCACACATCTTTGCAAACCAAGACGGTTCCTTTATAGTATTCCTGATGGATGTTGATTGTAAAATTTTGTGTAAGGTTGTACTTGAAGACTAGGTGGTGGTTGAACCATTTGAGGTGGAATTGCTCCTTGTTGTGGATAATGTTGTTGGTTAAATTTTGTTGATAAACTTGTTGTTGTTGATTGAATTGTTGATGTTGTGGACTAAGTTGTTGTTGTTGATTATACGTGTAAGGAAAGTAGTTAGAGTATGGTGGTTGAGACATGTTGAAAACTTGTGTTGTAAAATGGATCTCAGTAGTCGAATGAAACGTTGTTGATGAAGTATCGTTAAGCGAGAAACCAAGTTTAGGCAAAGTAATACTTAGGCGTAAAACACCAAACTTAGCGTAAAAGCAATATTTACGCGTAGGATTAGCTTACGCGTAAGAATTGAGAAACACTAAGATTAGGCGAAACTGAAAGTTAGACGTAGAAAACTTATGCGTAAGATTAGCTTATGCGTAAGACAATGCTTAGGCGTAAGAAAATGCTTAGGCGAAGAGTTCTAGCGTAAGTTTTAGCTTATGCGTAAATTGTGGTTTTGCCCAAAAATCCTTTACACTAATCTCGGCAAAAGATATCCAAAGTCGAAGTGTTTCGGGCTTATCCAAGCAAGAAAACACTAAGTAAACCAAGAAAATCAAGATCAAGCTACGATAGCTTACGCAGAACTTTAGGGTTTTGTTACGCGTAAAACTTAACCAAAACGGATTTTTAGCCCAAAGAGTTTCTAAACCGATTTTTGTGATGAAACGACTTCAATATCACCAAAATAACACAAAAGTGTGAAACTTGATGATCCAAAACTTGTACACACGTTACGCGTAGAAATGAACACACGTTTGAAATCAAGCTTAAAACCAATGAAATACACGTAAAGTTTGAAACTTTTTGCCAAAAACTGAAATTTTAACACCTAAAAACCTTGAAAGTACAAGAATCTTGGATAGTAAAGTGTAAAAAAATGAGTTTTTATGCGTGAGAAAGTTTGTAAACCATAAGTTACGCGTAAAACTAAAACTTCAAAAACAAAACCTTTTCACCCAACTATTTGGCGATTGATACCACTGTTAGGTCACCATGTTTGTAACACAAGCATCAATATGTAAGAAAGAAAGTTAAGATGATCGGTTGAACACTTAACACACACACACGAATGATATTAGAAAGGTTCTGCGCAGAGTGATGAGATAAAATGAACAACCAACCCTCGAGTGAGGTTTACAAGATTATTTATAGGAGAGGAACTAGGCAACACACCAACTTCCCATCCTTTCCTTATTGGGCTTTGGATAGGCTCATGGGCTTTCTACATGATCCTAACCTTGATTACTAACATAAAAGCCATAATTAAGCTAACTATTACATATTAATTATTAACACTTGAATTCTAGTTTAGAGTGATTCCAACAATTATTATTATTATTATTATTATTATTTTCGATATGTTTTATGGGAAGTTGTTGATAACAACAAATTTGATATGATATTCACTAATATTAAGATTGTGAGAAACATGTTCCACATTTTCGCTAAAATGACTAATAAAAGAGTGAATTGAATTTGGGTGTGAGAAATTTAAGGAGGTGGTTAGTAATTTTAGATGATTTTGAATAATTTTGTTTGGACATTGTGCATTGTCATATCAAAAATTTCGGAAAATAGTTGTTAACAACAACCCTAATGGCTGTTGTTAGCAAAACCCATGTTTTAAAGAGAAGTGAAAGTGCGCTTTGGTGGGTTTGGTGAGTGACGGTGTTCTGAAATGAAAAAACGGCCTAATCCCTTAAACGTAGTCGTTTCGCTGCTTGTCCGAAGCGACGTAGTTTTTTCCAAGTTTTTGTCCTTTTTGTAAAAGACATCGTAGTTTTGGCCTTGTCCAAAACGATGTAGTTGGGTAAGGGCGTAAAGCTATGCACAGTCATGACCCAGGTCATCTGCTGTCACATCAGCTTTTTCTCTCCGGTGACCCGGACATGACCAAGTGCCATAGTTGATGACTCGAGTTGTTGTTTTTTCTTTTCTTTTTTTAATCCAAACATTTAAAAACAAAAATTTAAAATTCATTAAAAGTAAATTATGAGCGGATTTTTACAACGGGATATATTTAAAATTCAAAATTCAAACTATGAGTGGATTGTTTCAAATTGAAATTCAAAATTCAAACGGATTTTCTCAACGCCTATATATAGACACATGACTTATAATGTATAGACACACATCTCACACACTTGAAAAATACTTGTCAAATTATCTCTTCAATGTCTCAACAAAATGATTTCTCACAAAGATTTTCCTAATGTAAGAGACTTCTCACAACAATTTACGGAGAACGTGATGAACATCCCACGGAAGATATCTTTCGGTATTCCCACCGGACCGAGAACGTGGTGAACACTCCACCTACCGTGAACTTGAATCCCCACGGTTGAGAACGTGTTGAACACTTCACCGGTGTGCTAAGCACGAGACAATCCAGATTTTTAACTAAGGACCAACTACGCCAACTTGAGCGGGATGAGAAAGTACGAAGATAATTCAAGAAAATGAAGCACGTGATGAAGCTGCTCGTAGGGGAGCTGAAAGCAAGGATGAAGAATACCGCAGAACAAGCGGTTTGACATTACGGAAGGCGAGTATCATGAGGCAAGTATGATTATCCAGATTCTTTGGATTATAGCGAGGTTACAACTTAAACTTTTCATTGTAATTTGTATTTTCATTTTCATTTCGTATCGTTTTGGTGTATGTAATATGTAATCCGTATTTTCAATTTAATGTTTAATGTATTTTCATTTCGTTGTATCCGAATCGCTTAAACATTACATGTATGTGCCATAACTATTTATAAGTAGGGATGAGCACGGTGCATTGCACTGTACCGAACCGCACCAATGGAGGTATCGATTTTTTCCCGAGCATAAAAGTGGGTACCGGTACTGCATCGAACGGATTCGGTGCGGATCCGGTACCGGTACTCGGTATCGAGAAATCGGTACCTATACGGTTCTTCCCGTTTTTTATTAAACCAAAAAGAATTTCAAGAAAATGCAACCAAAAAAAGGAAAAAAAACATGCATTTTCAAGTGATTTTAAACCATGACGTCTCACAAAACGCAACCAACACTTAAATAAATATATCACCAAGATATTCGTAACATACAAACGTTTCAAAACTTATAAAATAGGTTCGCGTTTAATTAGTATGAGCGGTTATGAAGGATCTATAGTTGTCACAATAAGTTTTTCGAACGTTTGGTTTCTTTCCATATGTTTTACATGACTATTTTTGGACATGGAACAGGCCAAATGAGTGTTTGGATAAGTTGTTTAATTCAAAAATATGACTACTCAATTTTCAGGATTTTTTTCGGTACTTTTCGCTTTGGTACCGGTACCGTATTAATGGTACCGAATTTTTTCTGGGCTCAATTCATGGTACCGATACCGTACCGTGTACTAGGAGTCGGTACCGTTTCTGTACAGTACCAACACGGTTCCGGTTCGATACAAGGATTCGGTCCAAATGCTAATCTCTATTTGTAAGGTTATAAAGTGGTAAAGTTTATATAAAAAGAGTTTGTTTTTTTTTTTTTTTTTTTTTTTTTTTTTTAATATGCAAGCGGTAATAAGTTTTTTTTTAAGTTTTGTGATGTGCAAACTCGGTCAAGATTTAGACCGATTGTGCTTTTTTCTCACCTCGACCGATTTGCTTCCAAACCTCTGAGAGAAGTGACCGACTTCAAAGTCGATCAAGCTAAGGTTGTGACCGATCATTTCAGTCCACCGCGGTAGCTAATAATGTGACATTTGATGGGATAATTAAAGCATAATGCACGTTATAAGGAACTACATTTTAAAATTGAATAAAAGAGACATGATAACTCTGCGATTTAAGTATTAAACATTTTGACCGCAATTAGTGATCATGGCACAAAACTTATTCCAAACACCCGATCACTCTCACAACTTAAGTAAAAAACCAGAGCACATCAAATGATTTTATCATGAAATGCTTTTGTTATATTTTATAGGGTTTAAGCTATTAAATAGCCACGTACTTTCTCAAATGTCCCGATATGGTACTGTACTTTTTTGCAACCTGGTTAGGTAGTGTACTTATTTTTCCGTGTCGATATGGTACCTATACTTCATTTTCCAAGACTTGTCCCACCACCACACCTACGTGTCTTGCCAAGTCGGGTTGTGGGTGTGTGACGTGGCCATTAAACTTGAATTATAACCGCTACAACATCATCTACCTTTATATAAACAACAAAACCTACCTTTCCAACCCTAAATTGTACCCCCAAATCAAATTTTATCCCAATTGAATCATGTCTTCATCATCTTCAACTCGCAATCGGCTTAGACCAATTCCCACTCCTTGCTTTCGTGACTTGCTGTGGTGAGAGAACCTCGCGCACCCCTGCCAACCCTGCTAGAAGATTTCTTTGCTGCCCTAATCCAAGTGTAAGCAAAAAGCATTCATCTTTTGGTTATTTACATTGTGTTTATGCTAATTTTTGTGTTTATAGGATTCTGGCAACCAATGCCGATTTTACTTTTTTCTTGATCCTGAGCTTCGTTATGGTTACTATAGAACTGAGATGCATAGTCTCTACACTCAAGTCCAACGCTAAGGCGTAGAAATGCAAGTGCAAGAATTCACATATAGGTCAAGAATTCGAATCGGAGGTGGAACTCAATGAGAGAACTAGCATCGTGAATGCTACAAAAGCGGTGATTTTCTTTACTATTGTTGTTTTTGTTATGTATTTCCTAACTTAATGATGATAAGGTTTTTTGGTATGGCTTTATCTAGTTGTTAGGATTGTGTCTTAAGCATGTCATGGTAGGCTTTGTGAATCTAGATGTTAGGATTGTGTAATGGATGTAGTTAATCTTGTATCAATGACAATGCAGTTCTTTTGTGAATCTTGTGATAATGCTTTTGTGTTTTGTTAGTTATGTGCTATGTAATGGGTCAAAAGTGAGGGTCAAAGATATTTTATGTTATGGGTCATAAGTGAGGGTCAATGCAAGTCAAACGAGATAACCAAATCAGCATTCAATTACATTTACATTGTAGGTGAGACATTAATACATTGGGTAGTTTCTTTGCCATTTATATCCACACTATAACACACCTCATATTTTCAGAATTAAGAAAGTCAAACAAGTGATTAACCCTTTTTAATCCACCTTAACAATGAGCTCCAAACCTGATGAATCTGTGATATACATTTCATCTGATTCTGCTGATGAATCTGAATCAAGTGCTGAACTAATAGCTCCAGTGGCTTGGAGTTATTACTTTCCTCCTGGTTACTATGATGATGTTCAAAAGCCACTAGCTATTGAAGCCAAAAAGTCAACTGATGAAAAAGGTCAAAAGTCAGAAGCTAGTGGCCCAAGTGCAGGTAAAAGAATTATAGTGCTAGGACTAGCTGCTAATCGACTTGGGAGGATATCAAAGGTAAGAAATTTGGAATCAAAAGCCATCTCGAACCGATTCTGCAGACAAAAAGGCAAACAAAGAAACATGTTGCCTAGTTGTTCAAAGATGTGGTATGCAAGGTCTCTTTTGTTGGTAGTTTATGTTTCATGTCAATGAATCTATTCTAGTTGCTTCAGATGGGTTAACACTCAAAGACTATGTGTAATGACTATCTATGTGTGTAATGACTGTTTATGTAATTACTATGTATGTGTAATGACTATCTCTTTTGTTGGTAGTTTATGTCCATGTTTCTGTATGTAATGCCATGCAATATTCATCAATTAAAGCAAAACAAAAGACATGCCATGCAATATAAAGATACTGTCTGCATTACTAGGTCCCAAAACATATTGTTTTAAGTGGTACCATCCACATGCCACAATTAAAGTGGTCCAAGGAAACATGTCACTTCTAGGATAGATAAAAAAAACATACAATTAAAGTGGTCCAAGATACCCACTACCTAGTATTTACCTTGTGACCATCTGAAATGATTGTCAAGTATAAACCAACTGCAAGATTAAAGTCTTCAGACAAGTGATTCACAAACCACATCCAATTCTCATTGTTTTCAATGCTTACCACTGCCCAAGCCATGGGAAACATCTGGTTGTTAGCATCTCTTCCCATGGCTGTTAATAACTCACCTCTGCAAGTGGATCTCAAAAAACAACCATTCAATGTTAGAAACCAAGTGTTAAATAAATGTTATATTTCTAAAACATATTACCTTTGAAGCATACATATATTCTTTTGAATTGAGTTTTTCCACCATCCAAAGTGTCCACATCTAAGTGCACTAAAGAACCAGGATTGGTTACCAAGACTTGTTCTCTGTAATCTCGAGCTTTGCATAGTGCTCTACCGGACCTCCTCGATGATCATAAATTGCCCTCTGCTTTGCCTCTTACACATCCCAATACTTACATTAATAAAAACTTTTGCTTAACATCTATTTGCATCGCCTATAACTAATAGTTGGATTCCTAATAACCTCAATGCAAACTGTTTAGCTAGCCACCGTAAGTAACCAATGACCCAAGAGCAAAATTCCTTGCGCATGAGTGCTTAGGAATCAATGTTTTGATCCGGAAAGTTGTCTCACCTTGCATCCATCCCGCCCATAATTTAAATGAACAACCTTCGTGAAGTGTTACCTAAATCGTGTGTCTTACACTTGGACTTAGACTTAGACTTAGGTGAACAAACAATGATTTCCTTACACTTAGACTTACTTGTGTCCTCATCCACCTTCCTTTACCTCTCTCGCTAGAACACCTACCCTCTTTCACATCTCTTCCACACAACATAGCTAAACTTCTATAGTCATTCCTTCTATACCATAATCGATAACCACGGGCAACCCCATAGTTAATCAAACACTCTTTCATTTGCTCGGTGTTCAAATCTCATACCCAAGGATGGTTTCATCTCATTCCATGGTATATTAGGATCAAAACAGGATATGAAAACCCTCTTTCACCTTATATCCGCTATCAATCTCTCTTTGCTCGACCATGTTCTCGTCCATTAACCCAAGAGCTTGTACCTAAATTGGGTTTAGGGCGTCTAGCGAGATCTTTAATGAACTTACCATCAACAAGTTTATTTAGAAAACTATCCTTAATGTCAAACTTTGGAATAACCACATCATCTTCACCTACATGTTACGGACCTACATATTACGCTACATTTTCAAAATCAATTTCATTATCACATTCATCCTCTTCATCTACCTCAAGATTAACATCTACACCTTCGCTATAACATCATATCCATGATGTTCAACATAGAGTTCTACCTTGCATCGATTATCAAAAGCTAATTTGATAAAATTTGCTAAGTCACTATCATTCCTTAAATATTTCAAATGTTTACCCAACTCTTGTTTAGAGCACGTAGTACATACCTTCAACAGGAAACATACAAGACTCTTTGACAATTTTAAAAGCCTCGCATGGTTGCATTTACCCAACCGCATTCTCTACAACATCAACATCACCTTGTTGTACAGAGGATCGGGGATCGAGGTAAATGTACCTTCGTGATGAATAACAAGTGATATCTTCTTCATGGATTATGTCAATTTTTGATTATTATGATTACATAATTAGGGTTCATGTGGTGAAAAGGGGAAAGTGAAGCGGGTAAAGTGAGGAGTGGGGAAAACATTTTTATTGGCATGCGTTAAAAAAAGAAAAGCAAGAAAAATCCACGTGAGGCTCAATCTATTTACTGATATGCCACGTAGGAAGTTTGTAACCATATCGACACGTAAACAAAAGACACTACCCAAGGGTCAAAAAAAGACATGTGTCTATATCGGGACGTTTGAGAAAGACGCGTGGTATTTAATAAATTTTAAACCCTGCTTTTATATCATACAATCAGTTTTAAAACCAATCCCAAACAACCCTTCAAAGCATAATTGCAAATGATTCATGTTGTGGCTGATGGATCTCTAGACTACAGCCAAGTGTTGACATGATGTGGTTTGATCCAAAGCTACAAAGTGGTCCAACATGCATTTAACAAACTAAATTGTGAAATATACATCATTGGTTGACTTTTGAGCATCTTGAAATGTTCAACTCCTTCTACGCGTTTGGTAGTTGGAATTAGTTAAAGTATTTACATGATAATTTCTATGTAATTACATAATAAACACATACTACTTAACATGCTAACTAACATGCTAAGATCTGACTTATATAACATGTTCCCACTACTAGACATGTTCAGGTCTACATTAATTAATAGTTTATCTAGATCTAAATTAAAGTTATTAGTTAAGATTAGTGGTGTAATTAAAGTCATGGAGATTAATGTGGTTTGCAAGCCTATATAAGGCATTCCTTTTATTGAACTAATCATAGCAAATAAATATACCTTTATTTGCCTTCATTTGTCTCCTCATTCCTAATCATCTTTTAGTCCGAGGGATAACAAAAACCACTTTCCTTGGTTCTTTCTAAACGCCATTTTTCTCACCAATATTTGATCAACAAACAATGGCATCCTTTGTAGCAGAGAATAAACATCTTGAAATCCAACTCGAAGAGATCAAAACAGCTACCGACAACTTTAATGAAAACAAAGTTGTCAGAACTAGCGAATCTGGAAAGGTATATAGGAGAACTCTCTCACTCTAAGGGCAAAAGCATGTTTTCTATGAAGCGTATAGATCGTACATACTGGCAAGGAGAGCTTGAGTTCTATAAAGAAGTAAGGATGGTTTCTTGTTACAAGCATGAAAATCTCGTATCTCTTTTGGGATTTTGCACCGAAGGGGGTGAGATGGTCCTCGTATACGAGCATGCATCTAACGGAAGCCTTGACCAGCGTTTAAATGACGACACTTTTACATGGGCACAAAGAATCAAAATTTGTCTTGATGCTGCCAAAGGACTAAACTTCCTTCATGATCCCCAAGGGACACACCAAAGACTACTTCATTGTGACATTAAAAGTGCCAACATCCTGCTCAATGAAAATCTGAATGCTAAGGTTTCTAATTTTGGGTTGTCAAAAATGGCCCCCATTGATAAGCAGAACTCCTTTGTTATCTGCGATATTGTGGGTACACCGGGGTACTGTGATCCAATCTTTATAGAGACATACTCTGTAACGAAGGAGTCGGATGTGTACTCTTTTGGAGTAGTCATGTTCGAAGTCCTGTGTGGGAGACTATGTGTTGAAAATAGCAATGGTCAGTTAAATGTTTTTGTCCCTATGTGGAAAGAAAGCTATGAACAAAAAAAACTAGATGAGATTATCTTTGAAGATCTCAAGCAACAAATGGATCCTTCTTCTTTGGATGTATTTGCAGGCATTGCATTTCAATGTTTGCATACATCTCGTGAAGAACGCCGACGATGTCTCTCGTTGTGGAAAAGCTTGAGATTGCACTTGAAATACAACAGCGTAGTGAAGGGAAGTGAGATAGATGGATCTGTATTCCAGATATTGAGCCAGAAGCATTCTAGTAATTACCGTCTTTTCTATTTTGTCTAAATAATAATAATAAATGTTGTTTCTTAGCGGCAATATAGTATTAAGGATTCTGGTATGTATGTGTTGTGGTTCACATGATGAATGAACGAGTTGACCTGTAACTTTGGTTTTGAAACATGATAAAATCTTAAAATCTTTAGGCAACCATTTCTTGTATGTGAAACAATGTTGTGATGATCTCTATATATACTGTTGTGAGTTGTGACAATGTTGTGATTAGCCTCAAAACACAACAAAATTTAGTTAGACCGAAAGTGAAATAGAAATTCTAATACCAAAATGCAACAAGTGGAGAGAAAATTTTGAGGTTTTTGTTGCATATTAAAGAACGCACAGAAGTACTTTTGGTTAAAAAGTGAAATAGAAATTCTAATGCCAAAATTGGAAAGTTTGTTAGAAAAAAAGTGTTGGGTGTATTTTCATGATCTCTCATTCTCCGATTGCTGGATTGTCATTGTGGTGCCCAACGGTGGTACTAAAGGTTCATTCTGGTGGTCTTCATTGCCTTCTAACGTTAAGAGGCTTACTACTCTTTGTATATTGAAAACAAGAAAATTAAGATATATATGGCTTATCGTAGAAAGCCCGGGCTTTCTAGGTCTTCCACGTTCAAGGAAGATATGATCCGTCGCCCTGACCATGATGACACAACCACTACATCATCATCTGAAAGTCGTTTAGATGCTTTTCGCTCCTCCTCTGACGCTTTTCACTCCTCGTTTAATAACCGGTCCAAGATTTCATTTTTTTAAAAGTTTTGTATTGGTGGGAAACTTTTTCTCACGAAGTCCAAGCATGTAAAAGTTATTAACCAGATTAAGGGTAGGATAAGGCACGCTTTAATGACACACGAATTATACTCAAAGACATCTCGATCAACATCCTCGACATACCATGAAACATACCTAGTTGGTTTAACCGGTCAAACAGCTCCCATAGGTCCCAAAAACAATATAAAAAAGGTAGGTAGAAGACGACCACCATACACTAGCTAAAATTATACGTAGTTGGTTTATAACGGCAAACTCTAAATAAGATATAACAAAACTATATAATGTATCAACTCATAATCATCAATCTCAATTAAGTCGGTTAAGCTTAGGCGAACCGACACTCACAACCTCCTTTTTCTCTCTTACATTTTTTTTTTTTTTTTTTTTTTCTTTTTTAACTTACTAATAAATATTTGAAAATACGAATAATGGTAGAGAGGAATTTTCAAACGATACTCTTATTTTGTGTCTTAATGAAGTGACAAATCCTCACCATTCATCTAGTTTGATCTAATGGTGGGGATAAACCCAAGATTTAATATGGAAACATAAGTCATGTTTTTTTCTCCTTTTCTTTCTTTTTGTCTTTCTTATTTATAGGTAACATTTTTTTTACTTTTTCTTTTTTTCCTTTTTTGGAATTCACGTTTATATTTTAAATTAATGTTTGTTTGTTTTTAAATTAACGTTTTTTATTCAAGTTTTTTTTCACTTTCATAGTTTTCATCTCAGATTCATACGCTGCTCGCTTTTATACGTTTCGTCCGTGTTCATATGTTTTCGCCATTTTTTTACGTTTCGTCGATTTCAAACGTTTTCATTTGTTTTCATCCGTTTCGTGACGCTTACATCCGTTTTGACGCTTATATATCGCCGTCTGCTTTAGACGTTTTTGTCCATTTCATACGCCGTCCGCTTTTACGTTTTGTCCATTTTAGACATTTTCTCGCTTTCATCGTGATTCATACGCTGCTCGCTTTTTATCGCCGTCCGTGTTCATATGTTTTCGCCATTTTTTTACGTTTTCGTCGATTTCAAACGCTTTTCATTTGTTTTCATCCGCTTTTATCGCTTACATCCGCTGTCGACGCTTATATACGCTGGCCTCGCTTTGAGACGTTTTGTCCATTTTCATACGCCGTCCGTTTTACGTTTTTGTCCATTTTAGACATTTTCATCCGTTTTGTCACGCTTACATCCGTTTTATACGCTTTTCGTCTGTTTTCACACGTTTTCATTTGTTTTCGCCCGTTTCGTCCGTTTTCATACGTTTCTATTTTTTTACGTTTCGTTTTGTTTTCATACGTTTTGTCCATTTTCGATGCGTTTGCTCGTTTTCATGCCGTCCGTTTTCTTTCGCTCACGCCCATTTTTCGACGTGTTTTACGTTTTTATCGTTTTAAATACATTTCGTCCGTTTCACGCCGCCATATTCATCCATTTTCATATGTTTTTGTTCTGTTTTAGGTTTTCGCGTATTTTCGCTCGTTTTTAGACGCCGTCAGATTTTACGTTTTCATGTATTTTCGTCCGCTTTCATCCATTTCGACGTTTTCATACGTTGTCATCATTTTACGTTTTCATCCATTTTAGACGTTTAAATCGTTTCGAACGTTTTCATCCGCTTTTATCGTTTTGTTTGTTTTATCGTTGATTGTCCGTTTACACGTTTTCATTCTATTTTATACGCTTTTGTCCGTTTCGACGCTTTCATTTTGATAATTGTAAGTGACACATATTTATCTCTTATGATATAACACCGTAAGGAAGATGAAAAGTATTACATTCTTCATCATGTATGTGCTATCGATCGTGATACTCAACCAAGAATGTGATGGTAGTGTTTTGAAAATATTTAGGAAGATTTTGGTGTTTTATGATATTTTGAAATATTAGAAAAGTTGTTCAACTGAAAACAAGAGATGTTATAATACTTTTGTTAGACTTATGGTGGATTTTTCTATTTAATGGATACATTGTGCATGTTTCGATAGGTTTTATATCGAGATTTGAAATTTTCTATGGTTGAATCATCAAACTAAATAAGCTATGGTTGAAGATAGCACACATCTTTATAAACAAACTGAGGAAGCTCAAACACTTGTGATACCACATGTGATATCACCTCACTTTTGATATCACACGTGATATCATGTGTGATAACAACGTTGATATCACCGCGATATCATGTGATATTACCGGTGATAGCATGTGTGATATCATAGTTTATATCACTTGTGATATCACCGTTATATCATGTGATATCACAAGTGAGTAATATCACCGTGATATCATGTGATATCACGGTGTTTGAGCTACTCGGCTTGTTTATAAAGATGTGTGCTTTCTTCAACCATAACTTATTTAGTTTGTCGATTCAACCATAGATATTTTAAATTCGCTATAAAACCCATCGAAACATGCACAATGTATCCATTAAATATAAAATCCACCACAAGTCTAACAAAGTTTCATAACATCTCTTGTTTTCGATTAAACACATTTTCTAATATTTCATATTCTCATAAAACACAAAAATCTTCTTTAATATTTTTAAAACACAAATAAGAAAATGAATGTAATCATCACGGTAATATAATAAGTGATGTTTATTATCATTTCTTTCTATATATATACTTGGTAAAATACTAAATTCTTATCACATTTGGTATGAATTTAATATTTCACATTCTTAGTTGACTATCACAACATATACATATATGATCAAGAGTGTAATACTCTTCATCCATCTTCTGATGTTATATCACAAGAGATAAATAAGTGTCACTTAAAAATATCAAAATGAATAAAAAGGAAGCAAACTATGAAAATAGAGACTTGACATATTCTCAAAATCAAACAAGTGTTACATTAAATTAGCGCTTTTTGAACAAAATAAGAATTCACCCAAGAAACTTTAACCCTTTTATTTCTACTAAGTGATAGATAACATTGGTTGCATTAAAAAATGCGTTTGTCAATTGCGATGAAAGGCACAAAACTATCTTATAATCGAAAATTATAAAAATATTAGTAAACACATAGGTGATAATATATAAAAATATCTGAGCAATGCAATATCTCGATGATATTAAAGGTTAAAAACATACTTGTTTGTTTATGAAATATCACAAGTAATATTAGACATTAACTTTTTCATAATAAAATATCTCAATTGATATTAGACATGTAATATAATAAAGTTTAATAATAAGCATGAAAACATATGAAAATAGACGAAAATGTATAAATAATGCAAAAATGGACGAAACGATAAAACGGACCAAAACGATATAAAACGGAAAAATCATCCGAAACGAACGAAAACGTATAAAACGGATGAAAATGGACGAAAACGCATTTAAAACGATGAAAATGACGAAAGCGCCTAAAATGGACGAAACGAAAAAACGGACGAAGCGTATATAACTTATGAAACCGATGAAAACGTAAGAAACGACTTAAAACGAACGAAAACATAGGGAAACGGACTAAAAGTAAGAAAACAGCGTTAAACGGACAAAAGCGGAAGAAAACGGACGAAAACGTAAAAACGCGTGAAAATGTAAGAAAAGTTAAGAAAAGTAGCGAAAACATAAGAAAACGAACGAAACGTGAAAAATGTACAAAACGTATGAAAACGGACGAAACGTATGAAAGCGTAAGAAACCGACGAAACGATGTAAGCGGACGAAACATATGAAAGCGGACAAAAGCGTAAGAAGACGGACAAAACGTAAGAAAGCGATGAAAACGATGAAAAAGCGGAAACGTAAGAAAAGCGACTAAAACGTATGAAAGCGGATGAAAACGTAAGAAAAGCGGACGAAACGATGAAAGCAGACGAAACGATAAAAAGCGGAAAAACGGACAAAACGATAAAACCGGCGAAAACCAAAAAAAAAGTGAAATTAAAAAAATGTTAAAAAATACAAATAATGAGAAAATAAAGAAGAAAGATAAAAAGAAAAGAAAAAGAGAAGAAAAAACATTGACTTAGGTTTAGACATATTAAATCTTAGGTTAATCACCACCATTAGATCAAACTAGATGGAAGGTGGGATTTATCCCTTAGTATGCAAGAATTTTGAGTATGCAAAATAAAGTGTCTCTAATGGTACAATACTTACCATTTCACTAATTATAATCCATCGAAATAAACTTAAAACGCATAGAAATTTGAATGTCATAAAACAGTGAAAGTAAGACAAACATTAAACACAAACTACATACTTTCACATTCCCTTTGCATCGTGCAATTTTTCACCATTATCTCTCTAGAAAAGAATCAAACGCACGAACACATGAAATACAACTAATACATACCAAGAACTAGCAACCAACTAAGGAATTAATCTACTCATATTTGTGTGAAATTTATGTATTATGGGGAAACGGAAGGCTAAAATCCTCACAATTGGAAATAAGGGTAATGTGTGCGGGTTATGGGACTAGTAATCACTAAAAAACGTGTCAAATAGATTAAATTTAAGCATATTTTAAGCATTTTTCAGAAACAAAGGACAAGTAAAACTCTAAGTCTATTCACCTCCCCTTAAGATGTAGAATGCCCAAATTGTAAAATATTAACTAAAAGAAAATGACAAAAAATCAACTTGACACTTGTGATTGTGTGTAGCTAACTATTTTTTTTATTGTGTGTCTTGAATTTCAATTTCACCACCATTGTGATTATGCACCATTTTACCCTTCATTTTTAAAATTTTGAAGGTAAAATGGTCATTTTATGGCAAAAAGTTACAAAATACATACAATGATCGAAAATTGAAAGTTCAAGACACACAATAAGAAAAAAAATAGTTGGTTACATCTAATCACAAAAAGTGTCAAGTTCGATACATTTTTTGTCATTTGCCCTTAACTAAAATATAGGAAGATTAGAATTAGAAATGTAATACTCCCATGATATTTCTCGGTATAATCCTCCATGATTAAGATGCGAGCAAGTGCGTTAGAGGGGTTAAGTCAATACACGCCCATCCATCCGTAAAACTTGTAGAAATATACGCCACAAAGAACACAAAACTACTCTCGTAGTGTGATCGATTAAAAGATATATCCAGTTTCGAAGGTGAATAATCGTATCCATGAAATGTTGGATGCGTCGTATTCACAACCGGGTATAAAATAAAAACCTAAATGAAAAGTACATGCTAAAGTGTCGATCGCCGATTCGTGGAATGTAGATACGCCGCATCGACCGCATGTTTGAAATACCAAATATGAGTCAGGTCGAATACGCCATTTCCTCCAAACAAGGAATACACATTGTCGACAACTTTGAAAAATATACAAAGTTTTATAAGTAACCAATACGAAAAGAAATAAAAAATTCATGTCCATGAGTGGAATAAGTCAGATCTAAAAATACACCGTATCTAATAATTTGATACGCCTTATTGACCACCGGGTAGTAAATACAAAAGGAAATTGATACGTCCTAATTAGTATTATACTTATCACATGTTTATTGCTCATATTTTACATTGATAACATCAAATAGTCCCGAATATTTAGTGTTAATTTTCCCGATAATGCTCGTATTTTATATCGCTTATATGGATTTACGCTTGTTCTTCTATATTTCGGTTCGTGTAAATTACGAGCATTGGAGCTAATGAGACGCGGATTTGGAGAGTTTATTGATGATATATGATAGTATGCCCATTTTGAAGATGTTACGCGTAACTCTCCTCTCACATTACGCCCGTAATGTAAGCGTGGCTCGGAAAACCAACTACATCAAGATTACGGCGAACTCCCTCATAGGATTACATCGTAACTAATTAGGTCAAATGATGTTCCGCGCCGCTGCAAGCTACGCCAGAACTCATTCCACAATTACGGCGTAACCATGATTTATTAAAGATACGGCGTAACTGGTTCCTGATGTTACGCCGAACCAGCTTTTCCAGAGCAAAATACGAAGAATTGGATGTTACGCGCAGAATCTCAACTTGGTTATTGCAGTAACCGGATCCGCCTATAAATACCGCGCAAATTCTAGCATTTCTATTCATTCACTCACACACCAAATCGTAGAACGTGGGTAGAAGGTTGAAGGCGATCTTGAGGAGCATACTGAGCCATCTCCAAGGGAGAAATCACTCCCCTACGATAAGCTTTCATTTCTTTACTTTCAATTCATGTATTTCGATATGTTAAGCATTGAATCAATTGTTTTAGTTAATATGAGAGGCTAAGCACCTTTGGTGCTAGCCTAGTTATGATTCCTTAATTGTTTTGTTTATGTTTACATTGCTTCCGTATAATTGTTTCTAGTGTATGCATGCATAGTTTATTCGTAGCTACCCTTGTTTCGGTAGTTTTGAATGGCGGTAGTGGCTAGTTACTTAGGAGATATGACCAACTGACCTTAAGTAGGTAGACCGAGTGGGAAGGTTAAGAATTGACCAACTGACGAACCTTCTTCGCTTGTGCGATTTGACCAACTAATCACCTACCGTTTGGATGAACTTAAGAAGTTAGGGATGAGTGTTTAAGATGCTAGCGCGGGCACTCATTGTTATGAATCTTGCATGTAGTGGTACTTAATGACTTGGCTTAAAGGACTAAAACAACTTGAATTACAAGGGTAGTAGCTTGTTCTCCGATGGAAGCCTTTCTTTGATAGGTTAGGACGAATCGACCAAATGATGTCCTAGCGACTTTTACCCCCACTTGAAGCAATTGGAAGTAATTAAACATGAACTTAACATGATAGGATGAGTAACTAGGTTAGCACACTTCTCCTCTATTGATCACAACCCTCACCTTTATTTGCTTTCTTTATTTTATTTTCTTGTCTTTAGTAATTAATCATTTCGATCTCAAAACCAATTAAAATATGTGACACCTTGACTTAGTTAAAATCCGAACACATAGCTCTTGGGACGACCTCGGTTTTACCGAAATACTACACTACACACGATTGGGTACACTACCGTTAGTGCATTAGGTAGACCATAGGTATAACGAGACTTTATAAATATTAAAACCCGTCAAGAAAACACGCATCAAGTTTTTTGGCGCTTAACGGGGAGTTATATTTGGATTTTCGTTAAGTCTTTCATTTTATTTAATTTTAAATTTTTCAATTTCTCACGATCTTTTTCAAGTTTCAGTACCATGGAAGTTGTCAACATTGATGACCTCACTCTTGAGGAATATTTGGCGTTGACAAGAGAAGAACAAGGACCGGATCGTTAGGCGGCCATAGCCAAGATGCTCAATTCAAATCAAACCACAATTTATGAGGAGTTCGTGCAAACCCTTTCTCCCAAGTATTACCGATGATGCTCGTGAACATGTAGATAACATGGAATACATTGTCACCCTATTCAAAATTCCAAGAGTCTCAAATGATGTTGTCATGTTACATGTGTTCCTATTTCTCTCATCAAGTCGCTAAAAGATGGGTTGATCGACACACGGACGATTAACACCGCCACTCCTAAAAAATATTATATTCAAAGGTCTTGTCCTCCATCTAGGACTCGCAGCAACTAGAAGAAATCCATAACTTCAAGCTGGAGGGTGATGAAACGTTGTACCAAGTATCGGAAAGATACAACGAATTATTATACAAGTGCCCTACTCACGACCTTAATAGCCAACGTAAGGTGAACGTCTTCTACAAGGGTCTAAACATCTCCTCAAGACAAATGATTGATTCTCAGGACCAATACCGGAATGACTCAAAGAATGGCTTTAGAAACTATTCAAAGATGGTCGACCACCTCATAAGTGGCACAATGGGGAGCAATCGAGGTAAAAGTGGAAATGTGGAAGGGCTTGCGCCGATAAATAACAAATTAGAGAGTCTTGGAAGAGATATGAAAAGCTCAACGAAAATGTGCATTCCATACAAGTTGGACAAATGAACACGATGGCACCAAGGAGGCCCGTCTAAGGAGGAAGTCAAAAGGATTGAAGAAGTAAAATATGGAAGTGGAACCCCTTCAACGGATACAATGGTAACGGGCCAGATAATGAGAAAATCCCGTGATTTTATACTAGAATCAACAATAACCCTCCTAGACCTAGCCTCGAAGAAATAGTGCATAAACATATCGAAGAATCTACAAAGAAAAGTTATAGACTCAAAGAATGGATGGTCAAGGTAAAAGAAGACACCAACATGAACTTACGGAACCAAGATGCCGCAATTAAAACCTCAAAACCCAAATTGGGCGTTAGCTAAAATCTCAAACCAAGAATGAAAAGCCATTGCATGAAAAGCCATATTTGCACAAGATAAACCAAGGAAGAACAGCGGTGCACCTCTTCTATCACTAATGATCTTTACGGATTAACTACTTAAAAGAAGATGACAAATCAAGACGGCGAGGACGCCAAGGCAACTTCACGAGAAGGAACTCTATCAAGAAAGTTTTCTTCTACCATGCACTATCTAGAATCGAAAATTCCCGCTTTAGGCGATTTGGGGCCGAGGTAAACCTTATTTCTACTTCATTGTTTGATACCCTAAATCTTACCAATTTAAAAGAAACAACAATAATGATTGAAATGGGTGATTCCTCTAAGCCCTGCACTCTAGGGAGTTGTTAACAATGTTCTCCTAAAAATTGGTAAATTCCTTTTCCCTCTTGATTTTGTGGTTATTCACATGGACAAACAGAGACTTACAACTTAATTGTTGAAAGGCCTTTTCCGGTCACTTGTCGAGCGATATAAAAGTCTTTGAAAAACAAATTTCTTTGGGAACCGAGCAATTACTTTCAAAGATGAAGGACAATTGAATCCCCGATTGGAATTTTCAAAACAGGTTGATGTTGTCAATGTTCTGTCTCTCGACCCGCCTTTATGTTGTAACCTGAGAACTAACAATTGTAGGCAAGATTGTGATAGTTGTGAACAGGATTAGGAAAAGATTATCCCGATTGGGGGCATTATGGAAGCTCTGGACCTTAACAAGCATTACTGCATCCCTATAATGACAGAGCATGACGGATCAATGAAAGCATGGCCCTCGTGTAACCCTTTTCGTGAATTTTGTGATGGAAATATAAGGGTGGAAGAATGGACGTTCTCTCACGAGATTGAGAGACACGACATGAAATTTGTAAATTTACCTTTCAAGATTGGTACAAGGTAAGATTTGAGACTCGAATGTTAGGTCACTAGATTTACAACACAAGCTTACTAGAAAGAGATTAAGGCGATTGAACAATATTCAAACACACACACACGTTAATATGAGACTGTTATGCGTAGGAGTATATGAAAGGAAATAACTTGAACAATCAACCTTCAAATAAAGGTTTACAAGAGTATTTATAGGCAAGGAGCTAGGCAACACTCCCACTCCTTCCCTTTTCCTTATTGGACATGGGCCTAAGCTTATGGGCCTTCTACATAAGCTTGACCTTAAACAAACATAAAGGCCATAATAAGCTACCAATTACATATGAGTAACTAACACTTGATTTAAGGTTTAGGAGTGATTCCAACATTCTCCCCTCAAGTGTTGGTGATGAAAACGTGAAGGCGTTGATGTAATAGTAGCTTTGACGCCTTCGACATTCTTCTTTCTTGTGAGAAGGAATGTCTTGATTCAACAATCTCCCAAAGTGTAGAGATAGTTTTCTTTGAACAGCTTATGCTTTGACGTCATCTTTAACTTTGTTCTTTGATCATTGTTCTTTGTGGTGAAAGTGATAGTATGTTGTTATGCGCATCAAGTCTCGCTTCAGTTCCGCTTCCGCCACTGATGTTCCACGTCATTCTTTAACATGCTCACACGCCTTTGACGTTGGAATTCGATCTTGATGAAGTTCTTTAAGTCTTTAACTTTGTAGATTCTTTGATTTGACGAAGAATCATTCGATCGCTGTGTTGCTTTTGAATAGAAATTCCATTAGTGATGATGTTGGCGTGAGCATGAGAAGAATCGCACCATCATCCCGCCCCGAGCTTCCATAAGAAGAAAACATTTAAAACGGTTAGTAATAAGCGGATTCCGGACTTATAGGTTCGAACTCGAGAGTGTTAATGAGATAGTGTGAAAACACAACTCTAATTTCACAAAGGTCGTTCTCGAACCGAGTCCCACAAGTGAGATAACGCGATATACCAAGTACATCTACAGTTCGGATGAGTCGCCGAGGTACACCAAGCATCACCTCACGATCAGACCGTTTGAGACACACTAAGCGTAATCCACGGGAGTTACCGAAGTGACCCGCCGCCGTGGTCATTTGATGTTGACCACGGCGGGAGTTTCCATTCAATCACCGAGGATCATGATGTGAACCTCTCATAAATGTTCTCGACAGATTGCTAAGATCCGTGAAGGACTCGATAATGTACCACCGAAATTCTTATTGTTGAACGTCAAGTGATGAAATGTCAAGTGTACCTAAGAGATCTTTTGATGAATCTCATGGCTCTAGACTCAATAGTACGATTTGGTTTTTCCCGAGGAGACTAGGGAGGGTCTCCTTCTTCAATACCGCCGATCTCTAAGAGAAAGCCAATAGTTTACATAGGGTTCCTGTGAGAATGAAACAAGCTTCTTTTGAGAGAAACTTGAGTGGCTAAGAAGGTATAGTGCATGCGCCACGGGTCCATGACAACTTTTAATCTTGATGCAAGGCCACTAAGTGACAACCAAGAGTATATGAATTGAACCCTTGTCGCCTCTAAGTTGAATAATTTGAGGGCTATTTCTTTTCACCCTTTTCTTTGCATTTCTTTTAATTCTTCAACTCCTTCTTTCTCCGATTCTCAATTTCTCCTTCTTATCATCGTACCTAAGGACTTCTAAGTACTAACTATTTGTGATGTCCTTGGGTAGATCCCTCCGGCTCAAGGATCATAGGACGGTTATTCCTAACCTTAGTCACCTTATCACTCCATGACTAACCTATGTTGCCATAAACCAATTTTCAAGAAAATCTCTCAAAGGGTTTGTAAATGAAAACATGTTTGAACCATGTGAGAGTTTTATCTTTAGCGTAATACCCCTCCACATGTGCTTTAGAGTTTTGACGAAAATCTGACTGTGGGAAGAGCGCACTTTTGAATTGATCAACTCAAGATAGACAATCCCCGCGAGACACGGTTACGTTTCATAGTTAAAGAGTTACATTGTCGCCTTTTAGGTGACAACTAGCTCTAATAACTACCTTGAAGGTGTAGACCAACCTCGAAGGTTGTCATACCCGTCGAGTTCATGTCTACCAAGAGTTTCTCGAATGGTACTTTCTACTTGGACAAGTCCTTTGCGAGACACGCTTACATTACTAGCGAACTAGCTTGAAATTATTACCCGTCCAGACAAGTCTTTTGAATTACAAAAGTTTTAGTACCGTCAATTCGTTGGTTAAGTCTATTACACAAAGATTCATTTGCATTTGCACAAAATATTTCTTATCACAAAATCTTCTCCCCTCAAAATGGCATATAAAATGTTATTTTTGAATAGTTGAGAATAAATATAACCATTTCGAGTGTTGCGGGAAGATGACCACTATGAACAATTTGTGAACAAAGTTTAAATTAAATACTTCCCTCAACAAGTGATATAAACGGTTGAGGTTTTGAAAATCATACGGGAAGTACTTGTCCTTTTGAGCAAAACCTTGAAAATGAAAGGTTTGATAGGTTTTACTCAAAAGTAAGAAGCTTTCGCTCCTTTTATAAGGATTGGGCATCAAGCGCACTACGTGGTCCTTTCTTGACAAGAACGGGTTGTACATTGTTATGTGTGCACAAGCCATTCACATATATAAATCACACATCCAAATTTATAATGAAAGAAGCGGTTTAAGGGGTACCGGTAGTCCAGATGTCGCCAGAGTGTGAATCGGGCGTTGAAAGCGATGATGTTAATCCTTGGTCGACCACCAACATAGCTTTCCAATCTTCCGAATCGATCCTTCAAACAACCTTTCATCAATCATTTTGATGATCCTCCTCACATCCCTTCGATCCCGAGAATTCCATCGCTTAGGAGACCCAATCTTTTGACGATATCCTTCAACCTATAAGCCAATCCGTCCCTAACCATCTTCAAAGTGTGATCCCCAACTTGTGAAGATCACTACACGCCATTAAGCAATTTCGTTGAAGTTCACCGCCGTAACGACCCGAATGGTTTGTCGATGAGTGTATATTGCGAGAGCTGGTTGATGTCGGAAGATCAAGTCGTGGTGGAGTGAAGTTGCCACGGTCCGATAAGATTCAACGACCGGTGGAGATCTTCTACACGCTCTTTGATGACTATGCGTCGATGAATATGAGCACCGACTTGATGAATTCACGTTGTACTTCGGTGGAGAATTGTCTCATACGACCCCGTACTTTGGCAAGGTACATGTCTTCAATGTCGTTGATAGACAAATTCTCAAAGTCGACTTCAGAGAATGCATAATCCCGCTCATCTTGCCTTTTGACCACAATCTTCTTGAGAAAGTGTAGTCCCATTTGGTCGAAAGATCAACGTGTTTGATGGCAACGATATCCTTAGTAATCGAACACCGCATGTTGAGACTTCAACTGGCGACACGTAGTAGATTCTTCAAATACTCGCCAATGATGAATCCGTACATTGCATCTTGGTCGTATGCTTCTACTTTGTTGGAAAAAGTGATTAGCTCTTTCCTCGATAGCTATGCGGTTTGAGTATATGGTCTTTGGAATGGAAGTGTCAAAGATGTAGCGATTTCCTTGATCCATCGCCACCGTAGAAGAAATTCCAAGTCTTTGTTGAAGAAATATCTTAATGGAATCCTAGGTTCATCTGGTTGGCCGATCGTTGGTAGTGGTTTAGACCGGTCCGTGTAATATGGAGGGTTGTCCGTTTGGTGAAGTCGATGTTTGCTTCGGGTTGAGCCAATCCATGTTGTTAGACATAGCTCGAGCAATGTTTTCAAGGTGATATTCGACCGATGGCACTTTCTCGAGCTATCTTCCACAGCTGAAAAGCTTCATTCTTGATTCGCCTCAACTCGGATTTCGCCATCTTCTAGATGAGGATTCACATGGAACTTTTCTTGATTCGCCTCAATAATTTCGCCATCTCTAGCATGGCTCCATAATCTTAGCATGCTCCAAAGTATTGCCGCTCACGGATCTTGACCTTCTTCGTAGGGAGTGGAATTGACAAGTGTAGAAAACCATTCAAATTCACATGTTGTATCTTCATCTAGCCATGATACGATGTCGCCCATGGGCGCCTTCTTCTTCTTTTTTGGCCTAGATGAGGATTCCGGTTTCTTAACTTGTTTGGGAGAGGTGGGTTGTTGTAGGGCTCACGGACTTCCTCATCGTCACCACCCGTATACTCAAAGTGATCACCGGTTTTTGAGTCTCGGGCGGTAACTCGTAATCCCGAGGTTTATCGAGTAGAAGAGCTAGGAGGAGTTCTTTGAGTAGTCGGAGTCCTTTGGGGAGGAGGTTGCATGGAATCTTGAATAGAGGATGATTCATCGACTTCTTTGTGCGCGTTGGGCTCTTTATCCTTATCCCGATATTTTTCTTCATCATCTCTTGAACGTTTGGGCCTATGACTTCTTCTTCGGAATGAGGACCCGAGTTGGTATTCCAATAGAGCTTCAAACAGCTTTAGCTTCGTGTGAGGCAAACGTTGCAAGCGTTCGACATTTGTGTTACTAGCCGGTTCACCGCTCATCATCCGAGAATATTGTAGATTCAATGGATTGATGCTTAAATTCATCTGAGTTGATTTCATGGCTTGTTTGGCTAGATGCAATAGATTTGGATACGCTTATCGTTATACATCTCCTTTGTCGGTTTGAACGACCTCCATAAGGAACGGTGTGAGTATCCTTTGATCATTTCGTCCATTTTCCTTGAAGATCATCTTCATGAGCTTCGACATACGCCCTTTCATCTTGCATCTTGTCGAGATCATCATGAATATATCAGATTCGATCAAGATAGAAATTCATCTTCCGTAGAGGATGTCTTTCTTCTCGACTTGTTTGACAAAGATTCCCAATTCTTTTATGAGCATGAGATATCCAAGATCGAGTTGGCTTCTTCACCGATTTGGATGTTGATTTGGTTGATCTTTAGATGGTGGTGGTGAGGAGGAGATGATGAATCGATGAGGAGGAGACATGAGGAGGCTCGTGGTCCTTTCGAGGTGCGAAGTATCCTCCTTGGAACGAGTTGGACTGCTGAGAAGATAATCATCAAAATTCTCTTCGTTATCTTGTCCAGATTTAGCCTTTTCTTCCGTCCGAGCCTTAGCTTCTTCATCGATCTTTTCTTCTCGGCCTTATCCTTTTCGGTTCCTCAATGTTATAATCGTGACTCCTTCACAAGCGTTTGTTGTTGCAATAAGATTGGTGGCACCAGCTCCTTATCAAGTTGATTAACCGATCAGACTCGGTGAAGAGTGGACACCACCACCGACCCTCCGGGCCACCCATTTGTTCTTGTTCAAACTCTTTAGCCTTTTGAAGGTGTCTAACGATTTTAAACTTCTTCCTCAGAGGATTTATCCAGCTGCTCTTCATCACTTTCGAGCTTTCTTCATATGGCACAAGCATGAGTCTTTCTTTTCCTAGGTCGGTGGAGGACCAAGAGGTTTAGATATCGTTGTGGTTTCATCTTTAGCAGCCTGAGTAGAAAGTCTCTTCTTTCGATGCAGTACCTCCGAGTCCTCGTCAATTAGCTTTCTCTGTTTGATTTAGGTACGGAATGGGAACAACTTCCTTAGAAGGAATGGTCCTTTACGAGGAGGATTCCTCTTGGAAACTTCCTTTGACTTTCAAGACTTGCAGACTTCCCGTGACCTCTCTTATGGTTCTCCTTACATGTGTTCCGAATATTTTCATCGAGATGACCAACTTTGCCTTCTCATCGCTACTAGATACCTTTTGTATGTTTCAAGCCTTTGATTTCTTTAGATGTAGGTGATCGCAATACAAAGACCTGTTTCTTTGTTGACGATTCCTTGATTCCGATCGATAGGGTAGGCTCATCAATATGTCGTGATTGTCCGGGTCATTGAGCCTTTGTGGAATATCGGGATTAAGTCCAAGTGCTCTGGATCAACAATTTTGTGTATCCGACATAGGAATCTTTGAGCCAAGTTTCTTGTGAAATGACATCATGTCTTCCCATACAAAAGGTTTCGATTTCGATGTTCTTTTGTTGATTAATGACCGTAATATTTGTAGTTCCATGAGCTTGGGATGCTCATAGCCACTATCACGACCGAGACCGATTTGGTGATGATGATGTAGAGGGTTCTCCACGGTTGAGGAATGTTCTTAAGCTCCACATGAGAATGCTTAGAGATAGTTCTTGAAGCTTCATCATAGCCAATATCAAGCAAGAATTGTAGAACTGCCTCCTCGTAGGTGTGGCAAAGAAGTCGGTTGGCTCGATTTGTGAATGAGAAGAACAGCCGTAAGTCCGCATGAGTGATGGTGACTTGTTTGTGATTGAGAGTTACAACATCGACTTTGACCCTTGATCCTTTGCATAGAATTCGAATTGTTGCATGTAGATCTCCCAGATCAGAAAGCAGAGTGAGAGCATGTTCGTAGGGATGATTCTTTAGAATATCCACAAAGAATGAGACAAGAAGATTCGAGCATGTGAGGGTGATGAGTGTGTAAATACTCATCATTTTGGTTAATCTGATCGCAAAACGTTTAAAATGCTCGAATGCATCAAAATACCGAAAATATCTCAAAATTGCATTTTATATGTTTCGGATGCAAAATGTTTAAAATCGATGAAAATGAGCAAAGTTTGCATAATTGGCGTTCAGGTCCCCAAGTTTCAAAAATTGTCGAAATAGTCCCCGAACACTTAATTTCAAAAGTAAAATCACCAAAGGTCCTTTTAAAATCATAACTTGTCATAATTAGTCCTTTGGTGAAAAGTTCCAAAAGTTTTGAGAAAATTACGCTGATCCTTGGATTTTAAAATGTTCATGTTTAGTCCTTGAATTTCACAAATGGCAAATATGATCCTTGGATTATTTGAGATGGCAAGAAAGGCCCTTGACTATAGTTTGAATGCACATGTATGGTCCCCGAATTTTCAGCTTTGGCTATATTGGTCCCTCTAGTACCATTTGGATCCATATCAAGTCCATGTCCAAGTCCTTTTAACCACTTAAACCCAAGCACAACATATACCCTACCCAAACCCAACACAAACCAGACACAACAAATAAAAACCCGACAATCCCAACCTTTCCCCGCCCACCTTTTCCTCCACTTTTCTTCCTTCTCCGACACACTCAACCTCCAAGACGCTTTGTCTCCCAGGTTGACTTTCACCTCACACAAGAGAAGACACCAAGAAGAGACAAGAGAAGACCCTAGAGCTTGTAGTATAAATGGAGTTGTATGCCAATTTATAAGGCAAGTAGTTAGTTTTTTCGATGAGTTAGTTTCTAGTTTTTTTTATTCGCTTTTAGTTGTTAGTCTAGAATCCTTGCTCTAGCTCATCTTTACTTTCATTGTCATTTTATTTACATGTAATTTTGAATTTCAAGTTAATGCAATTTCAGTTTTCTTTCAATTCCAATTTTATGCAATCTCACTTTTATTCATGTTCTTTAGTGGTTTTAGATCCATTCTAGCTTGTCAATGAAAAAAAATAAGTTTTTTAAAGTTCCATAACTTCACGCTTCAAAACAAGAGTTTCGCCTTTTAGAGGTGTGTCTCGGATTTGCATTGTTATTGAGTCAAAACCCTGCTTTTGATCCGTGTTGGGTCTTCCATTAGTTAGGTTTTATGTTCAATTGGTGAATTATAAGTTGTTATTTACTAAAACAAGCTTTTAGTTAGACTTCAAGTGAAATCATTTGGTCTCATTTTTCCGTGATGACAGGTCCCAAACAACCTTCATGAGCAATATTTTAGCTTCATTTAACATCTAATTTGTCCAAACTTAGGTTTTATAAGCTCATGTTGGTGTACTTAACTGTTGTCAACTTTTAATGGTTAGCTTATAGGTTTTCTAGCTTAATTTCTAGTCAAAATCCACCTCGTAAGGTCGTTTCAACAACCTTCAACAAGAACCCCGCACCATTTTTGTAGTTTATTAATAAGTCAGAAATGTTTTATTCAGCAATACTTTGGGGCAAAGTTAGAATAGTTGGTGAACTCAAGGTAGCCGAAGCTCAGATCCGCCTCTCTTTCCGACTTATCTCACGTAAGCTCGAAAGTACCATCCTTAACTGTTTGGTCATAGCTCACTTCACCTAAGTTTTTGTTTTGTTTTAGTGCTTATCGGACTTAAGTTGGCTTATTTAGATACTTAGGATTCCTTAGCTAAAGTTTTTCCAAACTCGCTCATCCTTTAAGTTTAGCTTAAGTGTAGTTCCTTAGCTAATTTAGTGGTCATTAGGACTTTTAGATATCTTATTTTCCATTAATAGGATTTCCATTAGCATAAATTTGTCTCAACTGCTTTTAGCTTGTATGTTGTTTTTTTGTGGCTTATCAATTCATTGGTAGTTAGATATCCTAATCTAAGTTGCTTATTTGCCTTTGCTCGCTCATCCTAGCTTATTTGCGCCACAAAACCGTCATAAGTGGTGTTTGTTTAAGCGTCCCGCACCACCGCTTTTTGTTTTCTCTATTTTCAAGCTTTTAATGTTCATTGTCGATTATTTAGATCCCTTGTGTAGCTTGTTAGGTTAGCTAGATTACGTTGTTGGATTGGTTAACTTTCTGTAGTTTGTTTAGAACTTAGTATAACTTTTTCTCCCCTTGGACTGGTACCTATCCAAACGGTCCCTTAGCTGCACCTATCCAAACGGTCCTTTGGCAGCTCATAAACCAAACACCCCTTAGTCCTTTAACTGTTTCTGCTGTGAATAAGCAGTTTATACAGTTTCTTTTGGAGTTTTGTAAGTTTAGTTTTTGTAAAAAGTGTTATCTTGTTCCCCTGTTCGAATTGCAAAGCAGAAAAAAAGAAAAGATAAAAGCGTGGAGGACAGACTCGAACTCGATTACCTCCCGCATACCCCCACGACGCAACACAACAAGCTCACCATCTGCTCTTTGGAACGCTTTTGTTATTAACTCGCATCATTAATTCCTTAAAGGAATTCAATTCAAGACCCAAATAATAAATAGCCAAAAAGTGGGAAGTGGGATTCGAACTCGGACCAACTGACCAACAGATCTCAAGGCCCCAAACAACAACAACCTTTCCATCTCGCACTACCGTTGTTGCTTGTCATTGTTCTCCTCATTTTTATTTAAAGACCATTGCCCGCTTTTAGCTTATTCATTTAGATGCCTTTTAACTCGCTTATTTCCTTAAGCAATACACGTTTTTTTATTTTTGAAATCGGTATAGTTCAAAGGATTTATTGTGATTTTCTCAAAATTTTATAAAAACTTTTAGTATTTTTAATTAATTAATTAGATTAAAATAGTTTTAAATTAGTAGTAATTATTTTAAAAGTCGAAAAAATTCGGCTTTTTCCTAAAATTATTTTTAGTCAATTAGAATGTAGGAAAATTGTTTTTACACTTGTAGGACTTTTATTTTACAAATTTTACGCTTTATCTTGCGCTCAACAGTAATTTTTATAAATAACGACGTTTTCATTTTAAGTCACGTTTTAAGTAATTTAAGTTTACGCTTTAATTAAAATAGTTTATTTAAGTCATTTTGTTTTATAAAATCACAAAACATCATTTTAATTATAGTGATAGCGTTTATTTAATAGTTTTTATCTTTTAATTTCCTTTAATTTGCATTTAAGCCGTTGTAATTTGTTGGCTTTTCACGTAGTTATAATCATTCCAATCTCCTTTTCCGCTCAAATCTCCGATCACTATACGTTTGATAATCCATTGCACATTATTTGGGACATAACGACCTGGGAAACACTATACTCCTCGGATCTTCATTGAGTTCGCCTCGAGCCGTTTTAAGGTTGTTACGGATCCGCCATTCACAAGTGGCGGGCTTGTGTGATAAACCTTGACTGCTCGAGCGCATCAAATTTTGGCGCCACGGGAACTGTCTTTGATTGTCTTACGCCCAGCGATTAGTGATTTGGATATTCACTCCTTGTTTATACCATCCGTATGTATTTATATTTTCTTGTAAAAATCAAAACCCAAAATATTTTCATTCTTTGTTTCTATAGCCTATTTTCAAAAATCCAAAAATATTCATCTTTACCTCTAACTGCTTAATTCTCCATTCCTTTATCCTCCAACTGCTTAATTCTTCATCTCTTATCCTCTTAACCGCTTAATTCTTGATGTCATGGTTTTCGACATGTTCTCGGTGTGGAGGTCCATTTAACGGTGGAAATTGTCGGCGATGTACCAATGTGAGTTTCGGAGACAAGTTTGTCGGTAATCCCGATCCCATTTCAAATGAAACACCCGATTTTTCCTACCTACCTCCACATTTCATTACTGAATCCTACTCATGCAGTATTGTGGAATGATTCTCATTACGTTTTGATTGTTCACCACGGGTTCCGCTTGTCTATGAGCCGGAACCATGTTACAATCGAACTTTGGTGAAAGTTATTTTCCCAATTCTCTCATTGAGAATTGCGGGGGTCCTCATGCGACTTTTGAATGTCAACCGATGAATCAAAATTTTCAAAATTCCAATTCTCCTGGTTTGACAATTTCCAACCCCACAAGATTCCATCACCATCGACTTCCGAGCCTTCACATCATTTCAATGATTACGAGGAGTGTAATCTTCCTCAAAGTTCAAGAAATACGATTCGAAAGAAACCGCAAATGAAAAGAATGGTGTGTAAGCTTCAAAGAGATGAATATAAGAATCAGATATGATGACGATGATGATGAGGATAGTATTCAAATGAAGGAATACTATGATTACGACGAGGAGAGTGTTACTCAATTGAACGATCTTATTTCTCAACTCCCTCAGTCTATTGCTATCACACCTATCTTACCTAGTATTGCTTCCAAAGACTCTCTCATAATGGAGGATGAGCATCTTGGCACAATTCCGGAAACGGAATCGTCTAATGTTGAGAACTTCGTCCCAATCCCAAGTGAGTCTGAGGATATATCCGATAGTGATTGTGATTTGCCTTTTTGTGATTCTCTCGACATTTCTGAGGTTACTTCCGGGATTTTCTCAAATCCTCTTTTTGAATTTAATAATGACTACACTTTTGAGAAAGTAAATCCTCTTTCGATGAAATGTCCGAGGTCGTCTGAGAGACCATCACGGAAGTGGTGGAAATTGCTAGCCTCGAGCACACCACTTGTCCCACCTCTCGTATTCTATCTTATCTCTTCCATCATGTGATGATGATTCTATCTCATCGATGAGATTCATGATCCAAAATCATGAATTCTCCTTCCGATAATGAGAAGTTAGTCATGATCATCATCATGATTCTCCTTCTTTTCTTCACATACGGTGTGACTTCTCCATGTCTTAACTCCTTCGGAGTGAAGACATTATCTTGACCCCGCATTTTCATGTACCATCGTGAGCCGGGTCTGTCTCTCTCTCTTTATCTCATCGTGTGGAACTTTCGCGTGCTTCAATGTTTATCCAAACATTTTGAATGAAAGTCCGATGGAGATTGTTTCTTCCACTTTGCTTCCCATGAACCAATGAATTCGGGGTCGAGTCAAGCTAGCGACTCGGTAATCAAAAACAAGAGCACACACTATATGGGTTTTCACCCATATTTACGTCTTCTTACCCTTTCTACCACCTAAGTGTGGGGTGATGCCCCATGTTATATATATATATATATATATATATATATATATATATATATATATATATATATATATATATATATATATATATATATATATATATATATATATATATATATATATATATATATATATATATATATATATATATATATATATATATATATATATATATATATATATATATAAAAAAAAAAAAAAAAAAAAAAAAAAAAAAAAAAACTCTTTTAAAATAATGGCGTAGTATTTCCCTTTTACGTTCTTTGTTTCGGCATAACTGCGGTACTTTGAATATTGAGGGCAATATTCATTTCTAAGTGGGGGAATTTCACGAATTTCATGTATTATCCACCCAATTCCCCGTTTTGGCCAAAATTTTTTTTGGAGTAAGTGTTCTACACTTACTCAATTGGTTATCGATCCGCCTTTGTCTAATAAACAAAAGGATTGGCTAATCCAGAGCAAACGGCTCTTGGTAAAGATATATCAAATCCGTTGACGGCTTGCAATTTGCCCAAAATTGTATGGTATTCATTTCACCATATCTTAAAAAGTGAAGAGTTGGCTAGCCCAAGTTTATGGCTTGTGGTAAAGGCGATGGAAAACCATAATTGGTAATCACTCACCAAAGATAATATTGATAATTTATCTAAGAGTTGGCTAGTCCGAAGCAAACGGCCACGTAAAGACAAATCAAAACCGTTGAAAGGCGGTGGTTTGCTCAAAATCACATGGTTATCGTGTACCATGGTTCTTACTTGAATCAAACATTTGGCTACTCCGTAGTAATGGCTTTTGGTAAAGAGATTCAAACCATTAAGTTTTTCTCAAAAGATTGCTAGGGACTAGCAATAGTTTAGTGTGGGGATTGATGAGTGTGTAAATACTCATCATTTTGGTTAAACCGAATCGCAAAACGTTTAAAATGCTCGAAATGCATCAAAATCTGAAAATATCTCAAAATTGCATTTTATATGTTTCGGATGCAAAATGTTTAAAATCGGATGAAAAATGAGCAAAGTTTGCATAATTGGCGCTTTCAGGCCCCCAAGTTTCAAAATTGTCGAAATAGTCCCTAACACTTAATTTCAAAAGTAAAATCACCAAAGGTCCTTTTAAAATCATAACTTGTCATAATTAGTCCTTTGGTGAAAAGTTCCAAAAGTTTTGAGAAAATTACGTTTTGATCCTTGGATTTTAAAATGTTCATGTTTAGTCCTTGAATTTCACAAATGGCAAATATGATCCTTGGATTATTTGAGATGGCAAGAAAGGCCCTTGGACTATAGTTTCGTAATGCACATGTATGGTCCCGAATTTTCGCTTTGGCTATATTGGTCCTCTAGTACCATTTGGATCCATATCAAGTCCATGTCCAAGTCCTTTTAACCACTTAAACCCAAGCACAACATATACCCTACCCAAACCCAACACAAACCAGACACAACAAATAAAAAAAAAACCTGACAATCCCAACCTTTCCCTGCCCACCTTTTCCCTCCACTTTTCTTCCTTCTCCTGACACACTCAACCTCCAGCACGCTTGTCTCCCCAGTTGACTTTCACCTCACACAAGAGAAGACACCAAGAAGAGACAAGAGAAGACCCCTAGAGCTTGTAGTATAAATGGAGTTGTATGCCAATTTATAAGGCAAGTAGTTAGTTTTTTTCCAGTAGTTAGTTTCTAGTTTTTTTTTTATTCAGTTTTAGTTGTTAGTCTAGAATCCTTGCTCTAGCTCATCTTTACTTTCATTGTCATTTTATTTACATGTAATTTTGAATTTCAAGTTAGTGCAATTTCAGTTTTCTTTCAATTCCAATTTTTATGCAATCTCACTTTTTATTCATGTTCTTTAGTGGTTTTAGATCCATTCTGCAGTTGTCAATGAAAAAATAAGTTTTTTTAAAGTTCCATAACTTCAGTTTCAAAACAAGAGTTTACGCCTTTTAGAGGTGTGTCCGGATTTGCATTGTTATTGAGTCAAAACCTGTTTTGATCCGTGTTGGGTCTTCCATTAGTTAGGTTTTATGTTCAATTGGTGAATTATAAGTTGTTATTTACTAAAACAAGCTTTTAGTTAGACTTCAAGTGAAATCATTTGGTCTCATTTTTCCGTGATGACAGTCCCAAACAACCTTCATGAGCAATATTTTAGCTTCATTTAACATCTAATTTGTCCAAACTTAGGTTTTATAAGCTCTCATGTTGGTGTACTTAATCTGTTGTCAACTTTTAATGGTTAGCTTATAGGTTTTCTAGCTTAATTTCTAGTCAAAATCCACCCCTCGTAAGGCTGTTTCAACAACCTTCAACAGCAACCCCTGCACCATTTTTGCAGCTTATTAATAAGCTGTAAACAGCTTATTCAGGCAATACTTTGGGGGCAAAAGTTAGAATAGTTGGTGAACTCAAGGTAGCCAGAAGCTCAGGATCTGCCTCTCTTTCCAGCTTATCTCACGTAAGCTCGAAAGTACCATCCTTGGCCTGTTTGGCTGCAGTTCACTTCAGCTAAGTTTTTTGTTTTGTTTTAGTGCTTATCGGACTTAAGTTGGCTTATTTAGATACTTAGGATTCCCTTAGCTAAAGTTTTTCCAAAACTGCTCATCCTTTTAAGTTTAGCTTAAGTGTAGTTCCTTAGCTAATTTAGTGGTCATTAGGACTTTTAGATATCTTATTTTCCATTAATAGGATTTCCATTAGCATAAATTTGTCTCAACTGTTTTTAGCTTGTATGTTGTTTTTTTTTGTGGCTTATCAATTCATTGGTAGTTAGATATCCTAATCTAAGTTGCTTATTTGCCTTTGCTCGCTCATCCTAGCTTATTTGCGCCACAAAACCGCATAAAGGGTGTTTGTTTAATCGTCCCGCACCACCGCTTTTTGTTTTTCTCTATTTTCAAGCTTTTTAATGTTCATTGCTGATTATTTAGATCCCTTGTGTAGCTTGTTAGGTTAGCTAGATTACGTTGTTGGATTGGTTAACTTTCTGTAGTTTGTTTAGAACTTAGTATAACTTTTTCTCCCTTGACCGGTACTATCCAAACGGTCCCTTAGTCGCACCTATCCAAACGGTCCTTTGCGCTCATAAACCAAACACCCCTTAGTCCTTTAACTGTTTCTGCTGTGAATAAGCGCTTATACGCTTTTGGAGTTTTGTAAGTTTAGTTTTTGTAAAAGTGTTATCTTGTTCCCTGCTCGAATTGCAAAGCGTAAAAAGAAAAGATAAAAGCGTGGAGGATGGACTCGAACTCGTACCTCGTGATACACCCCACGACGCAACACAACAAGCTCACCATCCGCTCTTTGGAACGCTTTGTTATTAACTGCATCATTAATTCCTTAAAGGAATTCGAATTCAAGACCCAAATAATAAATAGCCAAAAAGTGGGAAGTGGGATTCAACCGGACCAACCGACCAACAGATCTCCATAGTCCCAAACAAGCAACAACCTTTCCATCGTGACTACCGGTTGTTGCTTGTCATTGTTCTCCTCATTTTTATTTAAAGACCATTGCCCGCTTTTAGCTTATTCATTTAGATGCCTTTTACTCGCTTATTTCCTTAAGCAATACACGTTTTTTATTTTTCCCGAAATCGGTATAGTTCAAAGGATTTATTGTGATTTTCTCAAAATTTTATAAAAACTTTTAGTATTTTAATTAATTAATTAGATTAAAATAGTTTTAAATTAGTAGTAATTATTTTAAAAGTCGAAAAAAATTCCGGCTTTTTCCTAAAATTATTTTTAGTCAATTAGAATGTAGGAAAATTGTTTTTACACTTGTAGGACTTTTATTTTACAAATTTTACGCTTTATCTTGCGCCCAACAGAATTTTTATAAATAACGACGTTTTCATTTTAAGTCACGCTTTTAAGTAATTTAAGTTTACGCTTTAATTAAAATAGTTTATTTAAGTCATTTTGTTTTATAAAATCACAAAAACATCATTTTAATTATAGTGATAGCGTTTATTTAATAGTTTTATCTTTTAATTTCCTTTAATTTGCATTTAAGCCGTTGTAATTTGTTGGCTTTTCCCGTAGTTATAATCATTCCAATCTCCTTTTCCGCTCAAATCTCCCGATCACTATCGTTTGATAATCCATTGCTGACTCATTGGGACATAACGACCAGGAAACACTATACCCTCGGATCTTCATTGAGTTCGTTCTCGAGCCGTTTTAAGGTTGTTACGGTCCGCCATTCACAAGTGGCGGGCTTGTGTGATAAACCTTGACTGCTCGAGCGCATCAAATTTTGGCGCCACGCTACGGGAACTGTCTTTGATTGTCTTACGCCTAGCGATTAGTGATTTGGATATTCACTCCTTGTTTATACCATCCTGTATGTATTTATATTTTCTTGTAAAATCAAAACCCAAAAATATTTTCATTCTTTGTTTCTATAGCCTATTTTTCAAAATCCAAAATATTCATCTTTACCTCTAACTGCTTAATTCTCCATTCCTTTATCCTCCAACTGCTTAATTCTTCATCTCTTATCCTCTTAACCGCTTAATTCTTGATGTCATGGTTTCGACATGTTCTGGTGTGGAGGTCCATTTAACGGTGGAAATTGTCGGCGATGTACCAATGTGAGTTTCGAGACAAGTTTGTCGGTAATCCCGATCCCATTTCAAATGAAACACCCGATTTTTCCTACCTACCTCCACAGCCCCATTACTTAATCCTACTCATGCAGTATTGTGGGAATGATTCTCATTACGGTTTTGATTGTTCACCACGGGTTCCGCTTGTCTATGAGCGGAACCATGTTACAATCAGAACTTTGGTGAAAGTTATTTTCCCAATTCTCTCATTGAGAATTGCGGGGGTCCTCATGCGACTTTTGAATGTCAACCGATGAATCAAAATTTTCAAAATTCCATTCTCCGGTTTTGACAATTTCCAACCCCACAAGATTCCATCACCATCGACTTCCGAGCCTTCACATCATTTCAATGATTACGAGGAGTGTAATCTTCCTCAAAGTTCAAGAAATACGCATTCGAAAGAAACCGCAAATGAAAAGAATGGTGTGTAAGCTTCAGCAGATGAATATAAGAATCGATATGATGACGATGATGATGAGGATAGTATTCAAATGAAGGAATACTATGATTACGACGAGAGAGTGTTACTCAATTGAACGATCTTATTTCTCAACTCCCCGCCTATTGCTATCACACCTATCTTACCTAGTATTGCTTCCAAAGACTCTCTCATAATGGAGGATGAGCATCTTGGCACAATTCGGAAACGGAATCGCCTAATGTTGAGAACTTCGTCCCAATCCCAAGTGAGTCCGAGGATATATCCGATAGTGATTGTGATTTGCCTTTTGTGATTCTCTCGACATTTCGAGGTTACTTCCGGATTTTCTCAAATCCTCTTTTGAATTTAATAATGACTACACTTTGAGAAAGTAAATCCTCTTTCGATGAAATGTCCGAGGTCGATCTGAGACCATCACGGAAGTGGTGGAAATTGCTAGCTCTCGAGCACACCACTTGTCCCACCTCCGTATTCTATCTTATCTCTTCCATCATGTGATGATGATTCTATCTCATCGATGAGATTCATGATCCAAAATCATGAATTCTCCTTCCGATAATGAGAAGTTAGTCATGATCATCATCATGATTCTCCTTCTTTTCTTCACATACGGTGTGACTTCTCCATGTCTTAACTCCTTGGGAGTGAAGACATTATCTTGACCGGCATTTTCATGTACCATCCGTGAGCCGGGTCTGCTCTGCATCTCTCTTTATCTCATCGGTGTGGAACTTTCGCGTGCTTCAATGTTTATCCAAACATTTTGAATGAAAGTCCGATGGAGATTGTTTCTTCCACTTTGCTTCCCATGAACCAATGAATTGGGTCGAGTCAAGCTAGCGACTCGGTGAATCAAAAACAAGAGCACACACTATATGGGTTTTCACCCATATTTACGTCTTCTTACCCCTTTCTACCACCTAACCGTGGGGTGATGCCCCACATGTATATATATATATATATATATATATATATATATATATATATATATATATATATATATATATATATATATATATATATATATATATATATCAAAAAAAAAAAAAAAAAACTCTTTTAAAATAATGGTCGAGTATTTCCTTTACGTTTTTTGTTTCGCATAACCGCCGGTACTTTGAATATTGAGGCAATATTCATTTCTAAGTGGGGGAATTCTCACGAATTTCATGTATTATCCACCCAATTCCGCTTTTGGCCAAAATTTTTTTGGAGTAAGTGTTCTACACTTACTCAATTGGTTATCATCCGCTTTGTCTAATAAACAAAAGGATTGGCTAATCCAGAGCAAACGGCTCTTGGTAAAGATATATCAAACCGTTGACGGCTTGCAATTTGCCCAAAATTGTATGGTATTCATTCACCATATCTTAAAAAGTGAAGAGTTGGCTAGCCCGCAAGTTTATGGCTTGTGGTAAAGGCAATGGAAAAACCATAATTGGTAATCACCACCAAAGATAATATTGATAATTTATCTAAGAGTTGGCTAGTCCGTAGCAAACGGCTTCTCGGTAAAGACAAATCAAAACCGTTGAAAGTCGGTGGTTTGCTCAAAATCACATGGTTATCGGTGTACCATGGTTCTTACTTGAACTGAAACATTTGGCTACTCGTAAGTAATGGCTTTTGGTAAAGAGATTCAAACCATTAAGTTTTTCTCAAAAGATTGCTAGGGACTAGCAATAGTTTAGTGTGGGGATTGATGAGTGTGTAATACTCATCATTTTTGTTAAATCGAATCGCAAAACGTTTAAAATGCTCGAAATGCATCAAAATATCGAAAATATCTCAAAATTGCATTTTATATGTTTCAGATGCAAAATGTTTAAAATCGATGAAAATGAGCAAAGTTTGCATAATTGGCGCTTTCAGGTCCCCAAGTTTCAAAATTGTCGAAATAGTCCCCGAACACTTAATTTCAAAATTAAAATCACCAAAGGTCCTTTTAAAATCATTACTTGTCATAATTAGTCCTTTGGTGAAAAGTTCCAAAGTTTTGAGAAAATTACGCTTTGATCCTTGGATTTTAAAAATGTTCATGTTTAGTCCTTGGAATTTCACAAATGGCAAATATGATCCTTGGATTATTTGAGATGGCAAGAAAGGCCCTTGGACTATAGTTTCAGAATGCACATGTATGGTCCCTGAATTTTTAGTTTTGGCTATATTGGTCCCTCTAGTACCATTTGGATCCATATCAAGTCCATGTCCAAGTCCTTTTAACCACTTAAACCCAAGCACAACATATACCCTACCCAAACCCAACACAAACCAGACACAACAAATAAAAAAAAAACCTGACAATCCCAACCTTTCCCTGCCCACCTTTTCCCTCCACTTTTCTTCCTTCTCCTGACACACTCAACCTCCAGCACGCTTGTCTCCCCAGTTGACTTTCACCTCACACAAGAGAAGACACCAAGAAGAGACAAGAGAAGACCCTAGAGCTTGTAGTATAAATGGAGTTGTATGCCAATTTATAAGGCAAGTAGTTAGTTTTTTCCGTAGTTAGTTTCTAGTTTTTTTATTCGCTTTTAGTTGTTAGTCTAGAATCCTTGCTCTAGCTCATCTTTACTTTCATTGTCATTTTATTTACATGTAATTTTGAATTTCAAGTTAGTGCAAATTTTCTTTCAATTCCAATTTTTATGCAATCTCACTTTTATTCATGTTCTTTAGTGGTTTTAGATCCATTCTAGCTTGTCAATGAAAAAAAAAATAAGTTTTTTTTAAAGTTCCATAACTTCACAGTTTCAAAACAAGAGTTTCTGCCTTTTAGAGGTGTGTCTGGATTTGCATTGTTATTGAGTCAAAACCTGCTTTTGATCCGTGTTGGGTCTTCCATTAGTTAGGTTTTATGTTCAATTGGTGAATTATAAGTTGTTATTTACTAAAAACAAGCTTTTAGTTAGACTTCAGTGAAATCATTTGGTCTCATTTTTTCGTGATGACATCCCAAATGACCTTCATGAGCAATATTTTAGCTTCATTTAACATCTAATTTGTCCAAACTTAGGTTTTATAAGCTCTCATGTTGGTGTACTTAATGTTGTCAACTTTTAATGGTTAGCTTATAGGTTTTCTAGCTTAATTTCTAGTCAAAATCCACCTCGTAAAATTTGTTTCAACAACCTTCAACAAAGAACCCCGCACCATTTTTGTAGTTTATTAATAAGTCAGAAACAGTTTTATTCGAGCAATACTTTGGGGCAAAAGTTAGAATAGTTGGTGAACTCAAGGTAGCCGAAGCTCAGATCTCGCTCTCTTCCACTTATCTCACGAAGCTCGAAAGTACCATCCTTATTCTGTTTGGTCTGCAGCTCACTTCGCCTAAGTTTTTGTTTTGTTTTAGTGCTTATCGGACTTAAGTTGGCTTATTTAGATACTTAGGATTCCCTTAGCTAAAGTTTTTCCAAAACTGCTCATCCTTTTAAGTTTAGCTTAAGTGTAGTTCCTTAGCTAATTTAGTGGTCATTAGGACTTTTAGATATCTTATTTTCCATTAATAGGATTTCCATTAGCATAAATTTGTCTCAACTGTTTTTAGCTTGTATGTTGTTTTTTTTTGTGGCTTATCAATTCATTGGTAGTTAGATATCCTAATCTAAGTTGCTTATTTGCCTTTGCTCTGCTCATCCTAGCTTATTTGCGCTCACAAAAACTGTCATAAAGGGTGTTTGTTTAACTGTCCCGCACCACCAGTTTTTGTTTTTCTCTATTTTCAAGCTTTTTAATGTTCATTGCTGATTATTTAGATCCCTTGTGTAGCTTGTTAGGTTAGCTAGATTACGTTGTTGGATTGGTTAACTTTCTGTAGTTTGTTTAGAACTTAGTATAACTTTTTCTCCCCTTGGACTGGTACCTATCCAAACGGTCCCTTAGCTGCACCTATCCAAACGGTCCTTTGGCAGCTCATAAACCAAACACCCTTAGTCCTTTAACTGCTTTCACTGTGAATAAGCGGTTTATATGCTTTCTTTTGGAGTTTTGTAAGTTTAGTTTTGTAAAAAGTGTTATCTTGTTCCCTGCTCGAATTGCAAAGCGTAAAAAAGAAAAGATAAAAGCGTGGAGGATGTGACTCGAACTCGCACCTCCTGCATACCGCCCACGACGCAACACAACAAGCTCACCATCCGCTCTTTGGAACGCTTTTGTTATTAACTCGCATCATTAATTCCTTAAAGGAATTCAATTCAAGACCCAAATAATAAATAGCCAAAAAGTGGGAAGTGGGATTCAACCTGGACCAACCGACCAACAGATTCCAAGGTCCCAAACAAAGAACAACCTTTCCATCTGCACTACCATTGTTGCTTGTCATTGTTCTCCTCATTTTTATTTAAAGACCATTGCCCAGCTTTTAGCTTATTCATTTAGATGCCTTTTTAACCGCTTATTTCTTAAGCAATACACGTTTTTTTTATTTTTCCGAAATCAAGATAGTTCAAAGGATTTATTGTGATTTTCTCAAAATTTTATAAAAACTTTTAGTATTTTTAATTAATTAATTAGATTAAAATAGTTTTAAATTAGTAGTAATTATTTTAAAAGTCGAAAAAATTCCCGCTTTTTCCTAAAATTATATTTAGTCAATTAGAATGTAGGAAAATTGTTTTTACACTTGTAGGACTTTTATTTTACAAATTTTACGTTTTATCTTGCGCTCCAGCGTAATTTTTATAAATAACGTACGTTTTCATTTTAAGTCACGTTTTTAAGTAATTTAAGTTTACGTTTTAATTAAAATAGTTTATTTAAGTCATTTTGTTTTATAAAATCACAAAAACATCATTTTAATTATAGTGATAGCGTTTATTTAATAGTTTTTATCTTTTTAATTTCCTTTAATTTGCATTTAAGCCGTTGTAATTTGTTGGCTTTTCCTGTAGTTATAATCATTCCAATCTCCTTTTCCGTTCAAATCTCCCGATCACTATACGTTTGATAATCCATTGCATGACCGGCCGGGACATAACCACCTGGGAAACACTATACTCCTCGGATCTTCATTGAGTTCGCTCCCTGAGCCGTTTTAAGGTTGTTACGGTCGCCATTCACAAGTGGCGGGCTTGTGTGATAAACCTTGACTGCTGGAGCGCATCGAGGGTTTCAAAGTCAACCCTAAGGTTGTTCTTTCCAATCTTTCTAGGATAGCCATTAGGAAGATGTCAAGCAATTGTGAGAACTTCGGTGCATCCACATTCATTCGAGACCATGTCGTGATCTCGAAATAACATTAGCCAAAAGAACCAACATATTGAAAGACATAGTGTTAGTCAACGTAAGGTTTTATTGTCTAATTAATGAATATACAGTGTCAAAGATTGTTACGAGTCCACAGTCACTTGTTTGTTCAATAGTCCAATGTCGTTGTGATAAGTTTCGTGAGTTAGTTAACTTTAAGTTTTAAAGTTTATTTTATCACTTATTTAACACAACATATTAAACGATTAAGTTTATTAGTGACATTATTGGTTTCGTGATGATATGATTAGTTTATTTAACAAGTTTGTACACGTAACAATTCATAATGAAGGTCAATCATGGCTTAGGCGAGATTTGGCAAAGTTACGCCAGAAATGTAGTGATATACGCGTGAGACGAAAGCTATGCGTGGGATCCTAACTTACGCGTAAGAAATGTTACGCGAGGAAAAGGAGACCTTATGCGTGAGAGCTTATGCGTGGGCGATAAAGACCTTACGCGTAAGGCTTACTCAAGAGTAGACCTTATGCGTAGAGATCATCACACGCATATCCTTCACAGTGATACGCGTAGTCCCATTGTAGAACCTTACGCGTAATGATTACGCATAAAATTTCTCTTACGCATAACTTTCACGCGTAAGGTGATCCTTATGCGTAGAGTAACAAGGACCTTGATTCGAGTTTTTATGCGAGAAAGCCCGAAATAAAATCATTATATCATCAATCTTAACACGTATATTCATTCTAAAATGATTATGGCATGAAAGCTTGTTAAACATTTACAGCGAGAAAGTCATACGCGAGGTCAAAACCCTAGAGTTTAAGAATTACGCGATGATTTCTAACCATAGGATTTGCACCAAACGCTTTTCGGTAGGTCTTAGGTATTGTGAGAGTCTAATAACCAAGTTTTAACACCCAATTCTCGATTGAATCAAAAATACCCAAACTCAAGAACATTAAACCCTAATTCCTAATTTTGACTTAATTAGTGTTTCGGGTTGTTATAGGCCCGGATATCATTAATTCAACATGATATTAACTTCACAAAGCAACCTTTTGACCAAACACAATCACATTTGAAAATACCCAAAACCACGCATAAACCCTAATTTTCAAAATCACCAATTCGAAGTTTCGGGTTCGCTTTGAGGATAGAAAAATATCATTGATGTTATTAAAGCATTTTGACACTATCTTTTAACCACAAACACATAAACAAGATTATGTGTTCAGACGCATACGCCGTAGAACACAAAATCAACCATAGTTTAAAATCTAACCGTTAATTTTCAAAACGATTTAAAACCATTGTTTGTAATCTTGTTAGGAACACAAAGACACTTACAAATTGAAGATCCGAAACACGGATTTCTTGAACGCTTTTTAAGCGTAGGATGAGATGGGTTTTAGCAATAAATGTGAAGAGTTAAGTTAGGTGGGATCTTTATTGAAAAATACTTTCAGTTTTTGACAATTTTAGTCCCTCCACCTTTTCCATTTACATCCAATGCCATTTAACTTCTGTTTTGGTTATCAAACAAAGATTTTTAAGAAAGAAACTTGACGACACTCCCCCTCGACTTAATAAATGATGAAAGGTTATAAATTTTAGTCCGAGGAGTGTCAAGATAACTGAAAATTTTATCACCATTGATAAAAGAAACAACTGGATATGATAACATGCAAGTACATGGATGTTTTGAAATGTTAAGTGATTAATTTTTCCCCTCAACACTTGATCGGAAAAATACCGAATTTTGAAAGATTATAGTGTTGATGGAAGAAATGTACTTGCCATGTTTGAAAGAAAAATTAGATTAGAAGGATATTTTGTTGTTTTATCGTGTTTTATATTTTGTATTTTGTTTTTGATAAATTATTTACAAAAGATATTTTGGTGTTTGATGTGTTTTTAAGACATTTTAGGAGGTCATCCAATTCCTCTTGAGTCAAACACCTCATACCATTCCGTGGACCAACTCATTAAACCTAGCGGGAGGCAAGGCTTTGGTGAGAAGATCGCCAATTGGTATTCTGCACCCATCGGTATAATTCAACAGACTGCTCCACGTGGTCCTTGATGAAATGATAGCGTAGATCGATGTGCTTTGATTTCGAGTGCCGAATCGAGTTGCACGAGATCGCAATGGCACCGATTGTCGCAAAGACATCGATTCACAAACACGTAACCATAGTCTTTGAGTTGTATTCTCATCCATATGACTTGAGCACAACACGCGGACATGGCTACATATTCTACTTGGTTGATGATAGCGATGTACAATCCGCTTCTTTGATTGCCAAGACACCAGCTTATCACCAAGAAATTATAGTGCTCTCAAGTACTTTTCCTCGAGTCTAAGCATCCCGCGTGGTGTCGTCAAAAGCGATTAGTTCAAAACCGTAATCCTTTGGATACCGGATCCCCAAGTTAATGGTTCCCTTGATGTATCTGGAGATTCTTTTAGCCTCGAGAGGTGGGTTTCAGTTGGTCGCGATCGATAACGGGAGCATAGATAAACGGCAAAGACAATATCAGTCCGCTAGTCTGTTAGATACATGAGAGACCCAATAATACTTCGGTATTTGGTAGGTCAACTAATTTCCCATGTAATCCGCGTCTAGCTTCTTAGTATGAGTCATTGGTGTGGCATAAGTATCATGTGTTTTCATTCCAAATTTGTTTAACAATTCAAGGGCATATTTGGATCGACTCAAGAAAATACCACGGGTGATTGATGAACTTGCGTCCTAGAAAGAACGTAAGTTCACCCATCATGGACATTTCAAAATTTTTCTTCATTAGTTTTGCAAAAGCGATTGAAAACTTTTATGTAGACCCAAAATGATGTCATCCACGTAAATTTGAACAATTAAGATATGTGCCCGTGATATTGTATAAAAGAGTTGGGTCAACCGAACCTTTGGTGAAATTATTAGCAATGAGGAAAGATGATAGCTTATCGCACCATGCCCGAGGGGCTTGTTTGAGACCATAAAGAGCTTTGTTCGGTTTGTAGACATGGTTCGGGAACTCGTGATCAACGAATCCTTCCGGTTGGTCGACATAAACCATTTCTTTCGGTTGTCCGTTGAGAAACGCAGTTTGACATCCATCCGAAGACCGTCATATTCATATGAGCCGCAAACGCGAGAAATATCCGAACGACCTCAAGACGAGCAACCGGAGCAAAAGATTCTTCAAAGTCTATTCCTCTTCCCGACGATAACCCTTAGCAACTAGACGTGACTTGTTTGGATTACATTCCTTCAAAGATCCAATTTGTTTTTCCAAATCCATTTGAGACCAATGACGAGACCCTGTTGGTCTTTCAACCGGCTCCCATACTTAAAGATGTTTGAATTGGTTGAGTTCTTCTTGCATGGATTCAATCCGCTTGTCTTTTGTCATTGCGCCTTTAATGTTTTAGGCTCGATTACAGACGGTGAGTGCATAAATGCAATGTTCACCATCCGTGCGAAGACGGTGTCTCATAACGACCGGTTGATTCGGGTTGCCAATAATATTTGCCGAGGATGGTCTTTTGTCCATCGATGTGTAGATGGTTGATGTTGGTATACATTGTGCGATTCGAGGATTCAAATGGTTTGTTGATGATTCCGCGACATCAAAAGCAGATGTCATTAGCAAACGGGTTAAAGAACACATTTGGATCAAAATCTGCGGTGGGGTACTTCATTCGTAATATCATCACCGGTTCATCATTGTTGGAAGCGGTTTGTTCAAATGTTGTGGTGGAGTCAATGGTGGTGCTTCTTCAACAGAGTTGTTGTAGCAGTGTATCGGTATAGGAATATTATCGTTATGCAATGAAACAATGGATACACCGAGCACGCTCATCAATATCGCCACCGAATGAGAGGAGAAAATAACCTTTCCATTTGTTGACGAGTAAGTCGGGGCTTTGTTCGGTGATGATGGGGTTGAGGAAGTTTAAGCGGTTGTGACTGTGTTCTAAGTCATATACTCGAAGCCATCTCCGTGAGTTCATCAAATGAGCATGAATCGTTTCCATCACCTGCTTTGTCTGACGATTCCAGATCCGTAACCTTTAGAATTCTCACAATATCCAATAAAACTCCAATGTCGGCTTTGGCTTTGAGCTTTTAAAATCATCACGATCATTATTCGGATAGCAAAGGGATCCAAATACATGAAAGTGTTTGAGATTCGGTTTATGGTTGTGGACAAGCTCGAAGGTGTTTTGTTGTGGCGTTTTGTGATCATAGAACGGTTTTGAGTATAGCATGCGAGATCGACACGCCCACAAGTAATCCGGAAGTTTAGCATTGATTAACATTGTTCTTGCAGCCCACTAACGCTCGGTTTCGCTCTTTCAACAACACCGTTTTGTTCTCGTGTGCGTGCAATAGATGTCCGATGTCAATTCCACTTTCTCATAAAAGGTACGAAGGGTTTGGTTAACAAATTCGGCCTTTGTCTGTTTATTTGGCGGACGGTGTCCGGAGTGAACTTTAATTTTCATGAGAAAGGTGATGATCATTTGTGGAGCTTGGTCTTTGCTTCAAGAAAGTAGACCCAAGTCCATCGTGAGTAGTCATCAACAATTACTAAGATGTAGCATTTGCCATTGATCGTTTGCACGCGCGATCGGGCCACACAAATCCATGTGAAGAAGATGAAGCACATGTCGAGAGTCGTGTTCCACCTTTGAAGGAAAATGAGCACGAGTGCTTTTCCCTTGTTCACAGCCGAGCAAAGGTGATCTTTTGAATACCGGAATCGTGCGAGACCTTCAACTAGTTTGTGTCGAGCAAGGTTGGTGATGGTTTGAAAGTTTAGATGTGAGAGACGACGGTGCCATAGCCATGATTTTGTTGATGTTGCCTTTGAAAGTAAGCGGATGGAGATGAAGCAACCATGTCTTACATAGAGATAGTGTAAAGACTAGAATTACGCGAGCCGGACATAAGGTCATTTCCTTGTAGATCACGAATGAAACAAGTTTTCTCCCGAAAGCAACCTCCAAATCTCCATCACAAACCGACCTCATCGAAAGCAGTTGTGACCGAGGCCTTCCACATAGTAAACCCCGCTAATTTCGATGTTCCCATTGATATAGTCTCCGAGCCCATGATAGTCAAGTGATCATTCGAATCTGACATTGCCAATGAACTTTGCAATAAAGTTTGATAACAGTTTAAGCTTGCTGTCATGTATGGGGAACACCGCTATCAACAATCCATAGAATGATCTGATCACCGCATTACACACGACGACACGGATGGAATAGAAGTAGATGTGGAACCCGAAATGTTAGAGGGTTCGAGCGATGATAGTAGACATACACACATTAATAACTTTAGGCATCCATTTAAATCCTAATGTGTTATATATCCATTTCGCCATCTATAACTACTATTTGCTTTAGTCTTTGTGAATGCACTAGGTGGTACTACATTCTTAGGAGGTGAAACTGAGCTACAGAACAAAGAATGCTTGCCTTAGAATCTAAAGAAGCGGTCTACCAAGCACGGACTTAGAATGATTATCGGGCCTAGAGGTATTCGATTCTTAGGATTCCGTAACGAGAGATTATAGCTTTAGCAACACATATGTCATGACAATCGAATACATACTTTTACAACAAATAACACAAGGTGCATCGATCGAATATCAAAAGTACTTAAAGGTTTAGCATTCATTACATCACTATTTCTATTACATTTGCTTTACTTAATATCTATAGTGGAAGCAACGTGAGTCTTATTCATAGTCCTATGGTGTTCTTCTACTTTAGCATTCTTTATTGATCTTTTCTTAGGTCGGAACTTCCTATTCTTCGATTGAGTGCTCCTAGGCGTGAAGTGCGGACGTTTGGAAAGACGCAACTATTCTGCTTCAAGAGAAGGAAGCACGTTAGCAACTTGTGATTTGGCGGAGGGATTCTAGGTGCACGATTACTAAGTGTTACTTGGTGCTAATCTCTTAATGATGGTTGGCGAAAGTTGTTCATACTTTCCTAACATTTCTCTTAACTTAGAGATAGTGTGAATCAAATCTTGATTTTCGTAACTAATATTACCAAAGAAAATTCATGACTTCTCTAGTGTGAGCAAGATAGTGATCAAGTTCGTTTGATGCTTCATGTCGAGTCTTATTGAGTAAATCAAATATGACACCATATTCTGCTTAACTTTTAAAAGTTCTTGTTCATATTTTGAGATTTGACTTTTCAAAGACACGCTTTGATCATCCAGTTGCTCAAGTTTAGGATCAAAAGATTTTGCACGAATCGAGCGATTTTCTTTGAAAACCAAGTTGTTGATTGTGAATATCTTTTCACACCAATTAAGACGACGCTTTGCATTGTAAAGTTCGTTAAGTAATCGCTCATTTTCGCCTTTAAAGACTCGATCCAAGCACATTATCAAGATTCTCAACAGCTACTACAGAGTCAACAATATCGGCAGAGATATAATCGATGCATGTGGCAAAGAATAGAATAACACAACATTATGGATATCAAGACAGATAACATCTTTCAAGAGTCGATCAACATCTTTCTCAACATTTTCTTTTACGCTTAGTATTAGAAATAGATGTTTCAGCTTTTCTCGAAACGACCTTCATCACTCCAAGTTCCTTATGAAAGTCCTGCTCCCAAGACAATGCACAATTTTTCAAATTCTTAATATTTGGTAAAAGATTTTCCGAAAAATGTCTCTTTGTTCTCGCGCCAGAGGCGATTGAAAGTGTTGCACTTTGATTTCGTAATGATATTCTATCTCATGTTCTAAAGTTTTGAGGTCACCATGAAAATATCAAAATATCTAAGAATTTTGCGATTTTCGTGTTTTGAGTTTACTTCACCGATGGAAGGTAAAGGACCATAAATTTGTGCATAATCCGTGGGGATTAACATTAGAAGACTCGGTGTTTTGATGATAACACTTGGTGTGTTAGAAGAATCCGTTGGTGTGACAAAAGTAACCGATTTTGAATAATTAAAAGGTTTGTTGTAAACAATGCTTTTAATTTTGATCGACTCTCGTCTTCGCATCTAATTCCTCTTGACGATGATATTCAACAACACTCATAACAGAATTATCAATTTTATATTCGCGTGACCGAAACTTCAAGATTTGGTTTGAATGTTTTGGTTGAAAGCTTTGGTTTGTAATCGCAGATTTGGTCCATATCCTTTTGGATCGGGTTTTAAGGAAAACTTTTCAATAGCGCCATCGACTCACCATGTTTGTAAACAACAGATTTTAAACTCTTTAAGTTTGCGCTGGTGTCGATAATTTCTTCAAGTCGATTATCTATTCGGTTCGTGGAATGCTTTTGTATGCAGAGAATTTTTGACAAGTTAATGTTCCACCTTTAGCTTTTTGATTTTCCAAGGTGAGAGCGTTAATTTGCTTTTTATGTTCATGTTTCAGTTGTTCTATCTCGTAAAACAAAGCATTCTTCAAGCGGCTAGATCACGATCTGTCTCTCTAAATATTTTTCGCTTTGATGAGATTTAGTAAAGGTCGCTTCAAAACCTTTTTCACGCTTTTTCTTGAGTTTTGAAAAAGTTGAGTTGCTTTTGTAAACATTCAAAATCCTTGGTTAATAGTGCATTTTACTTTTAAGTTCTTGTTTAATGCACAACATTCTTCAATTTGGGATTGCCGGTCTTTAAGTAATGAGCAAGATCTGGATGAGGCAAAGTTCGGCTTGTTCAATGTAAGTCACAACATGATCATTATTTAGATCCTCAAGTATAACCACGGAGTCAATTTGATTATCAAAGGAAACCATAAGGTCATCTTGATCGTCAAATGTAACTACTGTGGTCTATTTGAAAATCGTCGAATGAGATGTAAGTGACTCATTTTGAACGAACTGGGCCTGCCGAATCGAGATGTTGGCGGAGATATTAGATCGTAGATAAATATGGTTTGTTCGGGTACTGAGACAAGCCATCGATGTCATACACCGGGCTGTGTCACTCATATGTAACTCATGCATATTAGCCATCAACATAATCTTTGCATTGGCTGCAAGTCCTCCATATTATCATCGAGTCTGCATTAGCCATAAAACTCGTTCTTTGTCTGTAAGAGATCCATGACTTCATCCTTAAGAGCCAAAAGAAGAGCTCTTTGAAATAAGCACGCCCCTAGTCCTCGGCTTTGGGCATGCATTAGCAGTGTCCTTCTCATTGCGCTTGTAGCATCAAGACCATTCAACCCATTCTCGAGCATTTCTGCTCCACCACTGGAGCTCGTTGTTATTCACCCACAAGATTAAACCTCGACCACCGCCCATCCGACGACCATATCCACGATTTCGAACTTCACCTCGTCCATTGTTTACATGACCGATTCGTATGTTAGATGAGGAACGAATACGATTGTTGGATTTGTTGGTATAACGCCAAAAGCATTAGCAATCATAACAAATCCTTGTTGCAATGCGTCGAACGGATCGATGTCCTCATTAGCATCATTGAAAATTGGTGTAGCATTGTTGTTGTTGTATGGAACCGCTTGATTTTGTTGAGATTGTTTGTGAATGATTGTTTTGTGTGACAGAGGCGTTGGTTGAGTTGCTTGTTGAGGAGGATAACTTTGTTGAGCATCTAAGGCAAGTTGTTGATTTTCCGGATGTGTAGGTGGAGCAATTTGAGCACGGAGAATCCTTTCCCGATCAACTTCCTTTTCATGAGGCTTCAAGTAATCGTACAACAATCCATATGTAGAATGATGCATATTCTTCGCCGACGGAGAAAATGACATACTTCTCCCATTCGGGACCAAGACTACTCGGGAACTTAGTATTCACCGCAATTCTTGGCATGATGATGTTGTGTTTATCCAAATCATTGATGATGTCCGAAAATCTATGATGATAAGACTCTAGTGTCTCTCCGTGTTCAATCATGAAGTGTTCATAAGCCAAGAAAATTTTGGATTCCAAATCCTCCCGATTGAGCAGTAACCTTCCATAAGAAGATGAATATGTTCCCACATTTCCTTTGCGCCTTTTGAGCGCCAACACTTCAAGAATTGGGTTAGGTAATCCTAAAAGGATATATTGCATTGCAAGCTCCTCGACTTCATAGTGTAGAAGTTCTGCTTTGATTTAAATCGCAATGTAGCAATGTTTGTTTGTTCATCTCTTGGTGGATTTGCATTAGGATCTCCGGCACAATGACAAGAGGCATCTCAAATGGACCTTCCAAGATAACTTTCTTTAAGAACTTTCCATGTGGTTTCTTCGATCACAAACCTAAAGAACCTTATCACCCATTGATCGTAGTTTCGGAGTGAGCATTGAGGTCTATCAGTGATCCAACCTCATGAATTGATTGTTGGTCGCTTAAAGCTTCACACATCTTTGCAAACCAAGTGGGTTCCTTCATAGTGTTCCTTGATGGATGTTGATTGAAGTCATTTGTGTAGGGTTGAACTTGAAGACTTGGCGGTGTTTGAACCATTTGTGGTGGAGGAATTGCTCCAAGTTGTGGAGTATGTTGTTGATTAAATTTTGTTGATAAATTGCTTGTTGTTGATTCCATTGTTGATGTTGTGGACTTAGTTGTTGTTGTCGCTGAGAATAAGTGTAAGGAAATAGTTAGAGTATTGTGGTTGTGACATGTTGAAAACTTATGTTGGTAAAAATGGATCTTTGTAGTCGAATGAACCTTTGTTGATGAAGTGTCCTTAGGCGTAGAAATCACAAGAAACCAAGTGGAACTTATGCGTAAAAACACCAAAGTTACGCGTAACAAAGAGAGTTACGCGTAGTTTTAGCTTACGCGTAAGTATGGAAAAGACGCTAAAGTTAGGCGAGACACAAAGTTAGGCGCGAAAGTTAGGTGTAGGATTATCTTATGCGTAAGACTAGGCTTAGGCGTAAGATGAATCTTATCGTGGGATTTCACGCATAAGCTTTAGGCTTATGCGTAAGATTGTGGTTTTATCTCAGTGATCTTTACACTTCACAAAGGCAAAAGATATCCAAAGTCGACGATTTTCGTGCTTATCCAAGCAAGAAAACACGGAGTAAACCACTAAACTCAAGATCAAACCACGGATAAAGTTACGCGTAAGATTAGGGTTTTGATACGCGTAATCTTACTCGTAAAATGATTATGCCCAAATTTGTTTCTAAACCGATTTTGTTATGGAATAGCGTCAACGGTACCAAAATAACACAAAAGTATGAACCTTGATGAACCAAAATGATTTAAATGGGTTACGCGAGAACTTCACCCACTTAACAAAAACAAGCATAAAAACTTAGATCCACGTAGAAGGTTGAAACTTTTGCAAAAACAAGTATTTTAACACCTTAAAACGTTGAAAGTACAAGAATCTTGGATTAAAAGTGTAAAAACAAGTTTTAAGCTTAACCAAAGTAGTATGTTATTCTACGCGTAGGACCAAAACCCACTTCAAGAAATAACGATTCACCCAACTAGTAGGCGATTGATACCACTGTTAGGTCACTAGATTTACAACACAAGCTTACTAGAAAGAGATTAAGGCGATTGAACAATATCCAAACACACACACACACGTTAATATGAGACGGTTATGCGTAGGAGTATATGAAAGGAAATAACTTGAACAATCAACCTTCAAATGAAGGTTTACAAGAGTATTTATAGGCAAGGAGCTAGGGCAACACTCCCACTCCTTCCCTTTTCCTTATTGGACATGGGCCTAAGCTTATGGGCCTTCTACATAAGCTTGGACTTAAACAAACATAAAGGCCATAATAAGCTACCAATTACATATGAGTAACTAACACTTGATTTAAGGTTTAGGAGTGATTCCAACATCGAACATCAATACGAGATTAATGAAACAACTAAAACGCGATTACAATGAATATCACCTCATTGATAACATGACCAATGATGAAAGATCAAACATAAGTGCAAAGATTAATCCTATAATTGACGACGACTACGGAAAGTCGTGTTTATCATTCAATGAGTGGCTCTCGCAAAAATTTGATACATGTAGCATCGGCAACACAACCAGAAAAAGATTTTTTATCGAATGGATGAATGATTGCCGCAATGTAACGGAGGAAGTTGGCCAAGTTCAAAGGCCGCTATAAAACCCCATGGCTTTGAGTCTAACTTAAAGACTCGTAAATAAAGAAAAGTGCTCTTTCGGGAGAAAGTTTGAATTATCCCTTTCATTTGTTTTATTTCTGTTGGGTTTTGTGTTTTTAACCATTTTTAAAACGGAGAAAAGTTGTTGCAGATGTCGAAGCGGAGACCGATCTCTCCACGCTATTACAGAATTAATTCATATGGTTACATCGTAACATACTTTTGCGATAGTTCTTCTCGGAGATTACCAATTACGACGTAATTCCATGCAATGGTTACGCCAGTAGCTACACTCCTCAGAAGGCTCGCTGTGTTTTGCACTAATTACGTGATAACTCCTTATAGGAGTTACGACGTAACTATCCTCTACAACACTTATTTCTTTTAAGCACAATAACCTTGTATTAGTTTTTAAATGAACTTTGATGGTATGTTCCCTGTAAGCCCTCACGAGACTACACTCGTCCACTTGGGATACCAAGTGGTTTAAAAGACTTGTTGCATACGCTAAATGCAACCGTGATTCCTATGAAAGTGATTTAGGTTTCTTTTTTATTTTTCTTTTTCTTTTTTAGATTTATTCTTGTCGGTAGTGTGATTTCAGGTATTGAAGTTTGCTCGAGGATGCTTATGCGAGCGTGGGCCTTCTTTCTTTTTGGAGAAAATTTCAGGGAAGTTCTCGCTATAATTCTACTTTTCTCTTCATCTTTATTTAACGATTAGTACAAAATGGACTTTGTACATTTCAAGTGGGGGAACAGGAGTAGAATTGTCTCTTGAACTATATTTTGCCCTCGTTTTTCTAGTTTATTTTGAAAAATTATGCCATTTTTAAAGTTTTTACATGTTTTTCTTAACCTAACTAGATTAGACCTTAGCCGAGCACATTATAACCCTTGATATTATATGGTGAGATTAGCCTTATCTGTTTCCAAATTTTACCCCAAATCTACCAAATTATGACTGTGCCGGTAGCTTGTAAACTTTAGAACTTGGCCTTTGCATCATTTCGAGACCATAGACAAGGTATGTTGAGTTAGCTCGATGTATTTGGACTTTTCAGTTTAAGAAGGCAGTATTATAGGATTATCACCCAAATAGCCTATCATTGTGTGTCTATCGATTAGTCACATTGACTTCTCGACCCCTATGTTAAACCCTTTGTTGCACTCACCTTTAGAGAAAGATACCCCTAGATGCACCCATCTGATCCATTCCTTTCATTTTGTTCACCCAACATATTGTTTCGTTACACCCTTACACCTTAGCCTACCCTGAAGTCTTTATTTGTAATTGGGAAGTCATTGTTTGCCTAAGTTCGAGGTTCAAGTGGAAAGGTTCGGGAATCACACTTTCGTCGACGACATATTCTTAAAAGATCATTGAAGACCCCCCAATTCTCATATTGTTCATATCAAGTGGGGGGATGTTATGTTTAGTTGTTATGATTCAAAAAAAATGTGCAATTTGAAAAAAAAAAGAAAATTAATTTTTTTTATATAGTTATTTAATTGTAAAGTGCGAAGTTATAAGCACTATGTTATGAGCTTATGATAGATTTAGTATCGAGGAGGCCACCCACCACATTTGAAGAATGGAGTTGGAAATGTGCCCATCATGACGCCCTCTAATGGCACATCCGCTCGGTATTATCATGATCCGTTTCTTGACTTCAAACTTGAACTTTAGATGAACAGAATCGGTGATGACTTGGTTATAGATTTAGACTATTTTCTTGATTTTATTTTACACCAATTTTATTACATGTCTTACCCTACCCTTTAGTCATGAAGCGTGTCTAGGTGATGTAGCGAGCAATCTTTGGTGTCTTGCCCATGGATTTGGTCATGTATCATTGATTTTGTCCACTTCGCCGTGACATGTTAGTAATGACGATTCACCCTTAACCCTTGTCATGTCTACCCATATTGCCTGCAAGAATTGTTTTGTCCTTAACTCTAGTGGTGGAGATTTGTGTAACCGCCAAGCTTATGATAGAATACATGCTATGATTGTGCATTGAGTGATCACCCTGAAATTGACACTTAGAATAGTTGAGAGATTTGAGTGTTTTGTTCCCATTTCGTGAGGTGTTCGGCTTTGTTTTATTCTAGCATAAGGGATTTGTAAACTTATATTTTCCAGGTAATGAGATATATGTTTTTAGGAATCTATCTAATAAGGTCTACTTGAGGAAAGTAGAGTTCAGTGGGGGATATTTGAAAAATCAAATAGTCCTCAATATTTAGTGTCAATTTCCGATAATGCTCGTATTTTATATCATTTATATGAATTTACGCTTGTTTTCCTCTATATTTCACTTTCGTGTAAATTACGAGCATTGGAGCTAATGAGACGCGGATTTGGAGAGTTTATTGATGATATATGATAGTATACCCATTTTGAAGATGTTACGGAGTAACTCTCCTCTCACATTACGCCGTGTGCAGCGTGGCTCGTAAAACCAACTAAATCAAGATTACGGCAGAACTCCCTCATAGGATTACGTCGTAACTAATTAGTTCAAATGATGTTCCGCGCTCGCAAGCTACGCCGTAACTCATTCCACAATTACGGCGTAACCATGATTTATTAAAGATACGGCGAACTCATTCCCGATGTTACGCCCAGAACCAACTTTTCCGAGCAAAATACGAAGAATTGGATGTTACGGCAGTAACTCTCAACAAGTTACGCCAGTAACTCTCAACTTGTTACTGCAGTAACCAGATCCGCCTATAAATACCGCAAATTCCAAAGATTTCTATTCATTCACTCCACACACCAAATCGTAGAACGTGGTTAGAAGGTTGAAGGCAGATCTTGAGGAGCATACTGAGCCATCTCCAAGGAGAAATCACTCCCTACAATAAGCTTTAGCAATTTATCATTTCTTTACTTTCAATTCATGTATTTCGATATGTTAAGCATTGAATCAATTGTTTTAGTTAATATGAGCGGCTAAGCACCTTTGGTGCTAGCCTAGTTATGATTCCTTAATTGTTTTGTTTATGTTTACATTGCTTCCGTATAATTTTTTCTAGTGTATGCATGCATAGTTTGTTGGTAGCTACCCTTGTTTTGGTAGTTTTGAATGGCGGTAGTGGCTAGTTAATTAGGAGATATGACCAACTGACCCTAAGTAGGTAGACCGAGTAGGAAGGGTAACAATTGACCAACCGACGATCCTTCTTCGCATGCGATTTGACCAACCGATCACCTACCGCTTGGATGAACTTAAGTTAGGGATGAGTGTTTAAGATGCTAGCCGGGCACTCATTGTTATGAATCTTGCATGTAGTGGTACTTAATGACTTGGCTTAGAGGACTAAAAACAACTTGACTTACAAGGGTAGTAGCTTGTTCTCCGATGGAAGCCTTTGCTGATAGGTTAGGACGAACTGACCAAATGCTGTCCTAGCGACTTTTACCCCCACTTAAAGCAATTGGAAGTAATTAAACATAAACTTAACTTGATAGGATGAGTAACTAGGTTAGCACACTTCTCCTCTATTGATCACAACCCTCGCCTTTATTTGCTTTCTTTATTTTATTTTCTTGTCTTTAGTTATTAATTAATCATTTCGACCTCAAAACCAATTAAAATCTATGACACCTAGACTTAGTTAAAATACGAACACATAGCTCTTGGGACGACCTCGGTTTTACCAAAATACTACACTACACACGACCGGGTACACTGCCCGTTAGTGCATTAGGGTAGACCATAGGTATAACGAGACTTTATAAATATTAAAACCTGGTCAGTAAATCCTGCATCATACATGTTTATATCTGAATCAATACTTAATTGCCTAAGTTTTTCACTTTCAGTGATTATGGAGTAATATTACAAAAGACACGGAAAAAGACATGATTTGGAGCTACTTTTGATAATAATGTATGCAAGTTGTAGAAGAGCAAACGGCGTATGTAACTCTGGCCATACTCCGTATTGATACCTGTAAGAATTCACTAAGTTTGGTGGATATTGAAGCATACAACGTATTTAACTCTGGCAATATGCCATATTGGAAGCTCTACAGTCAAAGCCCAAGTCAACCATTAAAGGTATACAGCATATGAAACTCTAGCCATACGCCGTATTGAAGTTCTGATCCCCACTCTAAGTATATAGAAGATTTCAAGGTATACGGCGTATTTAACTCTGACAATACGTCGCATTTTAAAGATACGCAGAATATGCTTGGAATATGCTTTATTCATCGGCAATTAAGAAATATTGGACACGTCGTATCCATATTTGGATACGCCGTATCGGTGCCCTAATAGAAGACTATAAATATAAACCCCATACGAGAGTTCTAGATATCATTCACTCACCACTCTCAACCAAAGCCGAATTTCACCATTTGAATGCCCCAAGATCAGTCCCAATAGCTAGAAAATCAAGAAGAGAAGGTCTCGTATCATCACATTAGGTTTAGTCATTCGATTTTCATATCGATTTCATTACTCTTTGTTTGAATTATCTTCTTGTGCTTTTACATACATTATGGGCTAATACCCTTGGGTGTTAGCCATATTATGAATATTCATGATTGTTAATTCTGCTTATTAAAATTTAATGTTTAGTATTGTTTAGTTTATGTGTTTATCGTTCAATACGTGCTCGTTTATATGTTTGAGTATTTTAAATCTATATATTACATGGTCCAAGTGGATAACTAGTTGTATATTATAAGAACACTTAAGTGAGCATAGTTGTCACACCCTCGCCGGAGGGGGAAACACGAGGTGTAACGGAAAGGAACATAAGCACAAGATAATAGAACATACCAATGTTAAGATTAAAAAGAAATAGTATACCATTACAATACCAGTTTAGCCGACATCGGCAAATATATTACAAAGTTTAGATTCCAAAATATTTCGCTCTATTACATAACGATTTGTAGTGACAAGTGAAAACTTCATTATGCAAGACCGGTAGAAAAGCTTACTAACGATCACCGAAATGCATGAGAGAAAACGGGTCAACTATGAAAATAGTTGGTGAGTATACACGCTTCAGAAAATAAGAAAACTCGTAAGTGAGAAAGTCAAAGGTTTCGTCATCATAAATAATCCACAAAGCAAAGGCATTGTAAATCCACCGGCCCAAGTTCCGCCCATACAAAACTTGCAACCTGTGTGTTCACAACCCATTGCACAAAATATAGCGTGTCAAGTAGTCAAGTATACGTTGCCAGGACATTTCACAATATAGCACCACGTATATAATAATGTATGCCAGGCAAAGCCCCTAGAATAAATAATATGCGTCCCGTAACATAGTGGACGAGAGGTTGGCCGACCTCTAATAGCGCTATCCATACTACCTACTAATAGGAGACTAACAATGCGAATGTACGAACAGTACATCATACAACTATTATATACAATTAAGAACACTCCGAACATGGGAGAATTTGCACACTCCACCAATAAGGCGAGAATTTTGAGAACGCCCGTAACATAGTGAGACGCCTGCTCCGGACCGGGAGGCTTTAGGATGTCGAACAAGGGAGACTTTATAGTGATGCTCGAACATGGGAGACTTTAGGTTAAGGTCATAACACGTACGGTTCAACAAGTCCAAACAAGTCCTAAGTTTATATTTAAGTTCAAGGATTTGTTTCAAGTTCAAATGTTCAAGTCAAAGAGTTCACAAAAGTAAGAATCAATTCAATTTAAGTATGGTTCATGCATTTCGCCCCAAAAATATAGCAAAACGTTTAAAAAAAAGGGGTGTGATTACTCACTTGATGAATTGATGCGATGACAAAAGTGGTTACACCGAAATGTAGCGTGAATCTCTAAAACCGACCTATTATGAATGATATGATATGTAATAAGTCATGATGTAATGTTATGCATGCAATTCGGATGATATTTATACCACTTATGTATTTTTGAAAACAATACTTCTCGTCGAAAATATAATCTTTTAACGCCTTGACCATTTTAAATTACTTCACATGCATTTATGTTGAAATGATATCCCACGATAATCATTTAGTGATTTATTAAGAGAATATAACTTTTCGTCAGAAGATAATGTCGTTGAAATTTCCATGAAAGTGACAAAAACGGCCTCTAAAAGCTAGTCGTAAAATGGTGCACGTCGAGCGTTAGGAAACGAACTCAACGGTTTTGGGAAGCTTGTATAATTATCTCAAAGTTTTAGTACATGAGTTTCCATCCTAGAGGTCTCGAACATAAAGAAAAATAGAGGTTAAGTACGGTACTTATGTCCCAAAATATAGTTTAAGGATGTTTTGCGGCAAAATTTAAGTAAACGTAATTAATTCATTACAACTCCGCTAATCAAACGGTCGGACATTTTGATAAATATACTTGGCAAACTTACCTTTTACTAGAAGACATCACTTTATAAAAAGTTCTAAATCAATGTTAAAAACAACCTTTAACTTGGTCTCTAGTTTTGCCGTAAAACTTGCCTATTAGAAATTTAATAGTTTTTCTTATATAATAAAGTTACGACAACTTTTTGTAAACGTGTATAATTTAATCGTTACAAACTGCTTTTCACGCTTTTAAAGGTCCTTAGCTTTGTATCAAAGTATACTAACATATTTTTGACAAGTCGACATAATTTACAACGCCCAAGCTTCACTTTTGACTCGTACAAAACAAACAATACATCTTTGAAATTTCCGAAAATTATAGTTTTCGTCGCCAACTTGAAAAATTCATAACTTCTTCGTTATAGCTCTGCTTTAATCCGCTCAAGCGGCCACGGTTTCGCTTTTAAAGTATATTTTCTAAATATCTAGGCCAAAATTTTTACCTACTGTCGGATTTTCCAGATTTCAAAATAAGGACAGACCATTTTGCAAACTTGTCGAAATGAGTTTTTCTCGCGCCAAACCTATTCTAACCCATTCAAAACAACTCCAAAGCTATTATAATCCTACCATACACCTTCTTAGGGTGTCATGGGTTCCTAGACATCACCAAAAATAATATATAACAAGGAGTAATTATAGGATGGATTATATATATATAACACTTAAAAACCTTAAAAAGTGGTATAAACATCACATAACTTGCATGTTTTACTTGTGCATAATAAAAATGAACATAGAAATGAATATGAAAAATAATGATATGTATGAAATACTTACTAGTAGTTGATGAGGTTAATGAGAACAAAGGATTTTTCCTAATCACCCAAGGTTTATATTGCAAAACCTTAAACAAAGAGTAATACTAGATTGATAATAATCTTGTCTTGAAAATTTTTTTTTTGAAGCTTCCTTCTTTGATCCTTAGATTGGCCGGTTTTGGAGAGGAAGAGAGCAAGGAAGAGATAGTTTGATCTTCTTATTTTGCAAAATGAATTAAATGAGTGATATTTTAAGTATAATACAAAGACTTGAGATATTTTGCAAATTTTGATGACTAATCCCCTTGTGTCGATAACGGGTGTATTTGTTTAAGATATATATATATATATATATATATATATATATATATATATATATATATATATATATATATATATATTCTTTAATTTCTTGTATATAGATGTAAATTAAATGTGTACTTGTAGTATTGTTAAGTAATAGTAGTAACTTGTATACACATTTGAATATTTAAGGTAGCGTTAGATAAAAATAAATTTTCACGGCTCAAGATAAAATATATTTAGGTCATAAAATTATAAAAATACTTTTCTTGCAAAATTTGAGTGATATAATAATAATCGTGTAACATTTAAGAAAATCATCGTAAATATATAAATATAACAATTTATATACAAAATAAATTTAAAACACTGGGTAAAATCATAATATTATTTTATAAACTTAATATGAGTATAAAAATATATCGGGATAATTTTGGAAGTAACGGATCAATCGCTCAAAATAATTAATCACGCGATAACGCTTATTTAATATGAAAATTATACGCTTAATGTAAAATGCAAAACCATGCATGAACTAATATGATGACAATGATGTTAATGATATGTAGACTAAACTTAGTCTATATGAAATGTCCTCGATGATATGATCATGAATTCACGCTAAACCATTAAGGTTACGTGATTTGATACTGTAAACCTAGTTTACGATAAACGATGAAATAGTAAATGTGAGAAATGACCGAATTTGAGAATTGTGACATTCTTCCCATGTCGTGGAATCACGCCCTCGTGATTCAATTAATGATACTATAGTCCGAACCGCGACAAAGGTTCTAAGAGTTCGTGCTCGACGAATAGTCTAAATGATCATGTCAATGCTCATGCATATGGGTTCCTCATCCAACTAAATACATGCCCGTGATTAGATTTGATAGGGTAAACTTACCCAACACCGAACGTATCCTCAAAAGACCTTTTGAGTAAAAAAAAACTTGACTCTTAGCTTGATTTTCGCAACTCATCAAACAAGAACCGTCACTAGATCAAGCTAGGAAACAAGTTGTTAGTATGATAGATTCAACATCCTTGAATGAAGTCTTTTAAAGATCCGTTGCTCTTGGATTTGCTTACACAAATCAAATCAACAACATAATTTACAACTAAAGTCAATATCGATAGGTCTCAAATTAATCAATGTCGTGAACGTGGTAAAATTGGAAGGAAGTTATGCACTCAAAATCATGTCGCATGTAAATAGGGTAGTTGTTGAAAGAATGTACCCGTTACGCGTTGGGCTTCCTCGGTACCCATATAGAATGCTCGACCACGCATGGGGAACTTCAATGTTCGATCTTGTGGGCCTTCTATTGCCAACGCCAGTTTGGACGATTACCTCCTTGATTGGGTGTTCTTTCAACTTTGGACAGTGTTCAAGGTGATCCGCACTTCCACACTCGTAACATGCTTTTCTTTGTCCTTGGTTCCCGCCCTGCTTGAGCAATTCCGCGATGTGGCCCGTCTGTCCACATTTGTGGCACTTTGAGCGCTCTCTCGAGTGATGATAATTACATCGAGTACACATAGGATGTGGACCAGATATTTTGCGCCCCGAGTGGTCGCCCATAGTTCCCGGTTATTCGCTGCCTCTTGTTTTGCCGGTCCCGGTCTCGACTTCGATGATCATCCCGCCGCTTTCGTCCATTGTCGCTTGCTTTTGTTAGTTCTCCGCACTGATCACATCATTTGTTAAGCGACACGCCATGCCCACGCCAGCTTGCAGAGTGGTTGGGTTCGATGAGGTGACGCCCTCCTAATTTCCGGTATCAATCCCATATATATCGGTCGATCAAATTCTCCACGGTGGAAACCATGTGAGGAACCATCCTAGTTAACTCGTGGAAACGGATCGTACTTGTCGACCTCTACTCCTACCATCAAGTGATTCCAAAATTCCGCCCGCCTTTTGCACTTCATCTTTCTCGCAGTACTCATCGCTAGTAGTTTCTTAAATGCTTCCCAAGATAACGATTTGCCCCTCTTCCTCTAGTCTGCAGCTGGTTGTTCCACCGTGTCAATGCTCGACCTTGTAGTAGACCAACAGAGAACTCAACTTTGTTTCCTTCAAGACACTTCGTGATACTAAGTTTCGACTCAACATTCTCGAACCAGTTAATAAATTCAATGGCGCCCCGCACCATAAAATTCCATCGGCTTGCATGTCATGAAAGTCTTGTAGCCGCATCCATGACCAGTGTTTGAAGTACCTTCTCCGTTGTTGGTCTGTCTAGCATCAAGGCGCCATAATTTGGGTGAGTAGATCCACTATTCCATCGCGTTGTTGTTTGGATTGTCATTGTTGTTTGGGTTGCCGTTGTTGTTGACTCGAGCGTGTGTTTCGCGCCCATGATCCCGCAATGGACCAAAATATCGGGTTGAGTAAATGACACTCTTGACGAAGGCGTATGAGGTTTAGAACGGTGGTAATGTGTTATAGTGATCAAATATGACAGAACAGAGACATGCTATGTCTAACAAGTCGAAAGATGGAAAAGAGATGGTATAAATAAGATACGGTAATGTAGACGTGAACGTAAAACATGCTATGCATACCCACCCGACCAATGCAACTTTGGTGACCGGACTCTAAAGACTCGACTAAACATGATTTAAAACTACTACTCTTATCATTGCATGGTTCTTCATAAACTAAACATAGTTGATCGTGCTATGTATAATTTATGATTAACGATGCAACGATAGGGCTAGTTGACTCGGATGATGTTCGATGTTTAATAAAACTTTATTCGGTTATAGTCGTGATTTTATTTTTGAAAATCGGCATTCTCTATAACCTTGGCTCGATACCAACTGTCACACCTCACGGAGGCGGAAACACGAGGTGTAACGGAAAGGAACATAAGCACAAGATAATAGAACATACCAACGTTAAGATTAAAAAGAAATAGTATACCATTACAATACCAGTTTAGCCGACATCGGCAAATATATTACAAAGTTTAGATTCCAAAATATTTCGTTCTATTACATAACGATTTGTAGTGACAAGTGAAAACTTCATTATGCAAGACCTGGTAGAAAAGCTTACTAACGATCACCTGAAATGCATGAGAGAAAACGGGTCAACTATGAAAATAGTTGGTGAGTATACACGTTTCGTAAAATAAGAAAACTCGTAAGTGAGAAAGTCAAAGGTTTCGGTCATCATAAATAATCCACAAAGCAAAGGCATTGTAAATCCACTCGGCCCAAGTTCCGCCCATACAAAACTTGCAACCTGTGTGTTCACAACCCATTGCACAAAATATAGCGTGTCAAGTAGTCAAGTATACGCTGCGGGACATTTCACAATATAGCACCACGATATAATAATGTATGCTGTGCAAAGCCCTAGAATAAATAATATGCGTCCCGTAACATAGTGGACGAGAGGTTGGCCGACCTCTAATAGCGCTATCCATACTACCTACTAATAGAGACTAACAATGCGAATGTACGAACAAGACATCATACAACTATTATATACAATTAAGAACACTCCGAACATGGAGAATTTGCACACTCCACCAATAAGGCGAGAATTTTTGAGAACGCTCCAGTAACATAGTGAGACGCCTGCTCCGGACCGGGAGGCTTTAGGATGCTCAACAAGGAGACTTTATAGTGATGTTCAACATGGGAGACTTTAGGTTAAGGTCATAACACGACGGTTCAACAAGTCCAAACAAGTCCTAAGTTTATATTTAAGTTCAAGGATTTGTTTCAAGTTCAAATGTTCAAGTCAAAGAGTTCACAAAAGTAAGAATCAATTCAATTTAAGTATGGTTCATGCATTTCGCCCCAAAAATATAGCAAAACGGTTAAAAAAAAGGGGTGTGATTACTCACTTGATGAATTGATGCGATGACAAAAGTGGTTACACCGAAATGTAGCGTGAATCTCGAAACTGACCTATTATGAATGATATGATATGTAATAAGTCATGATGTAATGTTATGCATGCAATTCGGATGATATTTATACCACTTATGTATTTTTGAAAACAATACTTCTCGTCGAAAATATAATCTTTAACGCCTTGACCATTTTTAAATTACTTCACATGCATTTATGTTGAAATGATATCCGACGATAATCATTTAGTGATTTATTAAGAGAATATAACTTTTCGTCAGAAGATAATGTCGTTGAAATTTCCATGAAAGTGACAAAACGGCCTCTAAAAGCTAGTCGTAAAATGGTGCACGCCGAGCGTTAGGAAACGAACTCAACGGTTTTGGGAAGCTTGTATCATTATCTCAAAGTTTTAGTACATGAGTTTCCATCCTAGAGGTCTCGAACATAAAGAAAAATAGAGGTTAAGTACGGTACTTATGTCCCAAAATATAGTTTAAGGATGTTTTATGGCAAAATTTAAGTAAACGTAATTAATTCATTACAACTCCGCTAATCAAACGGTCGGACATTTTGATAAATATACTTGGCAAACTTACCTTTTACTAGAAGACATCACTTTATAAAAAGTTCTAAATCAATGTTAAAACAACCTTTAACTTGGTCTCTAGTTTTGCCGTAAAACTTGCCTATTAGAAATTTAATAGTTTTTCTTATATAATAAAGTTACGACAACTTTTGTAAACGTGTATAATTTAATCGTTACAAACTGCTTTCACGCTTTAAATGTCCTTAGCTTTGTATCAAAGTATACTAACATATTTTTGACAAGTCGACATAATTTACAACGCCCAAGCTTCACTTTTGACTCGTACAAAACAAACAATACATTGAAATTTTTAAAATTATAGTTTTCGCCAACTTGAAAAATTCATAACTTCTTCGTTATAGCTCCGCTTTAATCCGCTCAAGCGCCACGGTTTCGTTTTAAAGTATATTTTCTAAATATCTAGGCCAAAAATTTTTACCTACTGTCGGATTTTCCAGATTTCGAAAATAAGGACAGACCATTTTGCAAACTTGTCGAAATGAGTTTTTCTCGCGCCAAACCTATTCTAACCCATTCAAAACAACTCCAAAGCTATTCTAATCCTACCATACACCTTCTTAGGGTGTCATGGGTTCCTAGATATCACCAAAAATAATATATAACAAGGAGTAATTATAGGATGGATTATATATATATAACACTTAAAAACCTTAAAAAGTGGTATAAACATCACATAACTTGCATGTTTTACTTGTGCATAATAAAAATGAACATAGAAATGAATATGAAAAATAATGATATGTATGAAATGCTTACTAGTAGTTGATGAGGTTAATGAGAACAAAGGATTTTTCCTAATCACCCAAGGTTTATATTGCAAAACCTTAAACAAAGAGTAATACTAGATTGATAATAATCTTGTCTTGAAAATTTTTTTTTTTGAAGCTTCCTTCTTTGATCCTTAGATTGGCCGGTTTTGGAGAGGAATAGAGCAAGGAAGAGATAGTTTGATCTTCTTATTTTGCAAAATGAATTAAATGAGTGATATTTTAAGTATAATACAAAGACTTGAGATATTTTGCAAATTTTTGATGACTAATCCCCCTTGTGTCGACAACGGGGTGTATTTGTTTAAGATTATATATATATATATTTTTTTTTCTTTTAATTTCTTGTATATAGATGTAAATTAAATGTGTACTTGTAGTATTGTTAAGTAATAGTAGTAACTTGTATACACATTTGAATATTTAAGGTAGCGTTAGATAAAAATAAATTTTCACGGGTCAAGATAAAATATATTTAGGTCATAAAAATTATAAAAATACTTTTCTTGCAAAATTTGAGTGATATAATAATAATCGTGTAACATTTAAGAAAATCGTCGTAATTATATAAATATAACAATTTATATACAAAATAAATTTAAAACACTGGGTAAACTCATAATATTATTTTATAAACTTAATATGAGTATAAAATATATCGGATAATTTTGGAAGTAACGGATCAATCGTTCAAAATAATTAATCACGCGATAACGCTTATTTAATATGAAAATTATACGCTTAATGTAAAATGCAAAACCATGCATGAACTAATATGATGACAATGATGTTAATGATATGTAGACTAAACTTAGTCTATATGAAATGTCCTCGATGATATGATCATGAATTCACAGCTAAACCATTAAGGTTACGTGAATTTGATACTCGTAAACCTAGTTTACGATAAACGATGAAATAGTAAATGTGAGAAATGACCGGAATTTGAGAATTGTGACAATAGTGCTCTTTAATTAGTGACCACGTGAGAAGAGTAGGTATTACATGGACCAAGTAGATACCAAAAATAAATCAATTAGATTAGTTGACACATCTTAATGCATGCTTGTAGTTGAGTAGATATATGGACCAAGTGGTCTACAAGATTACATGTGTAAACTGTAAAGGCTAGATACATGGAAGTGGTCTAGTCTAAGTTAGATAGGAGTATGGAGATATTACCTGGACCAAAGGAATATTCTTCATACATTCTGACTTCACGAGTACTTTACAATTAAATCATTGCACTAATAAACGAGTAACTAAAATGTAATAGGATTAATATGGCTAGCACTACTTACTCTTATTGATCACAACCACATGTAGAATAGTTTAGTTTGATTTACTTTTCTTGTTTTAGTAGTTATAATAAAATCAAACCCCTTTTAAATCTGTAAAATTCACTAGGTTAATTCTAAGCATACTATTCCTGAGATCGACCTTGTACTTACCTCACTTGCTACATCTAATCGAGTACACTGCCCATGAAAGTGTGTCCTTAGGTATAAGTCCGACAAAACATAAATATAAAACTTGAATAAAAATACCTACAACGAAAAATACATCAGAAATAAAATAGGAAATAACACTCCAGATTGTCTCCCAAACAACACTTTTGTTTTTTCGAGTATTTAAGTTCAACTCTCTTCATATTTACTCGTTTAGATCAACGAGGTCAACTTCTTCATTTCCTTCCTATTTGTTTATCCCTTCATAGCACTTTTTCAAACAACGTCTACTCACCTTAAAACAACGTCCTGGCCTGCTACAACAACTCAGGTATTCCGAAATTAATTCAGTTACTACTCTTTTGTTCATTATGCTGTTGTGTTTCATTTACGTTTTCATGTCGTGGATAGACATAAAAATGTTGAAGCTTTATTAAAAACTATGATCAATTTGAGACATATGTGTGGTTTTAATGTTCTGAAAATGTTTATTTGAATTTATTTTTTTGTTTGCTAATCATCTTTATACTAATTGCGTAGACACACGTTCAATAGTTCACCAAGATGTAGCTAATAACTCGATTCAATGTGGGTTTTGAATTGTTTTAAGATTTCATCACGCTCATGTATCATATCTTGCATCATGAACATTAGCTCATTGGATTGATAAGTTTTGTATTGTTGCTTCAGATATGAATGTTTAAACTGGAATTTTATTGTTTTTTTATCTATGAAAGAAAGTAGCAGACCTCCTCCACCACCACGGTTTGAGGAAAAGGATTCCAAACTTTCGGAGATCGATGACATAAATAATGATGATGCTATTGATGATGGAAATGGCCACGATAAGTATTAAAAGAGGTGAAAATGATGATGATAATGCTAAATTGTTTAATTTTTTAGACAAAAAGGACAACGCCCATTTTTTCATAGCATTTCAGATCCAGATAATTAAAAAGCCAAAACCGTTGCTTGCCTAAAGAAGGATGGGAAACATAAGAGAATGTCGCGAAATTAATTTGGTGAAAATTCTTTCACCATATCCTCTTATGCTTCCCACCTTTATTTAGCTAAATCCATTTTTTCGTTGTTCTTGGCTTTCTGATGATCTGAAGCTTAATTGTTCTCAAATAATGACATTACTCCTTTTTCTTTTCAAATATGAACTACATTTACCATTCCTTTATCATCTTCGATGTCATCTCTTTTAATCTGATCATGCATTGTTTAATGTGAAGAACATCGTTGTTGTATTTCATTCATGTCTCGATCTTTTGTTACAACTCAAGTTATGGTTTGTTTACTCCCCTTTGATAAAAAAGCTTGGCACTTTGTATAAGTTGGTGCACTTTCTAGAAACAGGTTACAACTCACACACTCTCGTTTGCTCAAAGAGCAATGACTATTTAGTTGTTTCATCTGATTGGTTAACAGATAGTATTTTGATTTCTTTTCTGGTTTGTATGTTATTCTTGGATTTATGAATATGTGTTTGTAATTGTTTTATACTGTCACAGTTTTTGTAGAGTTTTTACTTGATTTCGTTATAATCAGGATTAAGTATATGTTCATAACTGTTAGATACAGATTATTAGCATTCATTATATTTAAAAAAAATTGCTCTTGCAACAAACCCTGCCGTAATACGCGGGTTAAAATCTTCGTTACTAACATGTCACAGTAAAAAAGTAATGTCAAGCATGTACATATCTTTGTTATTTATTTCAGTACTATTTTATTTAAATATATGTCTCTTTACGTCATTTTACACATTATATTTACATCTATAATTACGTTGCCAAACGCGTTTATAACACAACATCTACTGCTAACTACTACTACTAGTTTCGCCGAACATACTCCCAATCTAGTTAAGATGAAACAAAACTTAATGGCTGAAGTTCATTATTTTCGCGTTAATAAACCCGGGTGCACTTTTTACAATATGTCAATGTATACGCTATCCGTTGAACATGAAGATTATTACTCCGTAAGTATTAAAAAAAAAATAAAAAAATAAAATTTGAAGATGAACGAAAAAATGTGGTGGCTAGCGTGGATGGGGAGAGTCGAACACGAGACCAAGGCATTCAATTGAAATAGGCCCTAAGGTACCACGGAGTGGCTCTCGGGTAGGGGGCGGGTACTTGAAACCGAGCGGCTACACCATTCCGCCGAGCTCGGGTTGGTGTCTCGGGTTGGATTTGCGAGCTCCGAAGCCGAAGAAGAACGTTGGGAAATTAAGACGTTGGGGAGCGTTTGGTTCCATTTAACGGCTAGTAGCCGAAAAAAAAAAAAAAAAAAAAAAAATCTTCCTATTTAACACCCTTTTACATTTCAAAAAACATAATTACCTTTTAACATATAAAAAAAACACACTAAATAATCTCTCCAAAAAATGTCTACCGATTCTTCCGATTACGTTGTTCCTTCTTCGTCGACGAGATATCCACGGGTAGCTCGTTGCAAAATATGCTTCAACTAGCTCAAGATTATGAAGACACGGCAAGCTCTAGCCGAACTAGCGTAAATCGTCATCGGGATATAGGTCTTGAAACGTTAGAGAATGATTGGTTCGTTGAAACACCAAAGTACAACGACGATTACTTTAAAAAATTCGAATGGAGAAAAGCATGTTTTGCAAATAGTGGGTGACATTGAGCGAGATACCCATATTTTCAAGAAGGCTATGATGCGCGATTTCAAAAAGTTTCACGGCGAAACAAAAATCACATCTACCGTTAGGCAACTCATGCCAACCGCAATCCGCCCGATGAGTATGACGAATATTTATGCATGTCTCAAAGAACGGACGTGAAAGTCTTGATAATTTTGTAAGGCCATCATTGGAGTTGTGCGGTCGGGAGTACCTCGTGGCCGACAAAGACACGACCTTGCTCGCATTTTCCGAGCCCATGAGCGAAGCATCACCTCCTGGGATGCTTGGTAGCCTTGATTGTACACACGCCGATGGAAAAATTGTCCTAGACATTTGAGAGGGCAATATACGAGAGGTGACTATGGTGTTCCACTATTATGCTTGAAGTCACGCGTCACAAGATATGTGGATTTGGCATGCTTTTTGGTCCACCGGTCAAACAACGATATCAACGTATTGCATCGATCGACTTGTATCTTCATTTCGAAATGCAACAGCGATGAATAGTTCATTCCACGTGAATGGACGCTTACAAACGCGACTACTATTTGGCGGATGGAATCTATCCTAAGTGGTCCACACTTGTTAAAGCATACCGTATCCAAGCGACCCAAAGGAAAAGAGATTTACGAAGTTACAAGAGGAGCGAGAAAGGATGTCGAGAGCTTTGGTGCTCTCAAAGGAAAATAGAAAATTCTTGAACGACCACTCGGAGCTATGACCAAAGCGAAATTGCCAATCGTGTTCATGCGTGTGTTATTTTGCATAATATGGTTATAAACGCGAGGAGGCAATCTCACCGGTTCATATAATGGATCCGCCGGTCCGGCCGGTGTTCGACGACGGTGTGGTAGCGGAGTTACTAGACAATTTCTCCATGACCGCTTTCGATATGATCTCACGGAGACGTAGACGTGAAGACTGCCGCATCTCGATGATTAATGGCTTTTTATTTTAATCTAGTTATTTTTAAGTATTATGTTATGTTTTTTTTAAAGTATTATGTAATGTTTTTATTTTAATTAAATGATATGTTTTATTATAAATATTGTATGTGATTTTATGTATTTAAAAAAAAAAAAAAAAAAAAAAAAATGAATACTGTATTAGGGTACCACTCCCACTAATTGGGTAGTAGGGGTAGTTTTGAGTTCTGAGCTTTTTATTGGACAGAGTGACGCAAGACCCTTGCAAGACAGTAGTAAACTTGACCTTCTTCCCTAACCATCCAAACTAACAACACTTACTTGCTATAAGTTCCTTATTTATTTTGAAATTGGGAAAGAGAAAAAGTACAGAGTATTGTGAATTCGATGTTTGCCGAATGTTATAATATTTTATCCATCTATACAACAAAGTATAGTGATTTGTGAATATGATGTTTTCCAAAATCATTTCAATTCCAACATGATACTTGTAACTTAAACTTCTGTTTTAAACTAAGTTACAAGTAAAATGGTGATGGTTGAAGTGTTTTATTTTTGCGTTGATAGACCATTTCAATATGTTTGATATGCATTGGAAAATATGAATATATTCGGTAAAGATCGTGTGCTTAAAATTTGGAGATGGTGGAAAGTCCTTCCTCGATCTTCTCTTATTAACATTCTTAAAGAAAACTTCGATTTCATCCTGTAAAGGTGTTGTATCAAGCTTTTTCATGTTGTTCGCTTAACGTTTATTTGGCATGTGTGAAAATGGAGGAATAATATTTCACATGCTTCTATGAATGAAGAGGAGATCTTTGCTCGACATCAAGACGTTTTTCCAGCGGTTCTTAAAGGATATCTCAGCTATGGGCTTCAAATCGCGCTAAAAATTGACATTTTTTATGGTAACATTGGATAAGGGACCCTTGTGAAATGGATCATGTTGGGCCGCCATTGCTTGGTATTGATGTTTGTCTTTTATAGATACAGCTGAAAAAAAAAAGGTATTTTGTTGCAACGGTGACTCGAACTTGATACCTTACGTTTGAAGGAAATCAGTCTTAGCCACCTTGCACGATATATGTATGAATTCAATTATTTATTGTGAAATGAATTCAGAGGAGACAAAATAATGAAAATTTATAGTTGCCAAATGTTTTTGAGTAATTCCACTCGGTAAATAAGTAACTTTCTTTTTCACCACCTATTGATTCTTATCAGTTGAATATAACTACATACTGCAACATTTTTCATGTGAAAATAGAGAGTGATTTTACATCATCAGTTAAATTTTCTTGCTTGTTATATTTTCTTGCTTTACACTTATGGATTATTTAGGCTGCCCAGAGGATTCAATCCTCATTTTTCCCGCCACGTCGCCTTTCTCTCCAAATGACCTTCGGCGATTAGGTGTCCCAGTAAGGGTAGGATTCTTTTTTTTGTTTGTTTCATATGCAACGATACAACAATAAATATCGATCTTGCAAGCGATTGATTTGGTTAACTTGGGACGCGATCGAATGCCTTCCACAACAATCCGATCGAAGAGAAATCGATCGCCAGGTAGGACGATCGAGTGTGAATCGCCTCTATTGGGGCTAGCCTTAAAGACTTGGTGAATGTTGTCTGGAGCCTCATGAACTTAAATTCGAATAATCTTCTAGCATGACAATTGTATTCAAATCCAAAAAGTATTGATGATGATTAAGTATGCATTGACTGAGAAAATGTTGCAACAAATAAGAAAAAAAGCAACAAGCCCTCGAATTTGATATATCTCGATCAAACCGAACATGATTTCATTTAGCCATAGAAGCAGCTTATAGGGCAAGAGACAAGAGAGGAATACATATATGATTTTCAAAATATTACCATCTAGGCAAATACCATAATCACTTGATAAAAGCTTATATAGTAGTTATAATCGTTAAAAGACAAAGAATCAATAATTAGCAATGTTTCGTTACTTGATAAATAACCAAGCAGAGTGTGGTCAGCAAATCAAGGCTGACCAAGAAGTGAAGGCTTGTAGAATGCGTGGCTCTGAGCAATCTCGATTCTTTCACGTGGATCGTTCAATCTCTCATCTCTAAGTGCCTCAAGAATCGCTCGTGAATCTTTTTCCCTGAAGGTAATGAAACCATAAATCATGGTCTCAGTTAGTATTCACTTTAGCCTTTGGTTACTAGTTGAACTAAATGTAAAGTGAAACATTGGTAGCTTTTATGAGGCAACATCAAAAAAAGTTACCTCTTTATTAGTATCTTGTATAGTGTCTTTAAGATTGGGCACAACTCGACAGGTGCAACCGATTTCTTCTCATTTGGATGCAATACACTCAAGCTTGACTGACTTAGAAGCTCAAAAAAAGCTCCCACTGCCGACACTCCCTATAAACCAATACAGAAACATTAAGCGGTAGTAGACGTGGCAAAATGGGTTGGTCCGGTGATGAGTAAAACGTATTTTCAAACACAGCCCATATGGGTCAGGTTAGGTTGACCCATTAAAACTTACTTCCCAATCTATTCAGACTTCTACAGATAAATAATATATAATATATTTTGACACTGGCCCAAACGGGTGGGTCGGATGGGGTACCTGGATCATCCCTTTACCACTGATGCTGTCACCCATATCGAGGCTCAGTTCTCCTTTAGCAATCATTTGCCCATACCATGCGTTACGTCCTTTTAAGAGTGTCACATACGTGTCTGCAAGCAACGGACCTGCAAGCTTCTCTGGCTCTTCAGTTAATAAATATGTGATGAATATCATTTCTGATGTGCAGTGTGCAAAATACACTGATTTGCTGGTAGCACTTTCGTTAGTCAGACTTGCTACCATTCCTGAATGAATCAAAACAACAAAGAAAGTGTATGCTTCTTATTAAAATGTTACCTTATAAAGCTATAGATAACATAGCGTTTTGTAAACTAATCGATTTAGGAACTGTAGCTATATGCAGGTGTACAAGAGTAGAACACAAACCAATGTTTTTATACAAAAGGCGCGTGGATAATGTATGGTGGCTGGTTGTATAAAGGCATAATTTACGGTTTAAGATTTAAGGTCTAAAGGTTCATCATGAACAATTTGTAATTTATTTTGTCGTTTAAGATTTCCACGTCAAACAGTAAGCATCTACAGGGAACTGCACACGCAGCTGGTTTACAATGGCACTTCACTAATGTATCCTAAATAAACTGTAAAATTCCATACATAGAAAATACTTACCAGCTCCAATTGCATAAACATTTTTCAACCCTCCCATGACTTCGTGTGTGACGAGATCGCTATTGTCCCATACGATGAAATGAGGTTGCCTTAGGAACTTTGCAAGTGGTATCCTCCACTTTTCATCCCCACAAATTCGAGCATTAGCATACTCCTTATTGTATATCTCAGATGCAATATTCGGTCCACCAAGATACAGAATATTTTCCTTCGGAACTCCAGCTACAAAAACAGAAACCAATTGTGATTGATATAACTATCGATTCAAACTTCTAGAAATAACTAAAGGTTAAAAAACGCTTACTTGCTCGACTGATCATCTGAGTCGGTGTAATTATATGAGGAACAGGATCTAAAGCAGCTTCTATACCCTTCGACAAGGAGATAATTATAGGCGGAGTAATCCTTTCCTTCCAATAATTCCTAATCTCTTCAAAAACCTCACGTGTTTCAGTCGAAGGTAATCCATTGATCACAATATCAGCATCCCAAACAGCTTCTTGCAAATTAGTCACAACTTTCATAGGACTAAGAGGCGTATCCACCATATTCAAACAAAACCCGTCTTTCAAAATCTCATCAGCATAAAGAATCCTGTCACCTAATCTTGCTTCAACATACTTCAAATAAGCACAGCGTCTAATCAACCTCCTCAACACATCTTCCCTTGAATTAATCACTTCAAACAAGTGCTCAGCGGTTGCTCTATCAACCGCTCTCCCACCCCTTCTCCATATCCTTATTTGAACCTTATCACGAAACCGACCATATGAATCTTGAAGCAATGCTGCAAAAACACTCCCCCATGCACCCGCACCAACTCCAACGATTTTCAACAAATCATCATCAGATTTTCCAAGAATGCGCCGAAACTCATCCAGCTTATCTTCCAACCCATTACTAATCGTAATCGCCCCATTTGAATATAAGCTCGGCATCGTAACCTCAATATTTCCCACCATAGCTCAAAATTTCACTTATGTGTTAACTAATAACAAGAACCCACCTCTAATGTTTAATTAAATCCACCTAAAATGGTGACACTTTTTTTACACAAATTAATAAACTTATTAACAAGCCACCTCCATTCCAACACTATAACTTCCCAACTGTATTATACTACTTTCTAATTAAGGCATATTGGTGAAATTCCCACCTAAATTATAGCTACCCATTTTATAGGTCATTCACCTACACTTCTATAAAATAAAATCAGATAACATCCAACTATATATTTCTCTTGAGTGTTGACTTAAGATTAAACAACCCAAAAAGTCAACATGCATAAACAAAGTTAGCTCATCTGTCCAACCATATACAAGCTTTTATAAGTTATAACAACAAATGAACATCAAGTAAAAATAATGCACCTTCAAGATTGCAACAACAACATTTTATATAGATAAACAAAACCCTTTAGCCATATTTATCATATAAGTTAATGAAGCATGTTAGGAAAATAAATGGGTATGGTTGTGAATATATGAAGTGGTTATGATGATGATAACATAAATGGAAGTTAGAGTAAATAATGCATTGATGATGATGATGATAATGCATTGAGGAAGGTGCCAAATTTTGCATAATAATTATTATTAAAGATTAGTAAAGGATAGGTTTCTGGTACTGATCATTAAATATGGGAGGACAAGGTAGTTGAATCATGCATGTTTTGCTTTCTTCTTTGTTTAAAAGTATAGTGATTCATGAACTCTTTTTACATGCTTTTTGTTTTTTCTTATCATATGGTAAGTGTTATGTATGTAACATAAGATTGAATAACCGGCAACAAGCGTATTGGAGCTTATAAAAGCTTAAACTTTTAATTTAAGTTAGTCTATAGAAGTTTTGGGTATGTTTAGCGAAAATAGATTGTCTTTGGTCTTTGAAGTATTCATTGATCTTTGGTCTTTGTCTACATTCTTGAAAAAGATTATAAAAGAGATTATTTTTATGTTTCATACGAAGAACCTATTATTTTCGTAGATTATGGAAGATTATTTTTTATAATCTCTTATAAGTTTATGTCTAAACAAGGATTATTTTGAAGTAATTTTATTTTTGAAAAAATAAAGATAATCTCTTCATAATCTTGTGTGCCAAACATAGCCATAGATTATAGGATGATATATACTCGAGCTAACTGAAATGAGCTTTTAAAATAAGTACAGTAGCATGCATATTAGAGCTTATAAAAACTTAATCATTAAAAATAAGTTAGCTTATTCATACCACTTATATTACTTTAAAATATTTTCGTTAAGAGAAGCTTATTCTATATCTTACTAAAAGGATATATTTGTTATGACTTGTGATACATGCGTCAATTTTGTAAATAAAAGTAGATGGGATCTTGTCTCCAACTTTGTTATGTAAGTTTAATCTTTTACAAGAAATAATCAAGTATTATTTTTGTGTTCGGCTAGGCTTACAACTTTTAAAATAAAGGGCAAATGATTGAAAAAAATATCATATTTGTCATTATTTGTTTTGTGGATAATGAAACAATTTTTTTCTTTTTGACGTATTTTTTTTTCAAATTCATCCTTTTTAGAGTAATATGTGCATTTTTTTCGGGAAAAAAAATTTTCTATTACCAAGAGTGAAAACGTCCAAAAAATTAAGAAAATACCTTAAAAAGGATGAATTTAAAAAAAGACCTACAAAAGAAAAAAATTGTTCACACCCACAAAAGTAAATGATAATGATGATTTTTTTTTCAATCATTTGTCTTAAAATAAACCAATTTTATAAAATAAGTTTTGTTTATTACTGCAGAACTACGAAAGTTTTAATAAGTTTATAAAGCCTCCATAAGCCCAAGCAAAATGAAACGAGCTAATAGTGGATTATAGTTAGTCAAATTACCTAAATACTCTTAAAATATACAGTGAATTATCACGTAAAAGCTAGAAATATATCTGAATTTAATTTGATTTATTTTCATGCGATTTCAAATTAATAAGTTTTAACTCCAACTAATTCGCGAAACAACTTTTAAAAAAATAAGTTTCACCCTTCAGCTTATTATATAGCTCCTGTTCCAGCCTATTTCGCGAAACATACCCTACCAAGTCACTATTATTTTTCATACCTGATCAGTTTTGACAAAATAGCTATTAGATCAACAAATTTGATTTCTTATGTGTGTCGTGTGATACAAAACAAGTTTTAGTGGCATATATAACAGTTTGTGCTCAGCAACAAAATACTTCGGATAATACAAATGTGAGACTTTTGAGCTGAACAATTCTCAGTCACGTAAACAATACAATAAAGTAGTTGCTATTCGACAATATTATTTAGATACTACCAGTAATAAATTATTGTGCATTATAACGTGTTTCTCGATTTCTCAATATTATTCAAACGTGACACTATTTAAAAAGTAGGTGTGAGAGCGCCCACCATATTTGGAATGTGGGCCGTGTGCATGTGATCACAATCGCAACCCAAGTGATTTTTTTTTTTCTTTTTATACTTTCTTTTGCACTTTAAATGAGTTTTTGTTTAAGTTGCGGTTTATGAACTTATTTGTTTGATGTTCAAAAAAAAAAAAGAACTTATTTGTTTTTCGTCTTATATTACACAAACACAAACACTTAGAGTCCGTTTGGTTTGTAAGTGAGTTTAAGATTAAGATTAAAATTAAGATTTGGATTTAGATTAAGATTTGAATTTGGTTTTGATATAGGAAAGAGAAAATATATTTTATTAATTAAAATAAATATTTTATATTATTTTATATAAAGATATATTATTTTATAAAATTATCAAGACACAAGAGAAACGTGAGGCCCGTCACTTTTTACTAATCCTTCCAAATCCAGCCTACCACATGGGATTTACTTTTCCACTGTTACCATTTACAAAAGTAAAATCCAATAAGCAAATTTTCAACCAAACATGTGTTTTATGTAATAATTACCCAAATCCCAATCTACACCCATAAACCAAACGGACCCTAAGATTTAGATTTAGATTTAAATTTGGTTTATGATTTGGATTCGATTTGATATAAGAGAGAAAGTAATATTTAAAATATATATTGTATATTAAATATAATTAAAAATCGTTATTATTAATAATAAGAGAAGATAAATTTTTTTTTTTTTTTTTTACAATACAAATAGAAAAGAAAAGACAAAAAAAAGATGTGGATAAAAAAGTACATGGTCCCACAAAATGGCATAAACTCATTAAACCACCCAACTTTTTTACATCCCCAAATATTTATACTACAAGTCTAAACCTAAGTCCCGCAAACACAACCAAACATGAGATTTGCATTTATTAAATCTTAAACCCAAAAGAAACCCACATACCAAACGAGCCCTTAAAGTTTTACTTTTATGGAAAGGAAATTTTTAATCTCTACTGATCTATATTGTCTAAGTCTAAACACAACTGCCTGGAATAAGTTTAGCAGCATTATGACATCTGCCATTATTTGCTTGGCTACAAACCAAAAATTCAATTTTTCAAAATTAATTTTTAATAGTATGGTTAGAAACTTGGGTAATCTATTTGAAAAATATTTAATGAATCAAAGGTTTATACAATTGTTTTTGGACAAACATTTTGCTAAAAAACCAAATAAGAAAAGAATATATGTTGCTCCCTTTCATACTAAAAAGATTTTCTCAAATATGAAAAGGGTTGGCAAAGGTTTTTCTGGTAAGGTTACACTTTTGTTTCCAACAATGGTGGAACTAAACCAACAATAGGGTGAAGGTTAAGCAATTCCCACTGATCCCTAACACATACCCAACATTTTACCATCATCCTCTTCACAACCTCAAAAGACCTACAAACCTAGGAAGCCTAAGAGAAAGGACACACAGATACCTCAATCTGGTGATCCTACAAAATCTGTTGCAGATGAGGCTGTCCATGAGGAGAAGGGTGACAGTTTGGTGAGGGCTATCACTACTGCTTCTAGCTTAGGAGCATAGCAGGACAGTGGTAACATAACTAAGACCCAATACAAGGAAACACCTAATGAATTTGGTTCCCCAGGAACTAGTTCAGGTGGTGGTCCCAGGTGCCAAGAAACCATGAGGGATTCAGCTGCTCAAACTGGGTTTGAGACTGTTTCTAAAAAATCCAATGATTCACTGCTCGCAAGAGGTAACACAATTCGATGTGATGAGGATAGAATTAAACTAAATGAATTGATGAAACTATGTACCAACTTATAGTCACAGGTTCTTGATCTAAAGAAGACCACATCTTCACAGCAGATTCAGATTGACAGTTTGAAGAGGGGGGTCAGAAAGCTTGAAAGGAAGAACAAGTCAAGAGCTCAAAATATTGTACAAGGTTGGATTGAGTGCAAGTGTTGAATCCTCAGATAATGAAGAAAGTTTGGCTGAGGATGCATCCAAATAGGGGAGGAATGAAGCCTTGGATGAAGAGATGTTGAATGTTGAAACTGATGTTAATGATGAAGAAGTAAATAATAAAGTTGTTAATGATGTAGTTGTTGAATAAATAAATATTGAAGTTAATGTTGTTGGTGAAGCAGTTGATGATCAAGTTAATACTGATGTTAGTACTGCTGACGTTTATGCTGCTAGTGTAACAGTTAGTGCTGCTAGTGAAGAAGTTAGTATTGCTGGTACAAAATTTAGTGTTGTTGGTGCTGCAACAGAGGTCAGTGTTGCTGCAACAACAGAGGATGGCATTACTATGGCACAAGCCCTTGAATCTTTAAAAAGAACACAACCCAAGGAGAAAAGGGTTGTCAACAAAGAGCCAAGTAAGTCAACAACAACTACAACAACAGTCTCTTCACATGACAAGGTAAAGGTATATTGGAAGAGCCTGTAAAGATAAAGAAGAAGGATCAAATCAGGCTTGATGAAGAAGCTGCACGGAAACTTCAAGTTCAATTTGATAAAGAAGCAAGGCTTGCAAGAGAGAAAGCAGAACAAGAAGAAAAAGCCAATATTACCCTAATCAACACATAGGATGATGTGCAGGCAAAGATTAAAGCAGATTATGAATTGGCTCAAAGAATGCAAGCAGAAGAGCAAGAAGAGTTGTCTATGGAAGAAAATGCTAAATTTTTTATGCAACTCTTGGAAACCAGAAGAAAACACGTTGCAAAGAAAAGAGCAGAAGAGAAGAGAAGTAAACCTCTAACAAAGCTCAGCAAAGAAAGCTTATGTGTAATTACCTAAAGAACATGGAAGGGTGGAAGCTCAACCAGTTGACAAATAAGAGTTTTGAACGCATTCAAGAATTGTTTGACAGAGCAGTTAAAAGGGTAAGCACATTTATTTCTATTGATCAAGAAACAGAGCAGTTGGAAGGTAGTAAGTGAGCATGAGCCGAACTAGAGCAAGAAGTACAAAAGAAGCAAAAGGTGGATGAATACAAAGATACAACTGATCTTAAACAGTTTATGGTAGTGATTCCTGATGATGAAGAAGTACCACTTGATGTTGTACCTTTGGCAACTAAGCCTCCAGGGACTGTTGACTGGAAAGTATACACTAAGGGCAATAAGAGAATAATCTGGGAGATCATAAGAGCTGATGGGAAATCTCAGTTGTTTACTATCTTTGATCAGATGCTCAGAAGTTTTGACACAGAGGATTTACTAAACTCTGTGGAAACTAGTTAAAGCCAAGTATGGGTAAACAAGGCCATTGAAGCAACCAATTTCAGGCTATGACTATGTGTTATGGGGTGATCTAAAAACAATGTTTGAACCACATGTAGAAGACGAAGTATGGAAGATACAACATGGATACAAGGTATTGAGCTGGAAGCTATATGACTCTTGTGGAGTTGATGCCTTGATGATGCAATCTGATATAATCTATGTTGGAATCACTCCTAACACGTACTTCAAGTGTTAATAATCATTATGTAATAGGTTGCTTAATTAGGCTTTTAAGTTTGTATTAATGGCAAGGCTTATGTAGAAAGCCTATAAGCCTTGGCCCATGTCCAATAAGGAATGAAGGGAACTTGTAGTGTTGCCCTAGTCCCTTCCCCTATAAATACCTTTGTAAACCTTCACTTGAAGGTTGGTGGTTCACTTTACATATATTCCTACGCATAACATTTCCTTTCTCATACATGTTTGTGTGTTTAGTGTTCATCCGATCACTTCTCTATCTTATCTCTTACATATTGATGCTTGTGTTACATTATGGTGACCTAACAGTGGTATCAATCACCATCTAGTTGGGTGAAACACCTTGTTTTTGAAGTTACATAGTCATACGCGTGGTTTTAAAGCTAAAACATTTCATACGCATAAAAGCTTCATTTTTTACACTTGTAAACTCAAGATTCTTGTGGTTTAAGGTTTATTTAGTGATAAAGTTTAAGTTTTTTGCATCAAGTTTCAAACTTTACGTGTGTACAGTTGTTTTAAGCTTGGTTTTATTCTTGTACTACTTTCTCACGCGTGAGGGTGAATTTTGTTTTGGATCATCAAGTTTCAAACTTTCTTGTTATTTTGGTGATATTGAAGCTATTTCATCATTAAAATCAGGTTTCAAAACACTTTTGGGCATAAAAATCAGTTTTGGTGATAGTTTGTACTTTCTACTCGTAGTAAAACCCTAGTTTTACTCGTAAGCTATAACTCTACGCCTAAGCAGAAGTTACGCGTAAGCATCTCATCATTTGATCTTCAGTCCTGTTGGTTTACTCAGTGTTTTCTTGCTTGGATAAGCCTAAAAACACTTCGACTTTGGATATCTTTTACACTGGTATAAGTGTAAAGGATTTTTTGGGTAAAACCCTAGTTTTACGCCTAAGCTGAATTCTTACGCGTAGAATACTATTTGCCTAACCCTTTCCTACGCCTAAGGAAGTATTACGCATAAGGTTTCTACTCCTAAGTCTTTGGCTTACGCCTAAGCTAAGTTTTTTCTCAAGTCTACGCGTAAGCTTTCACTATGCGTAAGCTCTTGTATACGCGTAAGGTACTTTTCTACGCATAAGTTGTTTTTTTTACGCATAAGGTTACTTCATCAACAAACCCTAAGTTTCATTCGACTACAAAGATCCATCATCAACACAAGTTTCAAGATGTCTCAACCACCATACTCTAGCTACTTTCCTCATGAGTATCCTCAACAACAACAATTCTATCAACAATATCCTCCACCATCTCCACAACAATTGCAACCATTTCAACAACAATTTCAACACTTTCCTCAAGGAGCAAATCCTCTTCCACCACAAATGGTTCCACCAAACCCTCGTCAACAAGTACAACATTATACATACTTTCAAAATCAGTATCCCGCCAAGTATGCTATGAATGTTACAACACCAAAGGAACCCTCCTGGTTTGAAAAGATGTGTGAAGCTTTAAGTAGCCAACAATCCATTCATGAAGCTAGATCCCTTGACCGACCTCCAATGCTCACTCCCGGAAACTACGATCAATGGGTGATAAGGTTCTTTAGGTTTTGTGATCTCAAGAAGCCACATGGTAAGTTTTTGAAGAAGGTCATCCTTGAAGGTCCTTTTCAGATGCCTACTATCACCGTGCACGGAGATTCGACGCCAATCCACCAAGAGATGATATCACCAACGTTGTCGGTCTTGATCAACTTACTCGATCAACTTCTTCACTTAGAAGGCGATGAACTTGCAATGCAATATATCCTTTTGGGATTACCCAATCCGATACTTCGTAGTGTTGATGCTCAGAAGACTACTAAAGCAATGTGGGAGCACATTCATCTTCTAATGGAAGGCACTGAACTCAATCAAGAAGACATGGAATTAAAAATCTACTTAGCATATAAACACTTCATGATTGAACCAGGGGAGACATTAGAGTCATATCATCATCGGTTCTCAGACATCATCAATGAGTTGGATAAACATAATATCATTATGCCAAGAATTGCAATCAACACAAAGTTCCTGAGCTGTCTTGGTCCTGATTGGGAAAAGTATGTTACATTCATCCGTCAAGAGAAGAATTGTTAGGATTTAGTAAATCCAGTTATTAAAGTGTCGATCACCTCAAGTATAAGTAATCGTTAGAAAGCTCGTAGTCGTAGTTATTTAATGTTAAGTAGTATTTAGTTAAGTAACACCGTGGAGGACGGACGGGTCTTTACCCAATGTATGCACGATCCCACCCGTAGGTGGCGTTTATGTAAGACTATAAATACCATCTACCTCCCAAGGTAGAGGTTGGAGCTCATAATAACATTTTCACTTTCTCACTAAGTTCCCAAACCTCTAACTATTTCTCTCTCAAAACCTCAAAGTATCGCCCATTTGATCATGGTTTAATGTGTATGTGAAATCCAATATCTTACATTTGGTATCAAGAGCCATGGTTTGATCATCTCTCTTACATGTTTTTGGATTTCTAGTGGTTTTATATGGTTTTTGGGTTTGAAAAAGTTTAGTGGTATTTGCATCATTTGGACCATTTCTTGTGTTAAAGCTTGGATTTTGATTGTACTTTTGTGTTTAGGATCATCATAAGTGTTTAGGTTTTGATTTGGAAGGCTTGAATCATTGTGGTTGGACTGTTTTTGGATTTAAAAGAGGCGTTTTAGTAAAGTTTAAAAGAAACGATTTGAGTCTCGGTAAAGTATTTCAAGTGAGCGATTTGTCTGTGTTTGGAAGCGATTTGTGTCTGTTACAAATCACTTGTTTAAGCGATTTGTCCGGGTAGTGGTTGTACTTGTGCGATTTATTGAATAGCGATTTGTCACCTTCAATGATTTGCTTATTTAAGCGAGTTGTCACTTTAGCGACTTGTGTTGTTTAAGCGATTTGTCATTTCTTTGACTTGCTTATTGAAGCGAGTTGTAAGTTTGCGACTTGTCTTGGTTTATGCGATTTGTCTTGGTCAAGTGACTTGTCTTGGTTGAAGCGATTTGTTAGTTGATGCGACTTGTCACTTTTGAGCGATTTGTGGTTCATGAGAGTTGTCTTGTTGAGCGATTTGTCTCTTGTGACTTAGTGCTTTTCTTCTGATTACATTTCTACGGTTTTCTCTTGATTTAGTAAAATCCGTGAAAGAACCTATTTCCCAGTTTAATCCAAGAGTTTTAAAATCCCGTGAAATCGTAATCATGTCTACCAACGTACCTACAATCATCTCCTCTGTTGTTGAGGGCGTTCAAGCGGTGGATTAGATACTCGTCCACCCATGCTTTGTGAACCGACTATGACTCATGGGCTCAACGAATTAGGTTGTATTGTATGGGAAAGGAAAATGGGGTCAACATTCTCAAGTCAATTGATGAAGGACCTTATCGATCGAGACTACAAGAGACACACTTGAAACAATTGCAGATGGAGCAGGTGATCTTAGGTTTGGACGGACCAAAGACATATGATGAGCTCGGTGATAAGGAGAAAAGAATCTGACGATATCGGGCTTTTAACATCATACTTCAGGGTCTTCCAAAAGATATCTACAAGCTTATCAATCACAACACTGAAGCCAAGGCTGTTTGGGATAATGTCAAGATGCTTCTCTCGGGTTCTAAATTAACTAAGGAAGACAGAGAATCACAACTGTATGATGAATTTGAGCACTTTAAGATGAAACCAGAAGAAAGTGTCTATGAATACTATGTGAGATTCCACAAGCTTGTGAATGACATGAGGAATATCAAAATGACCATGCCAAATATTCAGCTGAACTCAAAGTTTGTAAACAACATGAATCTCGAATGGCACAAATTTGTCACCTCTGTGAAGCGAACCAAAGGATTAAACAACACCAACTATGAGCAACTGTATGCCTTCTTACTTCAGAATGAGAGACATGATATGTTTGAACGAATGATCCTTGATCAATTCAAATCCAAACAGGGAGAAACAAGTTCGTCAAATGATTCAATGACCTTTTACACCAATGTTGGAATTACCACCAAAGCCTCTCAAGTCATACCCACGGGTAATGGTAATTACAAGCTCATTCTCGATCCAAGATATAAGCCTCCGGACTCAAACACACTCATGGAAAACTTCATCAATCAACTGTCTCTCATGGTGAATCAAAATATGAATTCCACTCCACACACCAACAATAACCTCGAGGCGCATCCAATCCACACAATCAAGCTACGGTCAAAGATGGAAAGGTTATGGTGCAACCAGTTCAAGGAAGACAGTATGAACAGGAAGAGGTGGAGCGGTGGAGGGTATGTGGCTAATCGAATCATGGAAGGAATGCTAATCAAGGGCTAGCAAAGCCAATCAAATGCTACAAGCGTGGTGGAGATGGACACATTGTGAGGCGCACATCTCCAAAACGCCTCAAAATGCAGTACTTCAGGACAAGATGTTCTTGGTGCAAGCTCGAGGATAGTGGAGCGGTTTTGAATGAAAAAGAATTGTTGTTTCTTGCTGAGGGAAATGCCAAAACCTATGATGCTGATGTTGATGAGCAGCCAGTGCAGGGCATGGGTCAGAATCATACAAATGCATTTCAGGTAGCTGATTGTGATGCATATGACTCAGATGTTGATGATGAACCAACTGCCCAGACCATCTTCATGGCTAACATTTCACCAATGGTCTCTCCTAAGGCTACTTCACCACAAATGGCCAGTTCCTCCAAGGCATCAATCATCTCTGAGGTATTAAAGTTATACGATGAGGTTGATAAGCAAAAGATACAATACAAAGTACAACCAACTGAAATCTGTGAGTCAGATATTGAAAATATGGGCAATAGTAAAGTTGTCCCATATGACCAATATGTGAAGCATGATGAAAGTGAAACGGTACCAAATAATGTATCTTCTGCAGTCAATGATGAACATGCTTTCGATGAATACACCGAGCGTGCTCGATGATTCCATAGTTTCGAACTTAATGCCTTTAAGGAACAAGTTGCCATTTATGAACAACGTGCTAAGTTTGAGTTAACTACCCATGAAGCGGAAATGGATGACCAAATGAGTACAATTATTAGAAAAGTAATTTTAGAAGAAGTGTTAAAACAAGAGTTAAATTCCTTACTAGAAAAGCTTTCTAAAAGCATTAGCAAAAACAAGAACTTCAAGATAATGTTAAAGTGCTTAAACAAGAATTTAATGCTAAGGAATCAAAACTTTTGAATGATTTTCCAATCTAAAACGTTGAAAACAAGCTTGAAAATAAGATGTACGTACAAGGAATACCATTGATCGCTCATATGATCACTAAGCATAGAGTTCTCGATGATAAGCATAGCATTCCTCTAGTTAATAAACCAAATCACGAGGTTGGTAAGAAAGCTAGAGTCGCTCAAAAAGTAATCTATGATGGCAATGAGATTCTTAAACCCGCATGAAACCTAGTTGTACTGAGTGCACTATGGAAGATATTCAATTAGAAGATGCCTCTAGGAAAAAAATGGATAAGAAGCTAGAAGATCCTGTGTGTAAAAAATATAATATAACGGTCAAACCCCATGATTACACAAAAGAAAATTGGATTTCCCTGAACAAGTTTAAGCCTCAAACCCTATTAACGCCTGAACAAATTTTTTGGAAGAAAGATATGGATAAGAAAAAGGCAAGTGAACTTGTTGAAACAAACCCTCCCCTTAGGAAAGTGCTGCGACTCATGTGTATCCTCCTAATACACCAATGCATTTAGTTCCTAGAACCATTTCCACTAATAGCAAGACCTTAATCACTCAGTATGTTGTTTATCAACTATTTGTTGATTTTGAGAAGGCGTGTAAGAAGGATCACACCCATGGGATTCTTGAAGGGAAAGGGGTTTGAGCAAACTAAAGAATGTTATTTAACCGAAGTCATGCCTTTCTTTAAATAATTAAAAGGTCAATTTGAGAGTCTTCAAAAGGGAATTAACTCAGATATCAAAGAAATGGAAAAGGAATTTGATGCAATGATAGTTGAGGTAAATGATTATGAAAGGGTACTCAAATATAATGAAATGGAAAGGAAGAATTTTCATATCTTAAATGAGAACTTAGTATTAAGTTGTGTGGCTTAAGATGTATTTTATACTGTTACTAAGCATTCTATCACTGCTTTTCAATTTCATGACTTAACTGTTGCCTTGAAAGTTTCCCATGATCGTGTCATTGAGCTTGAAAACAGAAACTCAGAACTAAATGAGAAAATTGATCAGGATGATCACGATAATTTGGTAAAACATTTTTCTAAGCTAGAAGTTGAACATTTTGATTTGCAACTAAAATATCAACATCTCAAAGAAAATGTCAAAACCTCAAACATCAAGACATCCTAAAATGTTCCAAAGTTTGATGCACTTTTGAAATAAACAAACGTGTGAATAGATTCAAGCTCATTGTAACACGATCGAAAGTTGAAAGCCCAAATTTCACAATTAAAGGGTGAAAAGAACAATGTATTGGCTCCCAAATGCCTCCTCCTTTAGATTCTCGGTGTTCTCGGACTTTTCATCTTCAAAACTTGGTTAATGTTTTACAAAAGGAAAATGAGAGTTTTCTGAAGAAAATGAAAAAGTTAAATGACACTTTAAAGAGTTATATGATTCAATGAAAGTCACTCGTGACAAGAACAACAAAAACTAACGTCTTTACAAAAGGAAATTGAGAATCAAGAGTCGGGTAAAAGGAAAATGCCACTTGTCTTTAATGAGAATGTTGCATCAAAGTCATCTGCAGATTCTAAATATCTTGTGATTATTAAATACATTCCTCCTCATCTTAGGAATAACGAGCTTGTGTTTCATAACTATTTCGCTCACCTTAAGGATAGTCTAGAATGTCTCCGTGAGATTGTAGAAGAAGATTTCATAAATAAGCCACTTGATAGAGAAATTAGGTTTGCTTGCATTCAGGCCAAACGATCTCAGGAGCTGTTATAATGTTTAAAAGCAACATGTCCTAAATCCTTAGGTGCGAAAGATAAAGCTGTGATGCCTTGTTCTATGCTTAGTGCCAAGTATGCAACCCATTCTATGCCCAGTATTAAGAAAGTGAAGTCCAAATAACGATTTACAATGATTTACAAGCTCTCCTCCCCACATGTGCCAAACGATTTCAAATTTTCCATGCACATGTTAAGGCTGAGCATCTATTTTAAACCAAAAAGGATTGAAACGTGATTGATTTGTTTCAATGTGTAGGTTTTCCCTAATATGTGCAAACCACTTTCAAATCTCTATGCACATAATGAGAGGGAGCAATTTGTTGAAAACCACGTCCTTTCCAAAAATACCATTAACAAAGTATGAAAAATACTAATTTTGATTAGGAAAGTGATGTTGATATCTTTTAGAAAATGGTAATCAAAGAAGTAAATTCTTCCTCTTGCCTCCGTGTGCCAAAACGATTTCAAATACATGATGCACACGTTGAGGGGGAGCTCTTTTACTAAAAATATTAAAAACAATTCAGGTACAAAATGCTTTGATAATATATCACAAGTATCTGGATTGATTTTCAAATGATCTTCAATTGGTTCCAATGGCGGATGAACAATACCAAATAGATCGACCAAATTTACTTTATGTATGGTGATATAAGGATGGTTAGGTTAGGTATTCGTTCCCACGATCCCGCCAGAGCGGAGGGATCTACCGAGGACAATCCACTATATAGTGTAGAGTCCTTAGGTATGATGAAAAAAGGAGAAAAGTGAGATATGGGAAGAGTGCGGATCGAGATAGAGCTAGAACTGGAATAAACCCAAAAGGTTCTAGTTATGAAGTCTCGGTAAGCTTGAAGGGGTTGAAGAATGAAAACAATTGAATGAGAAAGGGTGAAAACAAATAACCCTCCAATATATCAACCTTAGGGCGAAACCGGGTTCAATACATATGCTCTTGGTTGTTACTAAGGTAACACCGGTATTGAAGACAAGGCGTCATGGACCCGATGACGACCGCACTACAACTTCTCAAGCTACTCAAGTTTCTCTTAAAAGGGACTTGTTTCATTCTCACTGGGAACCTTCATAATCTATCGACTTTCTCTTAGAGATTGTTGATATTGAAGAAGAAGACCCTCTCTAGTCTCCGCATAGGAACCAAATGTGCACAATTGAGTCTAGAGCCACGAGATCATCAAATAAATCTCTTTAGGACACTATCAATGAAGACTCTGTTTCATACAATGTGGAAAGAGATTATATCTTCGAGTCCCACGCATTATCCTTGTGGTATTGCGAACATCCGAGTGATATGCAAACCTATTCACAATGAAGATGGAAAACCTTCTAGAGCCAACATCAAACAAGCTCTTGGTAGGTGGCATGTGAGATCTATCCAATAGATCAAACATGTGACAACTGAACATAAATAATGGGGCGATTCAAAATTATGAATCAATCATGGTTCGAGTTATGGATTGACGGATACCTTTGCTTAAAAATATTTTCTCTAGCACATCGGCGTATTAATATTTCAAAAATAAAGGTGTTTATGATTGATAATTGATTTTCCTTAAAACCTTCGTTGTATTCCAAAATACTTTATTTTGAGCAAGTACTCGATTGTTTTCAAATCTCTTTTCATCAATCGCTGAATCTCAATTATTGGTTCACTCACTCCGTGTTGTCTTCTTTGAGACATTCCGGTTTGAGAACGACTAGAGCATTGCGAAACCCGTTAAGGAGATTCTTAGAAATTATACATGATCACAGGCGGTACTTGTCTTGATCAACAGGAACCGTGGGCCATGTATCGTCAATTCAACGAGAAGTGATCAAAGACACTTTCATACGCTTTATTGCTAATCACAGTATGCGTGTACGCTGACGTTTGCGGTGATCGAATGGAGAGATCAATCCATAGCCGCATGCTCACACAACACATTCATTTCTAAATAAATCATGATAAGTGCATCAACGACTCGATATTTTCACTCCGTTATACCTTTCTGACCGCAAATATCATGAATCAACTAAAGCTTCCGCTACTCTGATGAAAAGATTTCATGATCCAGAATGTGAGCATGTCGGTCCAAATGTCGCAACATCACATAATATCAACACCACAATGGAAGAGTCAGAGATTTTCGTTAGCTGATGATCTCAATGCTGACTCAAAACTCATTATCACGTGGATCAGTTAAAGACCTCCACTTGGATTAACCAAACATACAAAAATGAATAATCAAAGACTATGGACTACTGAGCAAAGAACTTTAACAAGAATCCAAGAACTATCTTAATGTAATATCCGATTGTATTCAATGTAATTTGAGGTGACCTCCTTAGGGAGATTGTTAGGATTTAGTAAATCCAGTTATTAAAGTGTCGGTCACCTCAGTATATGTAATCGTTAGAAAGCTCGTAGTCGTAGTTATTTAATGTTAAGTAGTATTTAGTTAAGTAACACCGTGGAGGACGGACCGGTCTTTACCCACCTGTATGCGATCCACGGCCGTAGGTGGCGTTTATATAAGACTATAAATACCCTCTACCTCCCAAGGTAGAGGGTTGGAGCTCATAATAACATTTTCACATTCTCTCACTAAGTTCCCAAACCTCTAACTATTTCTCTCTCAAAAACCTCAAAGTATACGCCCCATTTGATCATGGTTTAATGTGTATGTGAAATCCAATATGTTACAAGAATCTTCATCAAGCTACATACGGATTGTTGTATGACTATTTGAAGCACCACCAAAAGGATGTTGACAAAGAAAGAATCATCCGTGGGGTCCCTACTTCACCTTCACTCCTGGATAATCAAACTCTTGCTTTATGGGCTCAAGCATGTTATCCTCAATTCCCGACCTTGCAATTTGTATTCACAAACCCTCCACAACCTGCTGCTCAGATTACACCATATGATCCATCACAGCAACAATCCCAAGAAACTCAATTGGTTCCATACAACAATAACAACAATGATCAAGCACTCTACAGTGAATTCAAATGTGGATGCAGAAGCCTTCGATGCATTGAATCAAGGATTTGTTATGATTGCAAAAGCCTTCGGACGATTTGCTAACAAATCCAACAACCGCATTCGCACCTCATCAAATACAAGGAATCAAGCTGTTGTTAACAAAGGAAGGGTTGAGGTTCAGAATTGTGGAAATGGTCGTTAAATGAATAGTGGTCAAGGGTTTAATGGAAGGAATAACATGGGTGCTCCACTACAACAAGTTCAAGTGGTTGATCAGGGAAATGCTCAGACTGGGGTTAATGGTCTCCGATGCTATAACTGCAATGAGAAGGGTCATCTAGCTAATGCATGCCCAAAGCCGAGGACAAGAGGCAGCACTTATCACAAAGAGGCTTTACTCTTGGCTCTCGAGGATGAAGCTGGTAGAACTCTTACCAAAAAGGAATAGAGCTTCATGGCAAATGCAAATTCTGATGATGACATGGAGGACTCGGAGGCTAATGCAGCTGTGATGTTAATGGAAAACATGCAAGAGCTCCACATGAGTGACACTGGCCCAGTGTATGACAGTGATGGCTTGTCTCAGGTACCGGATCCAAACATACTTATACATGATCTGATATTTCCGTCAACATCTGCATCCGACAAGGCGCAGAGTGTTCAACATGAGCCTTCTACATCTCAGTCCGACGAGAATCAAATGGATCCCGTAGTCATATTTGACGATCAAGATGACCTTATGGTTAATATTGATAATCAAGTTGACTCCGTGGTCATATTGAGGATCTAAATAATGACTATGTTGAGACTCAAGTTGAACAAGATGCACCTTTGTCTAATCCGGATCTTGAACTCATGACCAAATTAATTGCACCAACAAATCTCAACCGGATAAGTGCAATGAGATCAATAAGAAATTACAAGATAAAATTGCCTTTGTTAACTAAGGATAATGAATGCTATAAGTTCCAACTCAACATTTTTCAAACTAAAGAGAAGCGTGAAAAAGGCTTTGAAGTCGCATTTTCTAAATCTTACCAAAATGAAAATCTTTGGAAAACAGATCGTGATCTAGTTGCATCCAAGAATGCTTTGTTGTCTCAAATAGAACAATTGAAATTTGATCATAAACAACAACTTAACGCTCTCACTGGAAACTCAAAAGCCAAGTCCGAGTTGTTAACTTGTCAAAACAGTTTTGTGAGTACAAAAGCATTCGAGGAAACAAAGCAGATCTTGAGGAAATTGTCGACTTACAAAACAAAATCAAAAAGTTTTGAAATGTTGTTTACAAACATGGTGAGTCAATCACAACAATTCAAAAGTTTTCTTTTAAACCAAATCCTAATAGATATGGACCAATTCTTGCTGATTACAAACCACGTTTTTCAAATAGAGCATTCAAACCAAATCCTCAAGTTTATAGTGCAGAACATAGAACTGATGACTCCATCATGAGTGTTGTTGAATATAATCGTATGGAGGAATTAGATACAGAAGACGAGAGTCGGTCAAAATTGGAAAATGTTGTTTATTGCAAACCATTTAACTATTCAAAAGCCATATATTTCGTCACACAACAGGATACTTCTAACACACCTTGGGTTGTCACACCAACTCCAGAGTCCTCTTCTAATGATGGTTCCCGACCCAATGTTGCATAAATTAATGGTCCTTTACCTTCTTTTAGTGAAATAAAGCCATTAGCTGAATGATTTCAGGTTCTAAAATACTTTGACACTTTCATGTCTGACATCAATCTTTTGGAACATGCAATTGAAGTTAATTCTGAAATCAAAGCTGAACATTTTCAATCGCCATTTGCGCGACAACAAAGGGATATTTTTCAGAAAGGGCTTTTACCACATGTCCGAAATCTTAAAATGTGTGCAATATATTGGGAACGGGATCTTCAGAAGGAGATTGGTCTTATGAAAAAAGTTATCGAGAAAATAGAAACATCGATTTCAAATACTAAACGTAAAAAGAAAATGTTAAGAAATCATGTTGACCGACTCTTGGAAGATGTTATTTGTGCTAATACCATAAATGTTGTGTTATTACATATTGTTGCGTATCATTTGATTATATTGATGTTGACTCTGTTGATAATGTTGAGAATACCGATAATGTGTCACAAATTGAGACTTTCAAAATTGAAAATGAGCGATTGTTAAATGAACTTTCGAGTGCAAAACGTCGTCTTCAATGGTGTCAAAAAGATTGTCAAAGTCGAGAACTTGCTTTGCAAAACAAAATCAACCAGTTGCGTTCAAAATCTTTTGATCCAAAAATAGAACAACTGGATGATGAAAACGTGTCTTTAAAATGTCAAATTTCAAAATATGAACAAGAAATTGCCAAAGTCAAAACTGAATATGGTGTCATATTTGATTTGCTCAAACAGACTCGTGAAAAAGCATCACAAGAACTTGATAATCATCTTGCATACACTAGAGATGTTTTAAATGTTAGTGGAAACATTCGCTCTGAAAATCAAGATTTGTTACACACTATCCATGACTTAAAAGCAGAGTTGGTAAAACTTAGGCAAGATAGGATTAGTAACACACATGTACTTGCCCCTGGATTGCTTAAAATTGACACTAGAATGCCTAATGACACACCAAAAGATACTAACGTACTTCCTTCCACTGAAACAGGAATAGTTGCCTCTTTTCCCAACGTTAGCACTTCACAGCTAAGAGCCAAACAAGGAAGAATAGGAAGTTGCAACGTAAGAGAAGAACAATAAAGACCTCTGAAGTAGAAGAACACCTTAGTACTTTGAATAAAACTCAAGTTTCACCCACTTTAGACATTGCGTTAGACAAATGTAATAGAAAAAGTGATGTAACGAATGTTGAACCTTTAAGTACTTTGAATGTTTTGTTTGAAGCATCTTGTGTTGGTTGTCGTAAAAGCATGTTTCCTGGTTGTCATGATAAATGTGTTGCTAATGCTATCTTATCTCGTAAGCAGAATACCTCTAGGCCCAATAATGCTTCTAAGTCTGTGCTAGGTAAACCGCCTACTAATGTTTCTGCTACAATCATTGATGTACCCATAGAACCCACTTCACCTCCTAGGAAGAGAATATCACCTAGTGCATTCACTAAGACTAAAGCTAAGACTAGTTGGACTTGGCAGAGATGGTTCTGTAACATACCGAGATTTAAATGGATTCCCAAGATCATTAACATGTGTGTGTCTAATGTAACTATAACGGAACCCTCTCACTCTTCGGGTTCCACTCTACTTCTATTCCACCGTGTCATCCGTGTGTAATGCAGTGATCATGATCATCCTCTGGATTGTTGATAGCGGATGTTTCCGGCACATGACGAGCAATCTCAAGCGTTATCAAACTTTGTTTCAAAGTTCATTGGCACCGTCGAGTTCGGGAATGATCACTTCGCTCCTATCATGGGCTACGGAGATTACATCAATGGGAACATCAAAATTAGCAGAGTTTATTATGTGGAAGGTCTCGGTCACAATCTCTTTTCAGTCGGTCAATTTTGTGATGGAGATTTAGAAGTTGCGTTTAGGGAAAAAACTTGTTTCATTCGTGATCTACAAGGAAACGATCTTATGTCTGGAAACCGCACATCAAGTCTTTACACAATATCAATGCAAGACATGATTGCTTCATCTCCCATCTGTCTACTTTCTAAGGCAACATCAACAAAATCTTGGTTGTGGCACCCGTCGACTTTCCCACCTAAACTTTTAAACCATAACCAATCTTGCACGCTACAAACTTGTTGAAGGACTTCCAAGATTTCGGTATTCTAAAGATCATCTTTGGTCAGCTTGTGAACAAGTGAAAAGCACTCGTGCTCACTTTCCTTCAAAGGTGGAACACAACTCTCAGCATGTACTTCATCTTCTTCATATGGATTTGTGTGGACCGATGCGTGTGCAGACGATCAACGAAAAACGCTACATTCTTGTAATTGTCGTTGACTACTCAAGATGGACTTGAGTTTATTTTCTTCAAAGTAAAGATCAAGCTCCACAAATGATCATCACCTTTCTCATGAAAATTCAAGTTCAGCTCCGGAATACAGTCAGACAAATCCGAATAGACTGAGGGTCTGAATTTATAAATCAAACTCTTCGTGAATATTATGAGAAAGTGGGAATTGAGCATCAAACATCAATTGCACGGACACCAGAACAAAATGGAGTTGTTGAAAGACGAACCCATACGTTAGTGGAAGCTGCAAGAACGATATTAATAAATGCAAAACTTCCAGATTACTTGTGGGCAGAAGCCGTGTCAACTTCATGCTATACTCAAAACCGTTCTATGATAACCAAATGCCACAACAAAACACCTTATGAGCTTATCCATAACCATAAACCAAATCTCAAATACTTTCATGTATTTGGTGCTCTCTGCTACCCGAATAATGATCGTGAAGACTTTGGAAAGCTCAAGGCTAAAGCTGACATTGGAGTCTTCATTGGATACTGTGAAAACTCTAAAGGATACCGGATATGGAATCGTCGTACAAGGGAGATTATGGAAACGATTCATGCCAATTTCGATAAGCTTACTGAAATGGCTTCTGAGCAAAACAGCTTGGAACCCGGACATAACCGTCTTAACTTCCCCCAAACCCCATCATCAGCTGAACCAAGCATTTAGCTTACTCATCATCAAATGGAACAGCTATTTGCTCCTATGTTTAGTGATGATATTGATCAACGTGCTCATGCTGTATCAAATGTTTCCGCTGCTCAACCTGATAATAATCCAATACCTGATACACCTGCAACAACAACAACTATTGAAGAAGAACCTCCAATTGATTCTACAACAACAATAGAACAAACCGCATCCAATGACGTTGAACCGGTGATGATCTTACGAATCCTTATGTACCTACACCGCAGATTATGATCCAAATCGTTCTTCAATCCTTTTGCTAATGAAGCGCCACCTCGATGTTTCGAATCATCAACAAGCCATTTGAATCCTCCCAATCGCATAATGTATATCAACATCAACCCTCCACACATCGTTGGACGAAAGACCATCCTCGTGAATATTATTGGAAACCCGAATCAACCGGACGTAACTAGACAACGCCTTTGATCGACGGTGAACATTGCATTTATGCACTTACCGTTTGTCAATCTGAACCCAAAACATTAAAGAAGCAATGACTTATGACAACTGGATTGAATCCATGCAAGAAGAACTTAATCGGTTTAAACGTCTTGAAGTATGGAAATTGGTTGAAAACCAACAAAGGTCTATGTTATTGGTCTTAAATGGATTTGGAAAAACAAGTTGATGTCAAGGTACGGTTATCGAAATAAGTCACGTCACGGTGGCTAAGGGTTATAGACAAAAAGAGGGATTGACTTGAGGAATCATTCGCACCGGTTGCTAGACTTGAGGTTGTACGGATTTTTCGGCATTCACGCCCACATGAATATCACGGTCTATGATGGATGAACCGCTATCTCGTAAACCCAAGGAAAGCGGGGGTGAATTTTGTGGAAACGTGAATACTACGTTTAAAAACTTTAGATCTTTAGTATCAAATCGCTTATTAAGCTTGTTATAATATGAAAGTACCAATTATTGTTTGTGACTAATATAAAGCATGGTAAACCAAGTTGTCACACAATCATGAACATCAAACCACATCACAAATAATAGTATAGTGCAAGTATAAAAGTAAAGAGATAAAGAAAGGAAAGTGCAAACCGAACACGAGGATTTATAGTGGTTCGGTCACGGATCTCCTTTCCGCCTACTCCACTCCCGAGTACCCAACTCGAGAGTTACTTCACTAAATCAACAAGCTCCCTTCTCGCGGAGAAAACCTTACAATCGTCGCTACACTTTTTCGGTACAAAGCTAAATACCGGGTTCTAGTTCGAGTAGAACCAACCTAACGTCACCTATACAATATTTCCGACACTAAGCTAGATGTCGAGTTCTTTTACAAGGGTACAACCACTCCCAATATGTTTTATGGCCCAACATAATAAACCTTGTGTTTTATGGCACAAACACATAAACCATCTAATCTAGTTTGGTGAAAGTGTTGTTATGATGCAATGATGTTTACACTAATGATCCATGACACAAATGTCTAATGGATATGAATAACTACTTCTAAATGAACTTCCATTGATAGGAAGCCTTCATGATGAAGATCACAAGTTCCCTAAACTTCTTGTGATATATCTTCAACTTGTGGTGAGTGGGGATGGCTAGATCTCCAAGATTTCCTTGGTTGATCAAAGAGTATGCTTACAACAAAGATGAATGTTAGAAGCATTATGATCATGATCATTAGGGTGTTTAATGTGTGTTACTACATTGTTAATGATTGATCTAAATGTATGCAAGAAGGTGGAGAAGATGTGCTTTGAAGTGGTGAAGAAATGGGAAAACAATGGGCTTTATTTATAGCCAAAGTGGACGAGAGGCGTCCACGGACCACGGACCCTTAAAAGGGTTCCGTCCTTTATACAATTTGGTACCGTGGGTACCGACATAAAATCTAAAAATCTTTCTTCAAATCTTTGCAAGATATTACCAAATCTTACTAAGATCACATTTGATATATTGAGTATCAATCTAACCAAAATATTCAAGTGATCTTCCAAGGATTTCAAAGATGATGCATGACATGATGTAACATGTATTTCCATTTTAGATTAAAGGTTTATCAAGATAAACTTGTAAAATGTATTATGTAACTAGTTAATAAAATGTCTAGTTACCTTTTGAAATACTTGTGAATGCAACATGTAAAATGAGGTTCGAAATAGAATGGTTAACCTATTAAAATACTTAGTGACTCTAAATGTATTTTAAACATTCTAAATGATTTGTTAATGGGTTTGATCATAATGCCACATAACAAACATGTACGAACCTGTGTTGTAACATACGAGGACTTGAGACATCGAGAGGTGTTGAATGTATGTTGAGACAAAGTGTGATTGCAAGTAACTTGTACATTTTACGTTATGTATTACAAGTTACATGTTTGTCATCAATCAAAACAAACGAGACTGTATAGATTAAATATCGTAATATTTGCACTAATAATCTCCCCCTTTTTGATGATGACAAATATATGTAAACGTAATAGAAAGTAAAATGTAAAAGGTTACTTGTATCCTTACTACCTTTACGTGACCTTCTCCGTTTACACTCTTCTCCCCCTTTTGTCGAAACAAAAAGGGCGTGTCCTTGGAGTTTAACTTTATATCTCCCCAAAAAGGCGAGCTTGCATCATCCCTAGTGAAGTTAAACCCTCCACTTCAATCCGTCCCTTGTTTGGTAGCGGATCCATGGATCAAATAAAGAGGCTTAACCTACATCAAGGTTAGTTTTATGCAACAAAAATTATGAGAAATATATGAAAAAGAAAAATGCATAGCAATGTTAGCCTATTTTCTCCACTTTTTATCGAAGCACAAATGCTTGTTTGAAAAGTGAGAATGATGCTAAATGCGTGCATGCTCCCCTCGACGGTTGCTCCCCTTGTTTGAGGCGTCGGTATGACTAAAACCTACAAAACAAATATTAGTGCAAAACTATATTCGTCATTGGACGAGTAAGTGTTATACAACAAAGTGTGTATAAGATGCATTCAAGAAATTTTGACTGAAGCTCCCCACTCTAGGGCGTCAAGATGAACCTTCAAAATAAATATTAGTATAATAGAAGCTTTGTCTTTAGACAAATATGTCATATACAACCAAGTGTATAGACGATGCAATATGAGTGCTTAAAGGATATTCCTCCTTGTTCTAGGGTGTCAAGAAGCACCTAAATAAGAAAAATAATTGATGCAAACTTCATCCTTAGATGAGTAAATTATATACAATCGAGTGTATATGATGATGAACCTACAATGAAAAACATTAGTGCAATATATTTTATCTTTTCACAAAGAAAAATAAGATGTATATATGTGATAAATGATATAATCAAAGATCTCATGAAGTATAGTCTCCTAATTACAATCATAAGAAAAGTGAGAATATAACATGATAAAAGCCTACAAAATAATTCCTAGAAAGAAGATATGAAGTCTTCCACCGGGTGTGCCACTAGTGGTGCTAGTGTTGGTGTCGGTTTACTAGTAGGATTCATGTGGTGATGGTAGATGACTTGACATTTACAAAAGCAAGTTTTCGCTAATCCATGGTGGTGATGATTAGTGAAAGTGGTGATGGAAGGTGGTGGTGATTAGGTAGGAAGCTATTAAGGAGTTAGAAACTCGTATGTATAGAAAATATGAAAATATGGACTTATGCAATCCTTTCGTCATGTCAAGTGACCAAAGCTAAGAGGAAAAAAAAATGTGAATGGACATTGCATTTCAATGATGCACAAGGGTTATGATTTGAATGATTTATTGATGCTAACAATCTATTGTTTTGAGCAAGTTCTCATATGCTTCAACCCAAGGGTAATCAATAATGCGTTTTATCTAAGAATATATAAAAGTGATAACATGAAGATAAATTCGTTCATTGATTAACACGAATTATAAAAATGACCTATTCTAGGTGACAATGGGAAAGGTAGTATTAGCATGGTTTTGACCGACATGGATGATTATCACTTTGAAAAGAAGTGAAGACAATATGGAAAATACTAATAATAATAATGAGTACCTATATGAGGATGAGAATGACATCATATAAGTGAGAGTTGGATGGACCAACGTGTTGGAAATGACTGTTTTGATTAATATATCGTTTGCACTGACAATGAGATGCATGATATATGTCAAGCGAGAAAAGGATAAGATCCTATGATGGTGTTCTAGATAGTGGAGTTGTAAGGTGCTAGTTTAAGGAAAATCCTAGATTCGTTGATTGTGGAGATGAAGAAGTTTGTAAAACACATGATGTGTTTTTCACTTGATGAGGTATTGGTGCAAACTTGTGATATAAGGATTAAAAAGGTTGAACTAGTTGTGGTTTCGTGAACCGGTTTTAGTTAAGTGGTGTTTGCCTATGTGTTGGTATTTTAGAGTCTAAGAATAAGGTTAAAAGAGGTTGAACTAGTTGTGGTTTCATGAACCGGTTTTAGCTAAGTGGTGTTTGCCTATGTGTTGGTATTTTAGAGTCTAAGAGACATAAAATTTGACAAAAGACAATTATGTGAATGGATTTCTCTCCCCCTTAATTGGTGGACATCCAACATAATGTGTAATGTATCAAATAAGGAATGACAACAAAGTGTTTAGGAGGTTATTCGGGTTAACGAAAGAGATGAGCTTAGTGATGTTTTTCTGGATGATGGTTAGCATACAATGAACTTCATCCTTAAAGTCACGTACCTCTTCTCGATTAATACGAGATGATCGTATGATGAGGCATGTGGTTTCCTAATAGGAAGTGAAGAGGATTAGAGTATTGTTATAACTAAATAATGATGGAGGTGATTTTTTTGAAAGCGGAAGCAAAAATGAGATTTGGAAAGAGGTCGGTTGAAATACAAAAATGCAAAGCCAACCTGCTAGAACTTAATTTTATATGCTTTTAAACTATATGCAAGTGTAGGGGTCCCATAAAGCATATTACTAATCTATGTAGCAATAAAGGGGATTATGCAAAATGAGCATATAAAAGTTAAAACCAAGTGAGATAACAAATAATTTGTTATCGACCTACAAAACAAGTTTGTTAGTGACAAAAGATGTTAACATGATAGAAATCAAATGATAACATATTATATAAGCAAAAACAACACATTGTACTTAGTAGAAAAGAAATCACCACATAAGATAGCATCAAAACAATCATATTATGCAAGAATACAACTTTATTCAAGACATTTCATTATGAGATTGTTTTGTCGTTAGACTTAGCCACTCAATCATACTTGGATATACAATAATCTATGTGATTAATTTGTAAGATAAAAAGCTTCTAAAAGTTTGTCATACAAAAAGCACTTTGATGATTATATGTGCACACGTAGCAAACAAATAGTGTGACAAGAGGCAAAAGAAACAAAATGAAAGATTCATGCAAGCCATGTTTAAGACATAACAATTTGGAGCATGTATCATTTGGATTGTACTACACATAGATATAATGAATGCCAACTAATAGCTTTCAAACACAAACTTATCATATCAGAATTATCACGTATCAAAATGACATATTATGATTTCATAAGTAACATGTTAATCATGCTAAAATTAATTCAAAAGTAAGTATCATGCAAATAAAGTTTTAGGTTTAAGCGTTTAGTAGCATGAAACAAGAATACAAGCATTATAAAGATAAAACCGTACTAAGGTTTACACATTCGACTAGTTTTAAGATAATGTCAAATCAACTTATCGTATTAAACTAGAACATTAATCAAACACTAAGATAATGTCAAATCAACTAAGATAATGTATCAACTTATCGTATTAAACAAGAACATGTAATCAACACATGTAAGTGCAATGCAAGTGGTTTTAAAAGAAAAGTCATATATACTACTTGTTTGATTAGTATTCCTAAGGCGAGGCAAACTATCAATGTTTTAACACTTACTTTAGGCAAGTATAGGAAAACAAAATTTTCAAGTTGGAGAATGAATATGAGACTATTACTAGCGGTGCTCAATTAAGGCTAAACACGACCATTTTTACGGGTGATTCCACAAACCCAACTTCTCTCCAGGAAGCAATTCAACCGTTAGGTCAAATTGAGTTTCTAGTGCAATAGATTCTCCAGTAATCATTCTCATGTTAGAAAGATGGGAACTCCTACTTTTGCCTATTAAAGTGTATAAAAGATGATAATTTACCAATACTTGGCTTAATGTGACACAACTAATATGCAATATAACTAAGGAGATGAAGATGTCATGTTATACACATGAATTTTAACAATGGTGTGTTTGATAAACAATGTGTTTTAATCTTGTGTTTAGAATTGAAAGTTGTTCAAATTACACAGCTAATTGTATGATCTAATGGATGACATCTTGTACTTTAAATGTGAATTGATCATCTAAGACTAGAGAATGGAATATGTTAAACTAAGAACGTTCTCAAGAAAGCTCTTTGGAACATTATTTAACAAGAATCTAAGTGAGGTTACCAACTTCAATAGATCTTGTGTATGCTCTAAAATTGTGTAGTTTTAACCTTGGATGTGCACTCGGTTTGAGCAAGGTTAGGTTATGATGTACGCTTGAAAGGAAATAGATACAAATAGTATCTTTCAACAAATGAGATTATCCCATGGGATAAAGTTATCATGCTTATGAAAACAAGTATGACAAGATGAATTTGATATGCTAGTTCACAGAACTTGTAGATGTTTGTTTCAAGATCATTTAGCCAATGAGGTGTAATGAAATTTCTTGTAACACAACTATTTATGTCGCAAGAGTGATGCATAGGATATACAATATCCTTTTAACAAAATGAAAGCTTAACGCATGAATCTTAGTCATAATGTTCTTCAAAACATCATGTTTTCCTAAATGAAGATATGAAGCCAAAGTGTTTGAATCGGATAGTCCCATCTAAATAAACTTGGTCTTAAGATTATATTCACTAGATGATGACAAGAGGAATTCACTCGAGTTTCTTATGTATACTCCTCAAGAGTCATTGTTGCTTGAGGTGTATGATGTTGGCTTTGAGATTGCATTTTAACATATATTGTTAAAATGTTGATTTGAAGTTTAACGAAATTTATGCAGAAGTTTAATGACAAAGTATTACTAATACTTTGATTATTTGTGAAGGTAGTACTACTTATACCTAGTGGAAATTGACAACAATTACCAAGAGCACCATGCTTATTTGATAGTTGAGGTTCTAGCCATAATGATTTATCTAAGTCCTTATATGTGGGAAAGGATGTTTGAGTTTGAGTTAATTCAGTACAAGTGTTGGACACAAGGGCTTTTGAGCAATACACTCAACGAATTCAAATGATGGTAAGGATGGTGGATTGGTTGATCTAGGTGGTAGGTCTTCTAGTGTGTCTAAATAAGGATGTGGTGATGTAGGGGTTTGTTGTGCTATGGGAGTACTTAGGTTGATTGTTTGTCCATAGATGTTGAACACAAAAAGTACGGATACTAATTCTTATGGTTCATTGGTTGCTACAACTAGTGGGTGAAGTGCTTGAAGTTTTGGTTATGTTTATGAAGCTTAGGGGCTGAAGTATAGGTTCACCTTGAAAGGCACGTTTGATTTAAAGTATACTCTTGGAAGTTCATGAGCAATACGGTTAATGGTGCCAAAAGATGGAAGAGGATAGTAGGTGTCAAAAGGGATAAGTGGCACCGTGGGTTGTTTGTTTTGGATAAGTGTTTCAACATGTGTTGTTAAAATACTTGGGTGTTGATTTTTCGGATATGACTTTTAATGACTACAATTGTAAGTCGATATACTTGAATATTTCGGATGAAATACTTAAGTTGTCAATCCTAATTTGTTGAGATTATAAAGCTTAGATTGAACTCAAGGATAACAAGACTTGATAATATGTATTTAACATATGTGTGAGTTATGACTCGATGTAAATACTTATCGTCTTGAAGGATGACACATTATTTTCATGTTAACCAGGTGAGGCAATACATGTAGATACAAAACAATATCTATAGTCATATGTTAGACTTGTGTATGATATCTTTGCAAATAATGAGTCCAGGTTTATTAGTCTCGGTAAGTCATCTAAGTCATCCGCTAACGGGTGAGGAGATGTTGGTGGTGTTGCACAAAGTTTGATAGGAACAAGCTTTGGAGACTTTGGTAGTGAAGTTCTTTTGGATGATGGTGGGTGATTTTTGGTGGTGGAGTTGGAGTACTCAAGTTTAGAAAGTTCACATCTTGAATGGGTGATGAGATGTTGAGAGGTAATGAGTCTGAGGATGAAGAGCTCAAGTTAATGAAGCAACAAGATCGAATGCTAATCCTAGTGGTTTTCTTAAGTGGCTTATTTGAGGTTAAAGATTTAGTCATTTTGATTTTGCTTTAAGAAATTCTAAGCTTGAGGAAAAGTAACGATGAAGGTGTGAAAATGATCATCTTGAATGTGTTGATTTATAGAACTAAGGATTCATGGATTTGATGTTAATCCATACAAAGATGGTAGTTTCTAATGAGATGGAAGTGTCTAAAATCATGTCAAACATCCTAAGTTAATCCATTGAGGATGTGTTGAGTGAGGTATGAAAGATATGCATTAACAACTATCCTAGAAACGAAGTTTGGTAAATTAGATTGCGGGATTTAGTAAAATTCAATAACTTACACCGTAGGATTCACGGAACCATTTCTTTACAGTGGAACCCTTAAATTGGTGCCGCCTGGTCCGCCTCTGCTGTATGGCGGTACCAAAATGCATAACGAGACGGTACCAACATTTTGGTGCCGTCGATCCGTGGATACCGAGAAAAGTTCACGAGACCAATTTTTAGGTGTCGGGAGTTTTTGAAACCTGAAATTTTTCTTAAAACATGTGACATTAATTACTTCTAGTTAGGAAAAGTCGATAACACATATACAAACATAGTGGAGCATAGACTTTGACCAAGGGCTAACGATTTTCACATAAAAGTGAAAATGGGTAAAATTTGATAACACACTTGTGCTATCCACCTGCATAAACCGGTTAGCATACAACATTGTTTTAAGTCATACTATCATCCTACAAAGTAAAAACAAATAAATTACATCATACAACATTGTTTTTGTCCTTGTACCAAACACTCTCTTAAAACCTCCATTTTTTCAAAGTACTTGACTAATTTACTTAGTACTCATTGCTAAGCGAGTCATGACATTTCATAAGTTATGCGAGATGTTAGTATAACCTATGCAAAGGAAGTGGTCTAAGTCTATAAGTGATGGTAAAACAATTTTCCAACTAAATGCACAAAATCTAGCAAATGTCCTATTGTGCATAAACAAGAAATCGTCAAGCAAGCGAATAAATAACATGGCAATATTGACACTTATATTATGCAAATAAACAAGTGTAAACAACAATTTGAAAATAAGCAAGCAACATATATGCAAACAATACAAACAAGTGGTCATTTAGCATAGCATAACAAGAAAGACATTTTTTGTCATTTTGCGTTTAGATATGACGATGTATACCAAGTTTGATTAGTTTCCTTTAAACATATTACCAAATTATTTAGTTTCAAAGGAAGTTGTATCAAAGTTCTAAGAATACCAACTTAAATTGCTTGATTCAAAATTTTGAGTTTTTATGTTAAAGCGAAACTCAATTTTTTAGACATACTGTAGTATTTGGTCTATTTCACTTATTTAAAATTAGACTCAGGCCATGAAAGTATTTTTAAGTGAAAGTAGACTCAATTCCCTTTAAAATGATAGGTGGATCGACTAAATGCGGACTTACGGTTAATTAGTTATGATTTTTGAAGTTGCCCAAAATCGCATGACATGTACACACGGATTCCACGGAACCAAATAAAGGGATCCGCCTTTATAAGATTTGGTGCCGTGGTCCTCTCGAGACAGATTCACCAAAACTAGTATTTGACATAGAGAAAACGTGTGTGACTTACTAGATTTCATAGTAAACATATAATACACATATTTAACAACATATCTACTTATGTAACTTATCTTAAACATTTACGAAGGTGATTTTTCAACTAAATTTATAGTTATCCCAAACACTCCTTTAAAATCATATTTTTCGTAAATTTTCTATAAGCACACAATACAATACTTACTAGTTCTTTCAACAAACTTTTATTTTATTTTTCAAGAAAACCTTTAAGCTTGTATACAAAGTTACATTTAACAACAAAATTTCTAAGTATAACAAGCAAAGCATTTTTCATATTATTTTTCGCTCAATGGTAATTTGATACATGGATCGTACTCTATTTTAAAACCATTTGTTTTGAAAATACGAGCTACGTGGCTCTGATACCAATTGTGGAAACGTAGAGGGGGGGTGAATACGTTACCGTTTAAAAACTTTAGATCTTTAGTATCAAATCGCTTATTAAGCTTGTTATAATATGAAAGTACCAATTATTGTTTGTGACTAATATAAAGCATGGTAAACCAAGTTGTCACACAATCATGAACATCAAACCACATCACAAATAATAGTATAGTGCAAGTATAAAAGTAAAGAGATAAAGAAAGGAAAGTGCAAACCGAACACGAGGATTTATAGTGGTTCGGTCACGGATCTCCTTTCCGCCCTACTCCACTCCCCGAGTACCCAACTCGAGAGTTACTTCACTAAATCAACAAGCTCCCTTCTCGCGGAGAAAACCTTACAATCGTCCGCACACTTTTTCCGGTACAAAGCTAAATACCGGGTTCTAGTTCGAGGTAGAACCAACCTAACGTCGCTTATACAATATTTCCGACACTAAGCTAGATGTCGAGTTCTTTTACAAGGGTACAACCACTCCCAATATGTTTTATGGCCCAACATAATAAACCTTGTGTTTTATGGCACAAACACATAAACCATCTAATCTAGTTTGGTGAAAGTGTTGTTATGATGCAATGATGTTTACACTAATGATCCATGACACAAATGTCTAATGGATATGAATAACTACTTCTAAATGAACTTCCATTGATAGGAAGCCTTCATGATGAAGATCACAAGTTCCTAAACTTCTTGTGATATATCTTCAACTTGTGGTGAGTGGGGATGGCTAGATCTCCAAGATTTCCTTGGTTGATCAAAGAGTATGCTTACAACAAAGATGAATGTTAGAAGCATTATGATCATGATCATTAGGGTGTTTAATGTGTGTTACTACATTGTTAATGATTGATCTAAATGTATGCAAGAAGGTGGAGAAGATGTGCTTTGAAGTGGTGAAGAAATGGGAAAACAATGGGCTTTATTTATAGCCAAAGTGGAGAGGCGTCCACGGACCACGGACCCTTAAAAGGGTTCCGTCCTTTATACAATTTGGTACCGTGGGTACCGACATAAAATCTAAAAATCTTTCTTCAAATCTTTGCAAGATATTACCAAATCTTACTAAGATCACATTTGATATATTGAGTATCAATCTAACCAAAATATTCAAGTGATCTTCCAAGGATTTCAAAGATGATGCATGACATGATGTAACATGTATTTCCATTTTAGATTAAAGGTTTATCAAGATAAACTTGTAAAATGTATTATGTAACTAGTTAATAAAATGTCTAGTTACCTTTTGAAATACTTGTGAATGCAACATGTAAAATGAGGTTCGAAATAGAATGGTTAACCTATTAAAATACTTAGTGACTCTAAATGTATTTTAAACATTCTAAATGATTTGTTAATGGGTTTGATCATAATGCCACATAACAAACATGTACGAATTAAAATACTTAGTGACTCTAAATGTATTTTAAACATTCTAAATGATTTGTTAATGGGTTTGATCATAATGTCATCCTTTCTCATATCTCATAATCAAATGATCGGTCGAAACATGTTTATACAATACGAATCATTCAAATTTATGTGGATGACATCATTTTGTACACATAAAGTACGACGCTTTTCAAAACTTATGACATTTTGAAATGTCCATGAGACATCGAGAGTATTTTCTAAGTGTTGAATGTATGTATGAGACAAAGATTTGTGGATTGCAAGTAACTTGTACATTTGTTTTATCTTTGCTCCGTATATGTATCGAGGCTAAAAGTTACATGTTTGTCATCAATCAAAACAATCACGAGGTTGCTTAGATAGATTAAATATCGTCGAAGAATATTTGCACTAGAATATGTAGCCATGTCGTGTTGTGCTCAAGTCATTTGGATGAGAACACAACTCAAAGACTATGGTTACATATTTGTGTAATCGATGTCTTTGCGACAATCGAAGTGCTATTGCGATCTCGTGCAACTCGTCCAACATTCAAGTCCAAGCACATCGATCTTTGATATCATTTCATCAAGGAGCATGTGGAAAGTGGTCTTGTAGAATTATATTTTGTGGTATCGAACACCAATGGCGGATCTTCTCACCAAAGCCTTAGCTCCCGCTAGGTTTCTTGATTTGATCCACCAGTTGGCATGAGGTGTTTGACTCGGAGGAACCGGATGAACTTTTCACACAATCTTAAAATCGGTCAAACACCAAAACCTCTTTTGTAAATAATTTATCAAAACAAAAATAGAAAATATAAAAATCTCATAAAATACAAAATATTCTTCTATCTAAATTTCTTCCAACATTGCAAGTACAATTCTTCGTCAACACTTTGCTCTTTCAAACATTTCATTATTTTCTCGGACAAGTGTTGAAGGGAGAATGTAAATATTTTCGTCTCATAAAACCTTGTACTTGCATGTTACCCACATTGGTTGTATCTTTGATAATGGTTGATACGTTTCTTGTTTTAAACACTCCTCGGACTCAAACTTGTAAAAAATTCCCTATTTCTAAAGTCGAGGGGGTGTCTCGTCAAGTTTCTTTCCAAACTATCACGTATTGCTTAAACAAAATAGAAGTTATGGGCCGTGGATGAAAATGGTTGAGGTGGAGGGACCGTACTTGTCAAAAGTTAAAACTTATTTTTTCAAAACCCTTCACCTAATTTACTTTCTCATTTATTACACACATTTAATTTTTCACCAACCATCATCCACGCCTAAAAATCCATACTCAAATCCGTGCTACAATCTTGAAATCTATAAGTGTTAATACTTAATAGTTTCTTTGAGTGATTTCAAACATAGGTCTTTAATCACTTTCAAAACCAACGGTTTGATTTTGTTCTAGGCGTGATTTAAGGTTTTACGCGTAAGCGTATGAACTTGTAATCATGCTGGGATGTTTCTTTGTGAAATGTTCGTGTTAAAAAGGTTCAAATATTAATACTAAAAGTATTTCCAACAAATAATTCAACCCAGAAACTAAAATTAACCACTTTTCTAAATTAGGGTTTATGCGTGGGTTTTGGGTATTTTCTGTTGTGGGTGTTTTAGGACTATTAGATGCTCGAAATATGTTTGATACGTGCTTAATTAACCAATGCCACTTCTGAATCTAACCCAGAAACAATATAATGGTGAAATTAGTATTTAGGGTTTAGGTATTCGAATATTTGGGTACTTTTGATTCATGTGATGTTTGATGTTAAAACTTGGTGTAAACATCTTCTCTTGCTTCTAAGACCTCCCAGAAATCATTTGGTAGTTTTTCCATGGCTATATTGTTTACTCGTAGGATTTGACTTTAGGGTTTAACCTTACGCATAAACATTTCCTACGCGTAACTGAAATCTACATGTGAGGTTGAAAGAGGTTGAATATATTGTTAATGGAAGTGTTGTGATTGATCTATTTCAGGTTTTACGTGTTCCAATTCAGAAACAAGGGTAAAATGGATTCTACGTTTATGGAATACCTTACGCGTAGATGTTAAGCATAAGAGTAATCTTACGCGTAACTATTACGCGTAAGGGTCTACAAAGGGACTCTGGCGTATCACGTGAAGGATATGCGTAACTTGATTCTTCACGCATAAGGCTTGCTCTTCGGGTAAACCTTACGCGTAGCTCCCAACCCACGCCACGCATAAGCTTTATGCCTAAAGTCTATTCCCGCGAAGCTTTCTTACGCGTAAAAGGGACTCCTACGCATAAGCTTAGTTCTACGCGTATGGTTACAATGTTTACGCATAATCTTACAATCCTATGCTTAAGCCAAAAATTTTACTTTTCTTATGAAATGTTACGCGTACAAACTTGTAATAAGTTATTCATAACGTCACAAGACCAAAATATCACTAATAAGCAATAATTGTTAAAATGTTGTGTGAATGAGTGAAAAAATTTGGAATTTAAAATTCAAAATTAATATACTCACAAAACTTATCACATCAACTTTGGACTATTGGACAACAAGTGACCTTGGACTCGTAACATTCATTAACATAACAAATTCAATAATTGGACAATAAAATCAACTTTTGACTAACATAATGTCTTTCGATATGTTGGTTCTTTTGTCTCAATATCTTTCAGATCACAATATGGACGTCATCATGGAGAATGTTAATGCACCAAATGAGCTCACGATGGAAGATATCTTCCCTACTGATTACAGCATAAATATTGGAAAGAACAATCTCAGGGTTGATTTTGAGAACTTCACCTGCTCTGAATCTTCATGCCGAATTGCTGTGGACATTCTCAAGACTCATCCCTACCATAACATGCTTACGAACTCTGCAACTGTGCCGGAAATCTACATTCACCAATTTTGGCACACAATGAAAAAGGTGGATGGTCAAGATGTTGTCACTGTGACCCTGAATGATAAGGAAGTCACTGTCACTGTTGCAGATCTGCGAACAATTCTCCTTCTGCCTGCTATCCAACCTGTTGAGTATGTACCAATTCCAAGTGAAGCGGCTACACTACAATTCATGGTCGATCTTGGCTATGATGAAGCAGCTGGAATAATTACCAAGCACTCCTCAGTCGATTTAAAGAACATTCCTCAACCGTGGAGGACCTTGTACATCATGATCGCTAAGTCGGTTTGGAAGAGCGGCGGTCATGAGCATCTAAACTCATGCACTTGCAAACCTTTTGGGGCATGGTCAACAAAGCGACATCGACTTTGCGATCGATATGGGAAGACATGATGTCCCATCTCAAGCCGGGACAAAGGTTCCTTTTATCGATACACTAAGCTGTTGATCCGAGAACATTCTCGGGAAAAATCGGACATTCCCTTGAGACTTAATGACCCCAACAATCATTCTGTGCTATATGAGCCCACGTTAAACATAGTCAGATTCAAGGACTCCTCAACAAAGAAACAAGGTGCGGTGCTCCTGGATTGCCTTCTCACCGATGATATAAAAAGTTTACCATCATATCGCCGATATCTTGAAGCCGTGAGTAAGGGCAAAGTCGGGTTCATGGATTAAAAGACTTCTGCAGTTCCAGTCAATAAGACCAGAAGATCAGGCAGCGCTGGAAGTGTAGAAAGCACTGGGAGTGCCCTCAGGTATCCTAAGAGGAATCCTGCTCGCAAAAGAAAAGTCCCATCTAAGGGTGCCACTCCTAATCTTAAACCAGCACTTAAACTAGAAGATGACGACTCTGAGGATATTCTGTCTGAAGAGGTGGTTCATTATTCTGAAACTGGTACATATGAAACTACCTCATTGAGGTCAGAGGACAAACCACAAAGTCCCAAATCAGACAAGGGAAAGACTCCAGTTGCTGAGGAAGAAGAAGAAAACTCTGATGACGAACCTAAGAATGAAGAAAGAAAGTACCACAAGACTCTCAAAGAGCTAAGGTTGAAGCATGCTGCTACTGAATTTCATCGTCAACAAACCAGAGGCCCTGGAGATTCCAGTGGTGGTGCACTAACCATACCAGTTCGTGATGCAGTTAATCAACCCGATAAGCGAACTGGTGCCACTGCTAAGGAATCTACAGAGCAGCAGCAGCTAAACTATGAAGTTCCATTTACCTTTGAAGAAGAAGACGAACAAGAAAATGATGAAAATATCATTGATGAAGACATAGAGGAAACAACAAGGGAGAGAACTGAAGAAGAGGCTAGGATGAAGGCCGAAGAAGAGGCTAAAGCTCAAAAAGAAGCTAATGATTATCATCAAGATAATCCTGAACACAACCCTGAACAAACTTCTGAGCCACCTAAAGATCCAGAGCCTTCTCATGACTTATCTTCATCAGATTCATCGTCTCACTCATCACCACCACCATCCAAAGATGCTACCACCAGATCCACATCCAAATCAATCAAGAAACCGACCGAAAATTGGGCATCACGTGCCAAGACCAAGATTGTCAAGGCTGTTAGGCAAGCAAGGAAATGAAACGTGGTCAACAAGAAATTGAATCAGCTTGCCGACAGAGTTAATCTACTTCAAAATGTGATAAACGAGTTCTCGGAGGAACGAAACCAAATCCAACAATTCCTTAACCGTGATATTCAGGGGAAGATGGACAAGACGATTAGGGACTACACTCATAAGTTCCTTCTCGACACCGTCCCAGGAGTCACAAGAGAAATGTTCGCAAGACAACTCTACCCACATCTGATGTCATTAGTCAAGCATACACTGTCAACTACACTGCGGTCATGGAAATCAAACCGATTCCGTCTCCTCTGTCACCGATCCGAATTGATTTCTAAAATTTGGTTATGCAAATGTCTCAACGATCTGCAACTTTCACTTCTGACGAAGCAAAACTTTTTGAGGCATTACTGGAATATTAAATCAAGACATCTTGTAAAGAGTCGGCTAGTCAGGTTAAGAGACCAAGAGATGATGACGATGTAGATAAGGATTCTGAGCCTAAATGTCAAAATAAAATAGGCGAATCCTCTACTATGCCTCCACCACCACAAGAACTGCTCAATGTCCTCCTTCTTCAGATAAACCTCGAGACTCTGAGTCTTCACCACCAAAGGAGAAAACTGGTGACTATTTCTAATACACAGGTGATGACGACGAAGAGATTCCTGAACCTCAACAACAGCCCCCCTCTCTGACATCAACCAAGCAGCCTAAAGAATCATCCTCCAAGCCTAAGCGAAACGGTCAACATCGGTTGTATCATGGCTAGATGAAGATGAAACCGGCGAATATGAATGGTTTTCTATGCTTGTTGATGCCACCCTCACTTACAGGAAGGCCAAGAACCAGGTAGATGGTCGAACCATGGAGCATGTCAAGATTATTCAAGAAAAGTTCAAAGTGAAGAAGATGGCGAAGGAGAATTGTGCCGAATCAAGAACGACGCGTTTCAAGCGCTTAAGGGCAGCTCGACATCGCCATTGAAGTCGAATATCATCTCGACAACATCGCACGAGCCATGTCCAACAATATTGATTGGCTCAACCTCGAATCTAACATCGACTTCACAAGACGACAAGACTCCTTACTACGATTGGACAAATCCACTACCAACCATCGGCCGACACGATCAACAAAGGATTCTACCAATACTTCTTCAACAACGACACGGAATTTCTTCAACACGGTAGCGATGTAAGCAAAAATCGCTACCTCGCTCACCTTTAACATCTGGCGGCGGTCTTATCCAATAATGTTGCCATCGAGGAAAAGCCATAAGAATGTTTGTTGATAATGTGGTAAATTATGACCTCGATGCACGGTATGGAATTCATCATTGGCTTGCGAAGAAGACTATACTACTGTCGCCGGTACTAAAATCAAACAAAGAGGTGTACAGTGACAAAAGGATCATTCTATAATGAATGTCAGTCTAGCTACAAAGTGGGATTACTTATTTCTGGAAGCAATCAAAGTCAAACGCCAAGAGGAACAGGAATATGATTTTACTGAAGCTAATTTTCCGAGATTGTCGATCAACGACATTGAAGATATGTATATGGCTAAGGTACAAGGTTGAATGCGACATTTCTCCACCAACATCCAGCTGCAGTACATCAAGTCCTTGTTGATATTCATAAGAAGCATAGTCATCCAAGAACGTGTTGAAGACCTTCAACTTGCCGTGGAATCATATCGAGAAAGGGTCAATCTCACTAAACCGTTGCTCCACTTTCCGATATCAACCAACTCTCTCGATACACCATTCTCAAGAAACCAAAGTTTGGAGTTGTTTACATGATGAACTTCACCATAAGCTGTTTCATGGCGTGCAATGAGCTTCAAGTTTTGTGATCACACTCGAAGAAGGTTCGTGATGGGTTAACATATCGGTTAAAAGAGATTCATGAAGGCATTGGGTCGAAGAAGCGGTGGAATTCTAGAGACAAGAGGGATGTCAAGAAGATAATCAAGAGGATTGATGAGAGGTTGTTTCATCGTGATCAGATGCGAAGGCTAGAGAGCTTTGTGGGTGGAAGGGAAAGCTTCCCTCTTACAGGCTATCAGCATCAAGAGAGAACTCCCGGTGCTATTGACGGATTGCCTGGTACTCCTTAATTTGTTTCTTTGATTGAGATTTGGATATTATGATCTGTATATTTGACAATGGCTTGTGCACACATATCAGTGTACAACCCATACTTGTAATGACAGGACCCTGTGGTACGCATCAGTGCCACAATCCTTATAAAAGGAGCGAAAGCTTCTTACTTTTGAGTAAAACTTATCAAAACTTTCATTTTCAAAGTTTTGCTCAAAAGAACAAGTACTTCCCCTTATGTTTTTAAAACCTCAAAAGTTAATACTACTTGTTGAGGGGGAGTATTTGCTAAAAATATTTGTTCACAAATTGTTCTTCGTGGAAATCTTTCCACAAAACTCGAAATGGACATATTCGATATCAAAATTTCATCAAGAATAGCATATATGCCATTTTTGAGGGGGAGAAAAATTATGTGATACAAATATGTTGTAAATGTGATTGAATCTTCGTGCTAAAGACTTAACCCGTGAATTGACGAGATCTGAACTGTTATACATCGAAAAGATTTGTCTTCCAAGACTTATCCGAGTAGATCGTACCTATTCGAGAAGCTCTTGATAGACATGAACTTTGACGGGTTTGACAACCTTTCGAGGTTTGTTCACACCTTCAAGGTAGTTATTAGAGCTAGTTGTCACCTAAAAGCTGACAATGCAACTCTTTAACTATGCAACGTAACCGTGTCTCGCGGGGAATTGTCTATCTTGAGTCGATCAATTCAAAAGTACGAGCTCTACTCTCACTGTGCATATTTATGTTAAAACACTTGAGCACATGTGGAAGGGGAGTATTTTTGAAAAATACAAAACTCTCGAAGTGTTACAAAATGTTTTCACTCATAAACACTTTGAGAGATTTTCGAGAAAATGGTTTTATGACAACTTTGGATAGTCATGGTGTTATAAGGTGACTAATGTTAGGAATAACCGTCCTATGATCCGCCAGAGCCGGAGGGATCTACCCAAGGACACCACCAAATAGTTAGAATTTAGAAGTCCTTAGGTATGATTATAAAAAGGAGAAAATGAGAATCGGAGAAAGAATGAGTTGAAGAATTAAAAAGAAATGTAAGGAAAAGGGTGAAAAGAAATAGCCCTCCAAATTATTCAACTTAGGGCAGACACCGGGTTCAATACATATGTTATTGGTTATCACTAGATGACACCAGTATTGAAGATTAAAGTCGTCATGGACCCAGTGACGCATGCACTAAACCTTCTTAGCCACTCAAGTTTCTCTCAAAAGAAGCTTGTTTCATTCTCACAGGGAACCCTACGTAAACTATCGGCTCTCTCTTAGAGATTGCTGGTATTGAAGAAGGAGACCCTCTCCCTAGTCTCCGTTTAGGAAAACCAAAGCGCACTATTGAGTCTAGAGCCACGAGATTCATCAAAAGATCTCTTAGGAACACATGACATTTCATCACTTGTCGTTCAACATTAAGGATGCAAGTGATACTATTCTAGAGTCCTTCATATATCTTAGCAATCTATCGAGAACATTTATGAGGGGTTCACATTGTGATCCTCAATGATTGAATGGAAACTCTGCGGTCAACATCAAACGACACGACGGCGGTCGCCGGTAACTCCTTGTGGGTTAGGCATAGTGTGGTCTCAAAGCGGTCTACGATCGTGGGGTGATGCTTGGTGTACCTCGACTCACGAAATGTAGGTGTGCTTGGTACATCGTGTTATCCTACTTGAGGACTCCGGTTCGAGAACGACCTTTGCTAGAATTAGAGATGTGTTTTCACACTATGTTGTTAACTGCAGCTCGAGTTCGAACTTGTAAGTCTTTGGAAATCCCGCTAAGGAGATTCCTTTCAAGAATCGAGTCACGAGGATGTGGGTCATTACTTGAACTTGTTCAATGTAATGTCAATTGTCCTTATGGGATTTGGATGGTGATTCACCCGACCAAGGTGAATAGAATCAAGACATTCATCGGAAGAACAATCGTAGTGGTCAATTCTTTAAGAAAGCGACCACGGTGATCGATTGGTGTTTATCACTAACCCATTCTTATGTTTTCTTCTTATGGATGCTCACGGGAGATGATCGTCTGATCCTCCACATGCTCATACCAACAACAACACAATTTGAAGTTCTCTCGAAAGGCAACACAAAAGTCGAATGATTCTTCCTCAAAGCCAAAGAGTCTACAAAGTTTAAAGACTTAGAGAACTAGATCAAAGCGAAATCCAGCGTCAAAGCGTGTGAGCATGTTGGAGAAGGACGTGGAGACACACGAGCAACGGCGGACGATGAGATAACCACAATATAACCTCACCATATCCACACCGAACAAAGAACAATGATTAATGAAGGCGTCAAAGGCGAAAACTTCAAAGAAAAAACAAGATCCTCACACCGGGAGATTGTTAGAATCAAACACTTTTCTCACAAGAAAGGAGAATGTCGGAAGGCGTCGAAGCAAGCGCTATTACATCAACACCAACAACTTTTCAAGATTGTTTGAGTCACTTTTAATTACTAACACTTAGGGGGAGATTGTTGGAATCACTCCTAACATGTACTTCAAGTGTTAGTAATCATTATGTAATTGGTTGCTTAATTAGGCTTTTAAGTTTGTATTAATGGCAAGGCTTATGTAGAAAGCCCATAAGCCTTGGCCCATGTCCAATAAGGAAGGAAGGGAACTTGTAGTGTTGCCCTAGTCCCTTCCCTTATAAATACCTTTGTAAACCTTCACTTGAAGGTTGGTTGTTCACTTTACATATATTCCTACGCATAACATTTCCTTTCTTATACGTGTTTGTGTGTTTAGTGTTCATCCGATCACTTCTCTATCTTATCTCTTACATATTGATGCTTGTGTTACATTATGGTGACCTAACAATCTACATGTTGGTAGAGAAGAAGTATCCCCTCACTAAGTCTACAATTTCAATGATGCTTAAGGAAAAGCTTCAACTGGAAAGTGATAGTGAAATGAGTTATGAGCTTCTCTGGTTTATCATACAACAACTTAGGAAGTGAATAAGTGTTTGGAAGCATCCTCCTGGTGATGATCAAGCTTTGAATGAAGAAGCTTGATGATTTTGAAGGAGAATATCAAGTTTAGGGGAGGATTGTTGGGATTCAAAGACTACTTAATGTTGTTTGTATTACTGCTGCTCAATTAATGTTACTACTGCCTAGACAAAGATATTGCTGCTAAGGAACTTCAAGGAAAATATTCTAAGTGTTTAAAACTGCTGGTGTAAAAGTTAAGACTGTCAGAGCAAAGTTACTACTGTTAGTACAAAGTTAAGACTGTTGATGAAGTTATTGTTGCTGGAGTTAAAGTTATAACTATTAGGCTTAAGTTAGTATTGTTAGATGTTATTACTGCTTATAATATTTGTATAAGATAAATATTGATACAAGATACGTATTAGATAAGTATAGAAAAGATTTGATATACTTAGGAAAGTATTGTAAGTCGGTTAGGACTCTTTGGTGTATAAAAGGAGGTCCTAGGGCATAGAGTTATGTATCTAAGTCGTTTAGCTTCAAGGTTTTTGTAACCCTAATACTGTTAGAGTATTCGTATTATTATCATTAATAATATTGAGGATTGTTTGTTGATTTGTGTTCATTGTTTTTACTGTTTCATTGATAATTCTTCTAAACATTAAAGATTAGATTCCGCATAATCTTTAATACATTCAAGACAGTTTCTATCATTAGTTGTGTTAGATTTATCTAATATAATTAGTTCTTTATATAATCTAAAGAAGGAGATCCAGTGTTACTGAGATAAACATCATGCATCATTTAAAGTCAAGAAAGCAGTGGCTGTCGCTAGGATCAAGAAGGACAACAAATTTCAATTACAGCTAGAATCTCTCACCAATAATGTGAAGACTTTAAATGATCATGTAGCGGAGCTGCAACAACTTAAGAAGAGTGTAGGTGACTTTCTTGACAAGGATTTCTATCCGAGATTACACAGCTAAGAATGTCAAGAAGCACTTGGGTAAGATGGTTGCCAATTAAGTCAAGTCTAGTGTTGAACCAGTTCTCCACGAAATCGTCAAAGAGATCCTCACCTCAACTCCTATAACTCTCCGAACAGTGCCATATGATATTGACAATCTCACTACCCAAGAGTTGCAGGATCAACTATATCTGAAGTTGGCAGCTTCAATAGATGACATGATTGAAGAAGAAATGACTTTTTTTAACGCTCTCAAAATAGTTGTTCAGAAAAGAGATGACGCATGTAAAACGGATGTTGTTTCCCACAAATGACCAAGAGATGATCAAGATCCAGATCCAAGTCACCAGGATAAACGATCAAAATGGTTGGTGGTTCTACTTCTCACACCACAACTACAACAACACCAGCAACTACCACTACTTTCAAGTCTCATCCTGAATCATCTACCAAACCAACTGACAATATTGAGCAACCACTACCCGAACCTGCTCCAAATCAGCCAACTCAAAAGCCAACTATGAACCTCAACCAAACTGAATCTATGCACTTTGTGTACATAGGTGAAGAGACCAAAGAAGAACCAAAACAACAACATAAGGCTACAACATCAAAAATTTCAAAACCAAAGATAGCCAAGAAGCCAAAGTTTTCGAATGGCTAGAGAAGGACATGACTACTGAGTTTGAATAGTTTGATAACATGGTCAGTGCTCACCCAGAGACTGGAGGATCTTCAGAAGCAATAGACTGCAGCACACTTGAATTTTCCCAACGGTTGAAGAATGAATATTCAAAAGTTGTCCAAGAAGGAGCTAAGGCGTGTTAAAGACATTGCTCTTAACCTTCTCAAAGAACGATCCACAAGTACTGTCAAACTTGAGTATTATCTTGAAAACATTGCGCGAGCCATGTCCAACAACATTGACTGGCTAAATCCTGAAGCCAACGTGGACAACAACAAGCTGTATTACACTGATTACACCAAGCCCCTACCCTTACTCGGAAGTGTAATACTTCCTATGATTCCCTACAAGTTCATCTTCAACAAAGACTTGGGTTCTAAGAGATGGCGACACTTCACAAATATGCTACTCTCTCACCCTTATCCTTGCGAGAATATCCTGACACGGAATTAAAGCGCAACAAGTTTGTTCACCTTAGCTGTTGTAACCTATGACAAAGATGCCTTCTTCGGTATTCATCATTGGCCCCCTCTGCGCAGACTATACTACCGAAGCAAATACGTGGAGAGGAAGAACTGAGAAGAGGTCTACAACTCATTAACGATCATCTCCATTCAACACATTGAAACAGAAGAACAGTTTTGATATACCTACATGAAGAACATAGTGGTTAAACAAAAAGATGAGAAAGAATACAATTTCAATGAATCCGATTACTCGAATCTAAGCCTAAATGACATCGAAGACATGTATTTGCTCAAGGTTCAGAACAAAATGCTCCACTTTCCTCGAAGTGTTCAATATTCCTTCATCACCACTTTCTTAATCACCATTCGAAGTACCAAACATAGCTCAACTTGACAAAGACGACTCGTGAATATGGAGTAATTATGGGGGATGCACAATATACCTTGAAGAAAGATCCAAAATTTAGATTCAGTTACACCAATTATCTTAATAGAATCAAATGCATGGCACTTGAAGAACTCCACAAATTTTGTGATGCTACTCTCACCAAGGTACGAGACGGCTTGGATGGAAGACTCACATATCTGAAGCAACAACTGACCGGGAAGAAGAGATGGAACTCTCAGGAAGCTCGGGAAGTTAAGAACCTTATTGAAAAGATCAACTATGTGCTAAAGCGTTGATTGCATATGAGGAGATTGGAAAGCTATGTCGGCATAGTCCAAAGTTTGACATCAGCAACTATCGAAGACCAAACTGATTTGTAATAGGATAAGACATCATTATTTTTATTATTCATAGACTAAGTAATATGTAATATTTAGTTAAGTAGCAATTTCGTAGCTAGATTAAAAACTTGTAGGATATTTGTAATTTGGATAAAAATTATGGCTTATGCATGCATATCGATGTATAACCCGATCTTTGTAAAGAAAGGACCACAGGTGCGCTTGATTGCCTCAATCTTGATTTAAGGAGCAAAGGATTCTTACTCTTGTGCAAAATTCAATCAAATTTTTTCACCAACTTTTCAAAAGTTTTTCGGAGTTACTGTTCAAGACAAGTATTCCTCAAATGTTTCAAAACCTCAAAAGAGTTATTTCACAAATTGAGAGGGTACCTAAAACTCTTTGTTCTAAATGTTTTTGTGATGTGAATCTTCCAAGTAATTTTAAAACCTCAAAAAGCATATTTTAATTAAAGTTTCATAACAACAAACATGTGCTATTTGTGAGGGGGAGAATCAAGATTAAAATATGTTGAAACTTAGTATGTTGATGAACTCAAATTTAACCAAGAATTGATGGTACAATTATGTCAGTAATCGAAATGACTTGTCCTAGACGGGTAATAATTTCAAGCTAGTTCATCTAGTGATGTAAATGTGTCTCACAATGGACTTGTCAAAGTAGAATGTACTGTATAGAGTTTAACTCAGAAGTAACCAATGAATTGATGAAAGTAAAATGTCAGGAATTGAAATGACTTGTCCGGGACGGGTAATAATTTCAAGCTAGTCTAACTAGTGATGTAAACGTGTCTCGCAAAGGACTAGTCAAAGTAGGATGTACCACTTCATAGAAATTCATATATCACCCACGAATTGACGAGTATACAAAAGTTAGTAATCGAAAGGACTTGTTCCGGGGCATGTAATAATTTCAAGCTGGTCTAACCAATGATGTAAATGTGTCTTGCAAAGGACTTGTCTTAGTAGAATGTACCATCTCAAGAGATTTTCATTAGACTTCCACCGAGACGGGTAATGACTTCATGCTGGTTTATCCAGTGATGTAAATTTGTCTCGCAAAGGTGTTGTCTATTGAAAATCAATCAATTCAAAATTACCAACTCTTCCCTCAATATGCAGATTTACTTTAAAACTCATGAGCACATGTAGAGGGGGAGTATTTTTCAAATAATGAAAACTCTTAAACTGTTAACAAAATATGTTTTCATGATATATACACTTTGCGAGATTTTACAAAAATTTTGTGGATACATGATCAACATTAAAGCAACATCTCTCTTGGTGATTTTCTAAAACGGTATACAGTCGTAGAGAGATGCTTCGGTATACTTCATCGACTCACCTGAATTGTTGATACATGTTAGTGTATCTTGTTAGCCTTCTTGAGGGCCTCCAATTCAGGAACAGACTTCGTGAGGATAATCTATAATCAAAACCTGTAAGAGCTGGAAATCCTGCTAAGGAGATTCTTTTCACGAATCGAGTCCTGAAGATGTGAGTCGTTACTTAGAAACCATTCTAAGTATTGATAATTGACCCTCAACAGGATTTGGACGGCTGATGTGCCCGACCAAGATGAATGGAATCAGGATATTCATCAGTAAAAACAATCGTAGTGAACAATTCTCTAAGAAAGGTTCACCGTGATCGATTGGAGCTTATCACTAACCTTTGCCATGCAGCTAATGACGAATGAACCTTGGAGGGAGATCGCTACCATCACCATTATCATCAACAAAACTCCATTTTCACATGCTCATACCCACATCGAAAAGACATTCAAAGGTCAAAGAAAGTTCTCACAGATGAAAGCAAAACAAAGTTCAGAAAGATTCTACGTCAAAGTCAAAGAATCTGCAAAGTAAAAAGACAAAGATCAAAGTTAAAGAATAAGAGCTACACAAGTATAATTCACTAACTTCACCAGAAGTATGAGCATGCTGGAAAAGACGCAAAGCACCAGTAACAAAGACGTTGGTGAAAGGCAGACAACAACATTATCTTGTCAAAACAACAAGAACAAAAAACAAACAAGTAAAGATGTAAAGACGTCACCAGCTAAGACCCCCAAAGATCAAAGGATGTCAAGCAACCTATAATGACCAAGATGACCAACCCTTAATGCGAGATTGTTGGGATCACGTGTAATCAATCTTAAAGTGTCGGTCATTAGTTAATGTAATTGGTTGCTAGTTAAATAGGCTTATATGTTTGTTAATAGTCTAAAGTCCATGTAGTAAGCCCATGGGCCTTAAAATGTTATAGAATATTCCACTATGGGGTGTTGCCCTAGTTTCTCACTATATAAGCTATTGTAAACCTCATTTAGAGATTGGTTGGTTCATTTTATACATTTCACATTTTACATATTCTCTCTTATAAATTGTTCCTTCCAAACTCTCTCTCTCTCTCTCTCTAGAAATCGTGTATGTTTATGCTTCATATGGTGACCTAACATCGTATCTACCAATATACAAGAATGAAGATTAAGAGAGTTTAGATAAGGAGGAGAATTGTAACAATGGTTATGTGTGTAATACCTAATCTACAACACTTCATTTCTTGGCGAATAGGCGTTCTTCTCTTAACACTTTGATGGAAGAATGAATGAGATCATTATAAACAAATATATACAAGTTAATGTGATCAAAGATGGTGAAAAAGAGATTGAAAATGAGCAAAAGTTGTGTGCTAGAGGGTTGTCAAAATCTAATTGAAATAGTGCGGTATTTATAAGCCAAAGAAAGCGAGGCGGTCGCTTTAGATATGGACGGTCCCCTATATATGAGGGACCGTCGCGCCTTTAAGGGACCGCCCTCAGGATGCTCCTGTTATTATCCTGGTGTGGTGAAATATTTTTCTGGTAAAGGTGCTATCTTTTTGGGCGGGAAAAATGGTTGTTGAGATTTCAAATTCAAAATTATTTTTCTTATTAAAACATTTCTTTATAATTACAAAAATAATTTGTGTAATTTATTTTTGTAAAAAGGTTTTGTCACATTTATAAAAATATGAGTTTTAAGGACAAAAATATTTCTTTGATCACTTAACAAGTTATATAAATTGTTTGTTCATATTTTAAGTGATATTGTGTCGAAATGGACTTTAACGACTAAAAACTTGTTTACGTATATTTTTACGTAACGTGTTTTTATATTTTTTTATTATCAATGAATATAGAGGTCGAAAAATATAAATAAAGTTTTTGACATTAATTGTATTAACAAAACACATATTTTTTAAAGACAAAAACTTTCTTAGAATAAGTTCTTAAATGCCTTAACACGGGTTATCAAAGTTTTAGAACATGCATATTAGTAAAGATTATAATAACTAACTTCAAGCTAATATAGAAACGAATTAACAATTCTTTACTCTAGTATTTCTTCAATAAAACTATAAACAATACATACGATTGAGCATATTGCCCATCACATTCACATATAACTTTCAAAATTAAAACACAAAAATAATGTATATAAAAAGAAACTGATATGAGCAATCCCATAAACCCTTATAAGCACTTTGAATAAGCAATCTCAAACAACCGATATAAGCATTCGATATAAGCATTGTGTAGGTTTAAGAAATAATCCCAAACATCACCTATAAAGATCTTAAAAATAAATAAAGAAAATCAAAACAAACATTGTTGTGTCGGATCGTCTTGTCGTGGTGAAGGTGTAAGATTGTGGTATCTGTGGGATTGGTGTTTGATTTTTTAAAAGTTGGATGCTTTGATCTCCATACAATCGACTCAATAATTAAAACAAAATATTGAATCAAAATTTAATTAACTTTCCTTATTTTCTAGGGGTTTTTTTTTTTCTTTTCTTTTCTTTTTATTTATTAATTTTTTTTTTTTTTGAATTTGCTCAACCAATTAGATCCAAAAAATTTGAAAACTTTCTATTTTGGCTCAAAAGAACACTTGTCATTCTTATAGATTTTTTAATTACTTTTTACTTCTAAAAATAGTAATCACGTTTGTGCTTTATATAGGTTGGGATTGCCATTATATTTAAACTTTGTAAAACTTTGCAATTAGAGATCTATAAATTGAGTTCTGATTTAAGATCGTTTACATCTGGGGATCAATCTTTCTCTCCATCTTTATTTGATCAATTGATGAAATTAATCAAAATTAAAAAACCACTTTTATCGGTTTGTCTTTTTTTTTTATCAAATATTAATATCTTTAAGCAGTTAATCGTTAAGCGAAACAAAATATACAATTCTGACGAGCGTATAATTATCTTTCATAGATAGCGGCTTTGATGTACTTTCGACAAAATTTTTCTTCATGTTTTCATGATTTTTGTTACGTTTTTTCGTTTTTTTACTGAAATTTGCATGAAAAATCACATGTGATTAAACAGAGGTTTGAATTCTAATAATATCACATGTAATATTACATATCATAAGTGATTTAACACTAACATCACATGTGATATTATTAGAATATTCAAATTATTGTTTAATCACATGTGATTTTTTCATGCAAACTTCAGTAACGAAAAAATACGAAAAAAATATGAAAAAATGTGAAAAAAACGATTTTTTTTTTTAAAAGTATATCAAAGTGACTGTCTATAGAAAGATAATTAAATGCTCGTCGTGATAGTGATATTATTCTTGCTTAACGATTAACGGTTTAAAATATTTAAATATAAAAAATATGTGAAATATTAAAATCTTTTAATCTCAACCGTTGATTTTTTAAGAATGGTGAGGATGAGTTCGCGATATGTGAGAAAAGTTTAGTATGTAAAATAAGCTTTCGCCGTTGAGTTACATGTATAAGTAATAAAAAGTTCATAACCTTTGACCTACTTTTAGGGTGCGTTTGGTATGGGTATATGGGAATGTAGTTATGGGTTTCGTAGTGATTAAAGGTATTTATTTAGTGGGCCCATGAATGAACATAGTATATCATAGCCATAGATTCATTACTCGCCAATTTGGGGTCTATGGAATCTATTCGGCGGGCCCCTCTTTTTCAATCATGAAATTCGAATGTCATCTGTTTTTAATACAATATTTTGTCGTTCAAACGTAAGCAATCGTAATGATCACGTTTTCATATCTTTAGTCATTTTACCCCGTACCAAATTCGATCGTTGTGATTCTAGCAACAAACGAGCGACCCTTAATTTCATGTCATAATAGACTCCGTTACGGCCTTTGTTGAACTACTTTTATTAGGGTCATTAGAACGTAAGCGAGACGAACGAATCTGACATGGCGCATTCGTATTCGTTCATTTAATTTTAACTTGAGAAGTAGCGAACATGAGCGGCTTAAGCGGACGGATTTTTGTTCATATTCGTTTATTAATAAAATGAGTTGTTAATGTTCGATTCATTAAGACAATAAATGAGCAGCTGAGCGAGACATGAGCGATCAAATATAAATGAACGTAGACAAACAAACATAAAACTTTATTATAATATGTACAATATATTGTTTTATAAGTGTTTTTAGTTAAAACAACCCAATTTACAATTATACAATTAAAATATATGATATAAGTACATAAGCAAATAAATGAACACTAACGAGCATGCAGGCGTTCGCGAACATAAATGAGCGAACACAACTTTTGTTCGTGTTATTCGTTTAAGCTAAATGGACGTAAAATATTGTTCGCGTTCGTTCGTTTAATAAATAAGCGAACATAAGCGAGCTTTTACCGCACAATTAATGAAATATTCATTGAATGTTCGATTCGTTTACAATCCTGCGTGTCATTATAGACTCCGATTACGGCCATGTTCGATGACTTAATTTGTAAACCATTTCACGTTTATAAGACTTTTACCTTACTATACCTTCTATTATGTATGCCCTTAAATAAATAAATTTGATTTCTTATGTGCGATACATAAAGGCTGGATGTAACAAGGCGATCGTCTATCGATCGAGCCCAAGCGATCGATTACCAGTCGATCCTCTTGCGTGGATGAATCGATAGCATATAAAAAACGAAATCGATCGTCGCAAGATCGACATCAAAGCATAAACATACAAAAACATTCCACTTTTGTGTTAATATGAATACTGATATGAGATTTGGTCATCAGCTACTACAAAACTTTTGGAATAGCGGCTGTTATTATGCCAGAAATATAAAATTGTGCTTAGTGGTATTTATAATAATGTGATGGGCTAGGTTAGCTATATAACTGGACTTTTTTTGGGCCACTACTAATACACTCACACTTTTACACTAGTAGAGTAAATATATTGGCTAAAAAAAAGAGAATGGTTTAATAAGGGTATTGATCGGTTCGGTTATCGGGTTATTCGGTTCGTTAGTTAGGTTAATTAATAAAATTTTATTTTGTGTTAAAAATGTTTTTTTTAAAATGAACTTAGTCGCCCTTCTTGAGGCAGGCTGTCGACGAAGGTCATTGGAGAGAAAGCGGCGTGACGATGAAAAGTAAAGTTGAATCACTTCTTTGAGGCGACTAACAAGTTTGTGCATTAAGTTTAGCGGCATATCTACATATTATATATAACGGGAGGCGTTCTGCGTAGATAATCTTGGCATCGCGCCCTCATTCTTGATAATTCATTATTAATAGTGTCATCACATTGTTGCCACGTAATCATTTGTTGTGCATTATTTTTAATTTATTATAATTTTGAATTTATTTTCATTTATTAAAATTTTGGTTTTTTTATTCTTCAAATTTGTTGTGCAATATTTTTTTAATTTATTATAATTTTCGGAATTTATTTTCATTTATTAAAATTTTGGTTTTTTTATTCTTCAAAAAATCATATATCATTGGATTAGACACAGAGTCACATTAGTCTACAAACAAACATGATTACCACTAGAGCAAACACATTTTTGATTATATCTTATAATTTCAAATTTATAAACCTATGCAACCAATTATAAACTATTTTAATGAAATAAATATTGTATATATTCCTAATTATACTTTAAATCTTTTAATAAATATAAATCATTTTTAAAAGAAAATAAGAGTAGCTTTTAATTATCTCTTACGTATATAAAAAGCGTAACCTAAAACACATATAAGCGATCCATTAATCGGTGTCTCTATTCTATATTCAATTCAATAACGATTGATTCGATGTTTGTTTTCTTATAAACTTAATGATGGATACGTTTAATTTACTACCATGCATGCATTCTATGTTTAACTTGCGGTTGATCGGTCGATTATGAGGACATCGTCATCATACCATTCTTTGGATAAGGATTATTTTGGGTATATCCATAATATATCTTTTGTTTAATTCGTGTGTTTATGATTTAAAGTTTTGATTTTATTATCGTTTAAATATAAAGATTGGATTTTCTTTGATGTAGGGAGTGTTTGGTTATGGTTGAAATTGTTACTAATGTTTTATAATGATTTGGTTAAGTAGGTTCGTAGTTGAGATATATCGTGAACATGTAGAATTAAGGACTTTAGTTTAGAGATTTTAGGGATTGTAGTTTTAATGTTTTATCGATATAAATAAGGTGCAATCTGATGATAGGTGATTGTATACATAGGTTTTTATGTGCTCTCTTGTTATGCAAGGTGTCGGATGGAGGTATAACCAAATATAAATTGTATGATATATGATTCTTTTGTGCATTAGACTTTTCATGAAGCCGCACATGACATAAAATCAAATTTTCATGGAAATACTTCAAGTGGTGCTTGACATATACTTTGTTTTATTTAGTTTCAATTATTTGTGATTGGTTTTGTTTAACATTATTAAAAATAGTATCTTAGAACAGTCAATCATCAGTCGTGTATGAAAGATCAATGAATCAAGTGAAAAACTACACAATACAAAAGTAAGTGTTTTTAGGTATCTAACCAATCATTTAAATAATCAAATTAACATCTTTATGAACAATTTTAATTATTTTTATGAATGGATATCATATAAGCTCTTGTGGAATTTTTATTCTGTTGCTTCATTAGTGTTGGATATGCTCGAATATAAAAGTCGACAAGGAGAGTGGTAAAGCTACGAAAAATCGATGAATTTAGCATCAAATTTAAAGGTTAGTAGGTGTTCATTTGTTTTGGGCACAATTTTATCACGTAACAAATTTACGATATAATTCAAATTACTGTTGGTACTTTTAGTAGCTCCCTAAATTTTGGTTGAAATCACAAAACTTTGTGAGCAATGTGTTTTTAAATTTGTTGAAATTTGCTTGTGGTGCATTTCTTCGATTGGAGCTACGATTTCATTTCAGAGCTAACATTTGTTCGCTCATTAGACTACGAAAGTTTCATAAAAACTATTGTTGAAAGTTTAAAGCGTGAGGTGAAACATCTTATGGACCAAATATTGAATAAAATATTGATAGTGTATTACGCTTAATTGTTAGATAAGCAGTTACGACTACTTAGAACTACAGAGCATCTACAATGTAAGTATCGAGCGTCTGCATCACTACGGTGTAAAATAATGCTTACACCAAATTTAGTTTAACCGAGGTGTATGCAAGTAGTTTTTTTGTTTTTCTTTACGTAAAATTTGTTTTGGTTGTTCATGGTTTACACCATTTTGGTGTTTGATTCATACATTGGAGGCGGTCTCATGGTTTACACCATTTTGGTGTTTTGATTCATACATTGGAGGCGGTCTCGATCTTGAATAACCACTCACAAAAAGCACATCCATACCGTTTAAGTGATACAATCTTCTTTTAGTTAGATGCTTGCTCATAAAATTTAACACTTGAGATGATTTTCTTCCATTTTCTTCTGGGGTGGAACAAAATGTTGAGTTTGTCTTTGAATAAAAGGAAGGCGTAGCCTTTCACCAAAAGATCATGAGTCTATTGATCTATTTTTACAGTCCTTATTCGCTCTTATCATTATTATATTGTTTTAGTTTAACGCTTTTGATGCGATGAAAAAACAATCCGGGTTTTAGTTTTTATGCAGTTTGAAAAAGGCATTGTGGCTCCGTTTACACAATACTAGAAAAGTGTCATAGAAAAGGCTTCTTCAAAGATGCCCAAGGTATAGCTTCGAGAATATCGGTGATTTGGAGCAAAGCGGTTCATTCTTTATCATTACGCCCCATTCTATCATAGAACATATTCATTTTGACCCTGCGTAGTATTTGATGATTTATTTTTTGTAGGATGCAACAAGGGTCACCATAGTCCAGTCCTTTGTGTGAGATTCTCACTAGGGTGAATCATCATGCGTCTGGTTCGAAGATGGGCCTTAAGAATATGATAAATGATGGTGGTACCCTTAGTTGAAAACACCGACACCATTGCAAATTGCCCAACAATAGCTTACGTACTTGAAGTTACCTCAAAATGAAGGATTTACATGTTGGCATCAAATAAGGGGCCAAGATTAACGACGAGTTATTGAAAAGTAGTAACATATGTTTGTTAATCAATTTTCTACTTTCTTCCACTAAATATCCTCCTTACATAAGACCTCCATTCGATAGTCATAAATTTTTGTAAAGCTTATCTTACAAACACCGTTATTAGATCAAATAAATGCTTGATGTAAACTTGGTTCCTTTCTCGGTTCAGTACATGTGGCAAACATTTGCGATTTTGAGTTATATTGAATCTGGCGTTTAATTTATGGCATATTAGGTTTCGAAAACTTTTGAGTTTTTTTTCTTTTGAAGACCAAAATGTAAATGAAGGAATTTTGTTTGGATCGACTTACAACACAAACAAAGAATGTTTGACTCTTATCCTCTTTGGCTAAGATGAGTTCAATTCCTTACTAACTACTTACCAGCAGAATAAAGCATGCCCATTACAGCGATAGTATATTCGAGTTGGAATTATAGCTTGAGTAAATAAACTTATTACTTGAGTTGCATTAGGTTGTGACCATTGGGCATTTGTTTGTTGTCATCTCTTAGGAAACAATGATAGTAAAGTTTTTATATGTTTTAAATGTTAACGTTACTCCATTTTATTCTCACTTCGTCGCCACAATTTTAGGTTGGTGATAGTCATGGCTCTTTTCATCTTGCGGATACCCGACATCAGTTTAATGCGGCGGGAAAGTGATTGGGGTTTCACTTCATTCATGCCCATAGTGAACTATATGACCCGATGAGATATCTTTTGAATGATACATGCATTGTTGAAGGCGATGTTGTAGTCAGGAAGGTTGTTGATTCTTGGTCGCATGACTCGAAAAAGGAGGCGGTTCGTGGGCCTTAAAATCAAGGTGCTACGTGCTATGAACTCTCTCCTACAGACATTGTATCACATCCCTTATTTGAAAGGTTGGTAATTCTACCATTAGTTGATGCTCATTGATAACTAGATGTGGCATTATTGACCCATTTACGGGTAAGCAGTTCTATAAGGGTTAACATTGTAGTTCTTGAGCGAAAGGTTCTAAGATTTTGATATCACGGATAAGTGTTTAGGGGTCATCCATAATGCATAAAACCTTTTAGTGATTTGTTACGTAAAGTAAGATTGTCATTTGTAATAATATATTTATTCTTATGATTGTTTGTAAATTTCAAGAAAGGAAAAACTAAAATGTTTAGAGAATCGGTCCCCTGTCACATGTCGATGTTTTGACCATTACCCTATGCACCCATTTTGTCTTTGCTCTTGATAAGATTTTACCTTTTGTATCGGTATGTATCATATGCCGACAACGAGAGAATGATATACCATCTGGGAGCATTCCTTTGGCTTTCGAGTTTATTTTATAAGCTAAATTTATCAACTTTCAATGGTAATTTTATTTTTATTATTATTATTATTTTGAGAATATGATTAGTTTTGAATTAGGGGTGATGGGTGTGAAAAAGTATTACAGGTTTCTTGCGATATCATGTAAACAAAGCGAATGTGGGTTAGAGTGACCTAATGAGTTATATTTGATTGTCATCGGATGTCTTAGGATAGGTAGCTTGACAAAAAGTTGAATGCAAAAGCGTCAATAAATCACCAAAGAAGCCGCCTCGCGTGCGAGAAGGTATATAGCGACTATGTTTCTTACATTATGGCGAAGTTGCTTGATATCAAGTTTGATACATATATATTTGTTGATTGTATTTGAAGGTAAGTTAAACATAGCTTCCCTTTTATGAGGAAAAGGAAAAAAACATCACTCTGTGATACGACCATCACATTATACTTCAAAGTCAAATAATTTCATTATGTATTACATTCATAACATAAAACTTTTGATAAATGATTAAAGTAATCAAATTCGAGGAGTCTAAAGTCTTTATTTTTGTAATATGACCATGACATTTAACTTAAAGTCAAATAATCTTTTTGGTATTCTAAAGATAAATCGAGAACATAAAACATTTGATAAATGATTATAGCAATCAAATTTCGGTGTATAATCTTTATTTGCCTTTCTTGCGAATGCCTAACCATCTAGGCTGCTATTTGGACATCACTTGATTGTATAGTATCGCTAAGCCTTGCATGTATCTTTTATCGGGATCTTTAGAAGTCTATAGCTTATAGTAAACATGATTTGAAATTTATGATGGTCGGTTTTAATTGTTCATTTTATTATAATCTTGCCGCCCTTGTCGGGTACTAAAGATTTTTATGTTGGCGTCGTTGTGTTGTAATAACAATATGAAGTGTTAGTAAAGGGGTGTTTGGGTAAGCTTATTTTAGATGTAAAGGGCATGCTAGGTAATCTGTCAAAGACATATCACAACAACAATTTGATTAAGCTAAGCATAGTTGAAATTATAGATAGTGGAAATCGATGATTGTATTAGATTTGGTTAAATCTAAAAATTACTCTTGGTTACTGTTACGATCTAATAACTTTTATTTTTATGATCAATAGATACTAAATCATTGAACTTATGTAAGACTATGCAGAAACACATGTCAGAATCCTCCATGGTGAGAGCTTGATTGGAAAATTTAGAGGTGTAGTCTTTAGCTATTTACATGTCAGTTAATTATTTGACTTTTTAATTAAAATCATTCTAATATTTAGCCATTGGTGAACTTCAGGTCAATAAATTGAAATCCTTTTTGTCGTCGTTACTTCGGATGGAAACATATTGTTTTGCAAGTGAGTATTCGATGTATATGTTTGGGCGAGGCAATCGGAAAGGCCCTTCCTTTTGCGGCAATCATGCGAGGCTGCGAGGGTGGAGAGTTGTTTAACGAGTTGTGGCGGGGACTCTATACATAATGTGTTGGAGCTCGAGTTATGCGAATAATAGTGGAAGTTCTTTAGGTAATTTCTACCGGTTTTGTTTGACAATAGACTACAACAAGTACATCACTCCGAACCCGTACTCATATCACTCGAACCTATACTTGACAATCAAACCTTTCACTCCCATGCAGGTTTGACTCCATGAGTAATAATCCTGTATCTTTGAGGTATATTAGATGACCCCTTTCGGGAGATGTTCTTTTATGCTAATAAGCGATTGCAATAGATCTTGGTGGTGCGGGAAATGCTTCTTCATTCTACTATATATAAGCGACATTCGTTTAGTTGTAAGGAAGCATACTATGTTAAGTTTTCATAGTTTGCGAATCATGCTACTTGGATGAACAATATATTGATAAGAGTATGCACAAAGAAATGTGCGGGGACTCGGTATCAAGCAGAGGGTGAATATGTTTACGTAAAAATACTTTATTAATTATTTCACTCTAACAACGTACATTTACATACATATATATAGGGTTCGAACCATTGTGGTGAACCATTGTGACTTTCGAAAATAACTACCAATAACTAACTTTGTAACGCTATATGGTTACAAACTATCTAACTAACACTATTGGTCCTTTGACTTTCAAAGACTTATGATCATACTATGTTAAGTTTTCATAGTTTGCGAATCATGCTACTTGGATGAACAATATATTGATAAGAGTATGCACAAGAAATGTGTGCAGGGACTCGGTATCAAACAGAGGGTGGGAATATGTTTCTGTAAAAATACTTTATTAATTATTTCACTCTAACAAACGTACATTTACATACATATATATAGGGTTCGAACCATTGTGGTGAACCATTGTGACTTTTCGAAAATAACTACCAATAACTAACTTTGTAACCGCTATATGGTTACAAACTATCTAACTAACACTATTGGTCCTTTGACTTTCAAAGACTTATGATTCTTGATTAAATTCGATGCCAACATTCGCTCCCCTAATCAAGACATCATAATCTTCACTCTGTTCTTGTCCATCTTCGATTTACAGTCTCGTTCCTTCTTTACTTCATTCTCTTTTGAAATTCTAATCGCCTTTACTTGTTCTTTCTTTCATGTGTTGCCTTTTATCGTTCCATGGATGATCTTCTTGACCATTCGTCCTTGTACATATCTTTTCCGGTGCTTCTAAGTTCTTCCTCTATTTCAACACTTGTCTTTGCATCACCGTGGTCTCTCGATGTCTGTGACAACTCGCCATTTCTCGCCACACACGGCTTTCCTTGCCTTGATCTCTTGTGTTCCCTCATAGTAAACTTCACCATTACTATGTACTCCTTTTCACCGTGTCTTCTTCTTGCCATCTGCATAAGACATCTTTCTTTTGGAACTTCTCTTCTTGCAACATCCTTCTTTCTTTTCTGCCCAACAGTAACGTGTCCATGATCATCTTCATGTTCTGTTTTCGGGTCTTCATCTTCGTCAACGCGATATCTTCCTTGGACTGCAAATGATCTCACAAACATTCTTTCTCAGGTTTCTTACTTTTTTTCTTCTTCCAGGATCTTTAAACCATGGGCTCTGATGCCATGTTAAGTTTTCATAGTTTGCGAATCATGCTACTTGGATGAACAATATATTGATAGAGTATGCACAAGAAATGCGGGGACTCGGTATCAAACAGAGGGTGGGAATATGTTTCTGTAAAAATACTTTATTAATTATTTCACTCTAACAAACGTACATGTACATACATATATATAGGGTTCGAACCATTGTGGTGAACCATTGTGACTTTTCGAAAATAACTACCAATAACTAACTTTGTAACCGCTATATGGTTACAAACTATCTAACTAACACTATTGGTCCTTTGACTTTCAAAGACTTATGATTCTTGATTAAATTCGATGCCAACATTCGCTCCCCTAATCAAGACATCATAATCTTCACTCTGTTCTTGTCCATCTTCGATTTGACGCCTGCTCCTTCTTTACTTCATTCTCTTTGAAATTCTAATCGCCTTTACTTGTTCTTTCTTTCATGTGTTGCCTTTATCGCTCCATGGATGATCTTCTTGACCATTCTGTCCTTGTACATATCTTTTCCTGCTTCTAAGTTCTTCCTCTGTTTCAACACTTGTCTTTGCATCACCGTGGTCTCTCAATGTCTGCAGAACTCGCCATTTTCTCGCCACACTCGCTTTCCTTGCCTTGATCTCTTGTGTTCCCTCATAGTAAACTTCACCATTCCTATGTACTCCTTTTCACCGTGTCTTCTTCTTGCCATCCGCATAAGACATCTTTCTTTGGAACTTCTCTTGCAACATCCTTCTTCTTTTACGCCCAACAAGAACGTGTCCATGATCATCTTCATGTTCTGCTTTCGGTCTTCATCTTCGCCAACGCGATATCTTCCTTGGACCGCAAATGATCTCGCAAACATTCTTTCTCGTGTTTCTTACTTTTTCTTCTTCCAGATCTTTAAACCATGGGCTCGATGCCATGTTAAGTTTTCATAGTTTGCGAATCATGCTACTTGGATGAACAATATATTGATAAGAGTATGCACAAGAAATGCATGCGGGGACTCAGATCAAACAGAGGGTGGAATATGTTTACGTAAAAATACTTTATTAATTATTTCACTCTAACAAACGATACATGTACATACATATATAGGGTTCAAACCATTGTGGTGAACCATTGTGACTTTTCGAAAATAACTACCAATAACTAACTTTGTAACCGCTATATGGTTACAAACTATCTAACTAACACTATTGGTCCTTTGACTTTCAAAGACTTATGATTCTTGATTAAATTCGATGCCAACATACTAAGATTATCAAACTAACTACCAATTATTGTTAGCGAATTGGCCGAGTATGTCTTTACTTATGATTGTGTATGTCAAATATAGACATGAACTATGTAAAGAGTAATCATATTCATAGTTTTAATGATCTGGTCTAATATAGTACAAGTAGTTCTAATAAGAAATATTGTTGGGATTCCTTGTCCTAATTGGTCGTGTATTATGCTAGATTTTAATAGGCGACAACTACTTACACACGGGTGAGCACTTATAATTTATAATAAATAGTTCAAGATTACAATGTACATATGTTCATTAACTTTTGCTTATTGGTCTAATACATCTAGCGGTTGTGAGTTAAGAACTTTACAGCTTAATGATCCGAAAAATTTGTTTCCCATTGTTGATTGGTGATCTCATTAAAGGCATAGTGACATGCCTATAGAAGTGACATTAATCGACACTCATACTAAGGACGAGTGAATTCGGGGCTGAAAAGTTTTAGGAAGAGTACATTAGTATATGTTGACGAATGGCTAATGGTGCCAAAGGAAATGAATAGAAAAGCATACTTTTTGGTCGATGGAAGGAAATAGATCTATTTGTGGGTAAAGTAATAGAAGGCACTGTTGTTGATTTCTCTGTTGTTGAGACGAAAAATATTGGAGCTTATGGAGACAACACGATAAATGAAAATCAGGTACTTGATTTAACGTGCCTTCACAAATGAGTGAGTACAACCATTTCATGCTCATTCTTACCTTTATTGGTCATTAATATTGTCTCATTCTTACCATTATAGCATTATTGATCATTAATGCATGTCATGAGCTGATGGTTTGTGCAGAAAACGAGTTAAGCAAAGACTCATGTTTTACCATGGTGTGATGCCCATCTATATATAGTCAGAAAAAGGTACTTATGCTATCATGCTTTCCGAGAAACAACTCATGGCAAGTAAGTTTAACAGATCAACGAATCTTTGTTTATTTGTTTTCCTTATATAGTATTCATCTTTGTCATTAGTTATTCTATTATCCACTTAAAATTCACATTTTTGCAATAATCGTTACATGTAATCTGTGTCCGCCGAAAGTTGTGGAAAGTATGCACACAAGGGCATTGAGGACCGAGTCAAGCTCAATCGATGGAGTGCTACTGCTCGAAATTTGCATACAAGGTGTGCAGAATCTAGACTATTTCGAGGTGGCAATTTCAATCCTTTTTAGCTATAAATGGGTCGATTTAAGTTATGTTTATCTTAAAGCGGTAAAAAAATAAGCTAAAAGATGCAACTAAAATGGAAACAGGTTGTAAGTCATCCAAAGTGTACTTAAATGCTTAATACCCCTAAAATCCCTATATTAAATAGTTCAGATAGTTTTATAACAATACATCTCCTTTAACAAATATATCACTTTATTGGTAATAAATTTGAATATAGAAAACCCACCAGCCCCATATTGCCACATCTACTATTAATGAAGCATTTGTTGTAAGCATTTTTTTCTCAATATGGTAAAAGCAGAGAGCGACATCTTGTATGGGCCTACGAGAAATGAATCGGTCACTTTCGTAGTATTAAATATTATAGAGATTATTGTGGCATCAAGAATTCAAATGAAATAATTAGCTAAACAATTAACTTGATGCTTAAATACGGGGATAATTAGCGTCAAGCTCTGCTTCAGGACACCCACTACGGCATCTTCATTGCCATTCAAAGATGTTGAAAACTCTCAGACCTTGACAGATCTTAAGTATTCGAGGATCGTTAGTGTTGCCTATGTAATCATAAGCAAACTAAAAGACAATCTCTACAACTCGTATTATATAGCGGAAAGTAAATACAAGATGTTATAACTAAGAACACTTAGATCCTCTATGGATCTTTTATTAACCAAACTCTATGTTTCGAGGAGTTATCTATTACAAACTATGATGTTCCTTTTATAGACAAGGAACCCTAATACTATTACAACCCAATCGACTAAGCATGCAAGCATGCATTTAATGACTAATACACTAAACTATATTGAGCAAGACAATAAAACCCATGCTAACCTCGGGCCGCTCAAAGATAATAATGAGTTAGCATTTAATTCATAAAGCGCACGTCGATCCTAGTCGACTTATACCCTTCAAAGAAGAATAACGGCAACGCTTGTACTCTTCAAGAGAATCACTTCTTCACAGATTCTCGCTTCTACCACAGAATCCATCGGCAAAGAATGACATGCAGTAAATCCTATCGATAATTCCCAACAATCCTCCCTAAACCGAATTTGACTTGGTTAAGTTCCGGTTTCACGACTTGAAAGATCTTTTGATACTTCAAGATTTAGAGGATTGTTTTCACACATCATTAGCAAAGAACCACTTATAATTTCATCTCTATGATGATCGACTTTGAAACGCCGTGTCTTTGCAACAACAAATGACATAATGTACATCAATACTTATCGTTGCAATCTATTCTCATCACATCCGTGTGTGAACTCCTTTGAGAGGTGAATCATTGAAAATAATGGATTTGATGTCTCTTTACCAATAGCCATCACTACTGGAGTAGCCAGATGTTTAAGTCCGAAAACTATGGTACATTGATAACCATCTGATTTATAAGCAAACCAGCAACTATATGAACGGATTTGATGTGTCTTTACCTGTAGCCGTTTGCTTAGGGCTAGTCAACTCTTAGAATTGGTGAATTGATAACCAAATATGGGGATAGTTGCCTTTACCATAAGCCATATACTTGTGGGCTAGTCAATTCTTGGATTCCAAAAAGGAATAGACCATGGTGAATTGATGACCATACAACTCTCAGCAATTAAGCATGGGTGGTTGCAGACCTATGATTTTGAGCAAACCATTACAAATTTATCAATGATTTGATATATCTTTACCAAAGCTGCACTTTGGACTAGCCAACTCTTTGACATACACAAGGTATAACTTATGAGTTAAAACCATCAACCAAATACAACATAACCGCAATAGAAAGTTTTTTTTTTTTTTTTTTTTTTTTTTTAAGAACAACAAACAATCAAACAAAGAAAAATCCTCCCTAAGGCATATGCCTCCCCGAGGCTCTATGCCTCCCTTAAACTATGCGCTAAGGGTTAAGCATTCCAATATTGACCACAAGGTGTTGAAACCTTGGTCCATCAAAAGCTTTTGTTAACAGACCGCCACATTATCATCAAGATGAATTTTCGCCACACTTATCAAATGTTTTCATATGCATCTCTTATAAAGTGGTGCCTGATTTCAATATGTTTGGTTCTCATCTGTGAAAACTTGGATTTTGACAATGCATATGGTTCTCGATTATCAATAAAAGAGTTGTGTTCATGAAGTTATACCCATAATCCAAGATTGGTTTTGAATCCAGAGGACACATCCCACGTTAGCCATAAAGAAGAACATACTCGCTTCAAAGAGTCGAGGTAGCCACAATGGTTTGTTTCTTGCACCGCCAAGAAATTAGTCTCTTTCAAGGAATTGACATCCTCCGGTTGTGGATCTCCTATCCAAATTTGCACCAAAGATAATCATCGTCACTATATGCTTCCAACTTAAAGGAGACTCTTTGGGTACCAAAGGCCCAAGTGAGGTTGGCCTTTGAGGTACTTAAAATCTTCTTGATCGCATTGAGATGGGAAGTAAGAGGAGGACTTGATGTCGAGAGCACACTTACAACAAAGGTAATATCGTGTCTTGAAGTCGTTAGATACATTAATGAACCAATCATTGATCCGTATAAATGAACATTCACGTGTAGATCCGATCATTGTTGGCTTTTGTTTTGGAGCTTCATAAGGTGTTGTGGCGCCCGACACCTTCCATACCGAATTTCTTCAACATGTCTCTCACATATTTATCCCGATCGATAAATATCCCATCCTTTTCTCACGAACTTGGAGACCCAAAAGAAAGTAAGCTCCCCATAGCACTCATCCGAAATTCTACCTTCATCGATCCTCGAATTCTACACCAAGCTTCTTTAGTGGATCCGAAAATGATGTCATCCATATACACTTGCACAAGTATGATGTCCGCCGAGTTATTCTTCGAAGAGAGTCTTATCAATGGCACCTCTTACGTAGCCATGCTTCAAAAAAATGATGAAAGCTCAGCATACCATGCCCTTGGTGCCTCGATGAAGTCCATAAAGAGCTTTAACGACTGAGACATGATTAGGATGATCCGGGTCTTCAAATCCTTTGGGTTGTGTGACATAAACTTCTCTTCAATCTCACCATATAGAAAAGCACCTTTAACATCCATCGATACGACGATGAAGCCCATGTAGGATGCATAGGCCAAGAAAATTCGAATGGCCTCAACTCTAGCAACAGTGCAAACACTTCATCATAATCAATCCTTCTTCTTCTGTAACCTTGAGCTACTAATCTTGCTTTGTTTTTAATAACCACACCCTTGCGCCTCTTTTGTTCTTGTAATCCATTTAGTTCCAATAGCATATTTGCTATCCGGTAATGGTACCAAGATCCGAACTTGTTGGTTCTGAAACTGTTGCATTTCATCTTGCATTGCCTTAATCAAACTTGAGTCTTCAAGAGCTTGAGAGACACTGGTTGGTTCTACTTGGGAGAGAAAACACGCAAACAGACAACTCTTGTAGTCTGTGTGATTGTCTCTTTGCTGATTTGAGACATAGGAGAGAAAAGCAACATGTCCAAATTTAGGACTAGAGATAGCCTTTCGAGTTCTAACAGGAGCTAGAATGTCTCCAATAATATTGGATTGAGGGTGAGTTATGTTGATTCTTTTAGTAGCAGTGGGGTTGACTTCAATGGTAGGTTCAAGATTAGTCACAGTTGGTACAAAAGTTGTGTCATAGGAAGGTGAGGTGAAAATGCCACATTTGGGTTGATGATTTCCAAGATCTGAAGGACTTGAAAGCGAGTATCTGATTCCCAAAGTCCTGTGGACACCGAGTAGGAATAGTAGTAGTAATGACGAGCTTTAGCAGATTGATGACGATGGAGAGATCGCATCGATGTCGCCAGGAATGAGGTTTCCACCGACAGCCCCATTTGCAAGCTCCCCATTCACCTTCTCGCCTTCAAGCTTAGCCGCAAACTCTTGAGTCTCAAGTCTAGCAAGGTCCTCAAGATAGTGTGATTCATCTTCACACTCGAGAAGTATCTCTAGAAGAGTTACCCTGCAACATTGTTGGGGAGAAAGAAGGCACAAGTATAGGTTGTTCATCATCTTCAAATTCACTTCCGAGTCAAGCATCCAAGGTACCGCATTGTTAGTGGGAGATTCTTGAGAGCTCGCACTTTGGTTAGCCATATGTCTAGTATAACCCGAGATAATCGCTAGGTAGTCGAGGTCAAAGACCACACATGACCTTGTCCTGAACATTGGGCTTATCTTCCGTGTATCTCGTGTTTAAGGTCTCTATCTTCTTGGCATATAAGTTATACACTCAGAAGCCTTGTTGCTTCTTTGAATAACCCACTATATAACCATCATCGCCTTTCTCATCAAACTTCCCTGCGGATCACCGGTTTTTAGAATGGTCACTTGACAACCAAAAGGTTTGAGGTAATGAATGACCGAACCTTCCCAAAGAGAAGTTCATATGGTGTTTGAGGTGAGGTCTAGTAATGGAGACTCATATTACATAGCAAGTCGTGCCAACAGACTTGATCCAACATAGTGGGCAATTTAGAGTCGCAAGCATTGATCTCATGACCTCTATCAAGGTCCTATTCTTTCTTTCACCTACCCCATTTTGTTGCGGGGTTCTTGGATTGCTATAGTCCTCTTTATCCCTTTAGACCTACAAAGTTCTATAATAACGGATTCTTGAACTCATCCCATTATCACACCAATTCCTTTAACCTTCTTGTTCAACTGATTTTCAACGAGGGTGATGAAGTCTTTCAAAGACCGGAGTTGTTTCATCTTTAGTCCTTAGAAAGAACACCCAAAGAAAATCGATATATCCATCGGTGATAACCAAACAGTAGTACTTGTGATCAATGCTTCGACTTGAGTCGACCAAAAGATCCATATGTAACAGTTGGAGAGGCTCAGAAATAATGCTCACTACAGTGACAGCCTTGTAGGATGCTTTGTGTTGCTTCCCTTTGTTGCATGCAACACAATTATGATCATTGGATAAAACTTTGGTGGGTAGTCCTTCGACAAGACCCCTTTTTGAGAGAGTGTTTATTGTTTTGAAATTCACATGAGCCATTCTCCTATGCCATTTGTTAGACTCATCCAATGATGATTTAGCCAGCAGACAAGTGAGGTCACCTTCAGGGTGAACTTCATTGAGGTTGAATGTGTATAGATTGTGAGTTCGAGGACTCTCAAAGAATTGAAGTATCTTGGAAGCTTGAACTCTTTAGAAAGCACAAGACATTCATCTTTAGAGAAGAGTACCTTGTTCTTGGTGTCACAAATTTGTGAGACCGAGAACAAGTTGAAGTTCAAGTTCCCTAACATAGTACACATTCTCAAAGTTCAAGAGGTGTCTTGATGGTGCCTTTCCCAAGAATTCTACCATCACTTCCACCAAAGGTCACATTCCCCTTCTTCAATAGGAACAAAATTGTGCATCATATCTCTATTGCCGACATACTTCTTGAACATCCACTATCAACAATACCAATATCTTTATGCTTAAGGGATGATCCTAAGAAAGTCGCATGAAGGCAAACCGATCATGCCTATCTTCGAGGTACATCCGCCGAAGAATCCAAGCTTCTTAGTATCGTGACTTCCTCATTTACTGTGTTCATGTGCAATCCAGTTGACTTGTTCATCCATGGTAACAAGAGCTGAGTGCTAGCTCCCTTCCGATTCTTGATATGAATGGTAGCTAGCTCCCTCTCCACTCTTCCTGTCCTTGCATTTCCTTGAGAAATGACCCATCCGTGACAAGAGAAACACTGACCTTTCTCCGTCAAACGAGTGGATCCTTCCCTGAATCCAAACTTCCTTCCTTCCTTCTCTTCAAATCTCTTGATATCCACTGAAAGCATGGCCACCGCCATTTCGACTTCATCTCCTCCATCTCAAGTGGGTCCACTTGGTCAAAATCTTCATATACCGATCTTTCTTGAGTATCATAATCAAGAACAAATGGTGAAGAACATCCTCCAATATACCGCCGCTTTAGCACGAGGATGCGATGGAGTGGGACGATAAGATGATGATGGCAAATAAGATGGACTTGAAGCATGCATCATCATATTGGAGTGAGATGTCCCAACAAAGGTCAGATGACCGAGGAGAGGATGCACGGTAGGAGATTTGACATCGTGTTCCGAGAGACTGAGTTTGTTGTACTGACTCATCAAAAGTGAGCATGTCCACCGACCTTTAGCTTTAAGGGCTATACTACATGTAACCATGATGGAGGCAAAGATCGAAGGAACTTTGAGTTGCAATCATCATTGTCGCTTTGCATTTAGTGGTTGTCGACTCAGAATCTTGTGAAACCCTGTCGTAGCCCTTGTGGATACCTTTTCTTCGTAGATATTGAACTCTTGGAAGTGTTGTCTCAAAGATAGACTTCCTCATCCTCCTAGACTCTTCATTCCACCAAACCTTGCTTTTGAGCCATCCAGATGTCCTTTGCATCAACCATGTGGTGAAAATCACCCAAGTGATCTTCGTGAATAGATTGAAGAAGGATGGTTCTTACTTTGTGCTCTCTTTGTACCGCAAGAATCTCTTCAGCTAGTTTTGGGAGGAGCAATGGTAAACTTACCATCAAGATCCGGGATAGTCTTCTTGATCGTTGCCATTCTTCACAATCTCCCTGATTCCAATCAATATTGGAGATCCGGCCTGCATCTTCATGGTCCATAGATCATACTCTTTCTTTTCGATAAGGAAACTTACCACATTGTTGAGAGACTAAGTTGTTGCATACAAGTGGTGTTTTTGATGTTGTTGTTGGTGGTGACTTGATTCATCATCGATTCGAGCATGGTGAATATGTTTTGGTTGTATGTGGGTGAGGTAATAAGGTTCTCGTGATCGAGAGACTCTCCCGAGGCTCGATACCACTTGTTGAAAACTCTCGCACCTTGACAGATCTTAAGTACTGAGATCGTTAGTGTTGCCTATGTAATCATAAGCAAACTAAAAGACAATCTCCACAACTCGTATTATATAGCGGAAAGTAAATACAAGATGTTATAACTAAGAACACTTAGATCCTCTATGGATCTTTTTATTAACTGAAACTCTATGTTTCAGATGAGTTATCTATTACAAACTATGATGTTCCTTTTATAGACAAGGAACCCTAATACTATTACAACCCAATCGACTAAGCATGCAAGCATGCATTTAATGACTAATACACTAAACTATATTGAGCAGTACAATAAAACCCATGCTAACCTCGGGCCGTTCAAAGATAATAATGAGTTAGCATTTAATTCATAAAGCGATGTCGATCCTAGTCACTTATACCCTTCAAAGAATAACACAACGCTTGTACTCTTCAAGAGAATCACTCTTCGCAGATTCGCTTCTACTTCAAGAGAATCCATCTAGAATGATGCAGTAAATCCTACTTCGCATAATTCCCAACAAAAGACATGATTGGCCTTGATAAGGTTGGAAGAGCATATTCTATTGGACGACTATCAAGAATGGACATGAGCGCCACATTGTCCCTCACAGAACGTTCTATTTTACCATTATTATCTGCTGCTTGCTTCAAATTTGCTGCAAACTTATTCAATCGATCCTGTAAGATCTTTGTCAGAGTACTAAACTGAGGCTGGGTCCATCGTGTCGCGAATTGGTTTCTAAACTGTGCATCTTCAACTACTTCTTTCATGCTAACATTTGTTTTACCCACTTTAGCTATTTTGCTTCCATTATAGAGTGAATTTATTTATAAAGTGAGAAATCGTTTCGAATCATATATTTAGTCATTAACTGGTAGCCATAGATTTGCACAATGGGAGGGAGAAAAATGAAAATACCATACACGGAAATTTCTCCCAAGGACTCCATTTTCTAAGGATCTGCAATGGGTTAATATGAAATTCATTGACAATTGTGTAATTGGGTGCTCAAATGGCGACAAGATAACTGATAATTAATAGGTGTTTGGATGATGGTATAATAACGTATGGCTAATACATTGGAGGTGGAAAAAGTTCTCATTCAAGTCTTATGTAGGTCGAGACTACATGAAATTGAGTGGTGTCCTTTCTACTTTTGATTGAAACCCACAAGTCCACCCACGTGAAAAGAAAGACACATACTGAAAATCAACAAAATTTGGGTTCAGGATTACAACTTTGTATTTAGAGATTAATTTAAATTTTTGCCTTAATTATGACATTTTGGGCAAATAGATTTTAACACTCCAAACAGTCAAACTTTCACAAAGCATGCTATTAGGATTGGACTCGGGCCATTTTTCAATAAATTCATATGTTCTATTTATGATACTTATTCTTTGATATGCCATTACCGATGTCGATGCCACATAAGTATTTTGACTTTGCACATTTTCTCGCACGGTTAAACCTTCATCACGTAAAAGAGTAAGGCCTACCATAGAAGAACCATGTCATCCTCTAGCTACAAGATAACGTTTTGGTGTCGATTTACTCCTAAATCATCATATGATGGATCAAATTAACTCGAAAGGAGATATTTCATGAGTCCAAATGAGAGGTAAGAGTTCGTTGTTTTGCATGAATGTGTAACTATCATTTTAAATCTTGGTAAACTTTGAAGTAATTTTCATGTAGGAGGAGTAGTTGCCATTATTTCAACTAGACCGTCCATGAGCTACCCCACCGTGATATGATTCAACTTTTAATTCTTCTTAATCCCAATCGAACAACAAAGCTACATCATTCAGCAAATAATTTATTAAGTTTTATTTCCTCTTATCGGACCATTAATTTATTTTTGTTCTTTATTTACTGTATAAATATTTTAACGATTTTAGCTTAACCGTTACTTAATATATTCCTTAGACACTTTTCCACCATTTTTACCCTCCTTCTTTCGCTATAGTAAATATGTCAACAATAATTATAGTCATGCCGCCTATTGCGGGCTTCAAAACTAATATATATATATATATATATATATATATATATATATATATATATATATATATATATGTTATTATTATATATACTATTTGGCAGGACCAAAGTTTACAAAATATTTGCATTAAATGCCAAGTTTGCCAATTTGGCGATAATCACTCGAGTTTAGTATGACGCAAAGTAAGTCCTTTAACATTAATAATCTTTCGCAACTTGGCAAAACAACCCCGAGGTTTAAATGTCGTTGCAAAGTAAGTCCTTTAATAATCCACCGCATCGCCGGTTTTCCAACACTCGCTTGTGCTATACGTCACATATATAAGCAGTGCGAGACTTTAAGATAAAAGTCTCAATCACATAAAAATACAATAAACTTATTGCTATTCGACGACATTATTTAGATACCAACGAGTGTGAACCCCGCGATGCAATGGTTGACTCAAAGGACTTACTTTGTAACGACAATTAAACCTTAGGGACTAATTTTGAGTTGCTATAGATAGCAATTTATGCTACTGTGACTTATCAGGCAACGTCACTTAAACCTCGTGGACTGCTTTTTGCCAAGTTGTGAAACTTTGCATTTAATGTTTGACTTACTTTTGCCGCCACTGAACCCTCGTGGACCTGCTTTTGCCAAGTTGAAAAAGTTTGCATTTAATGCCTAGCATATTCTTGTTTTCTCCCGACATTTAGTATATATATATAATAAATTATGAGGAGAGCTATTTTACATACCAAACTTTTCTTACATACCAAGTGACTCATCTTCACCATCCATTTAAAAAGAAATCGATGGTTGAGATTAAAAGATTTTATTATTTCACCTATTTTTATAATTTAAATATCTCTTAAACTGTTAATCGTTAAGTGAAAATATTTACACCATCGCGACGAAGATTTAATTATCTTTCTATAGACGCAAGACTTTAATATACTTTCGAAAAAGAAAAAAACTCGCTTTTTCACGTTTTCGTTATCTTTTCCTTTTTACGCTACGTAAATTTACGTAAAAATCATATATGATAAAACACTAAATTGAATATCACGTATGATATTGGTGTTAAATCATATATGATATTACACTAATATCACGTGTGATATTACATATCATATATGATATTACACTAATATCACATACGATATTCAAATTAGTGTTTTATCATATATGATTTTTCAATACAAATTTCGTGAACGTAAACGAAAAACTTAAAAAAAAAACCGTGAAAAATACGAAATTTTTTTGTCAAAAGTATATCAAAGTGTCTATCTATGAAAGATAATTAAACGTCACGCAACGATATATTTTTTTCGCTTAACGATTAACCGCTTCAAAGATATTAATATTTGAAAAAATGATGAAAGTGGGTTTTAAAATTGTTGGGATTAATCATATCCATTGAACAAATAAAATAGAGAGTGGAGATTGATCCCCAGATGAATAATCTTCATTCTCAAACGATCTTTTATCATAAATTATATTATTTAAACGCTACACTATTTTAAGTCGGTGTGGGAGCTGCCATCGCAAGCATCGCAACCCAAATGATTTTTTTATTTCTTTTTATATATTCTTTTGCACTTTAAACAAGTTTCTTTTAACAATAATTTTGTTACAAATCTAAAAAAGATCAAACGTAAATGAGTTTAGTTAAAACCTAATTGTAACCAAACGAACACAATAATGTATATACGAATTGAGCAAAAGGGTTCACTAAACATACGAGGTGAGTAGGTTAGAAGAACCTAAATGTGACCTAATATGTGGAATTTATGTCCATGGCGTCTATCTTACCGATATATAATCGAGATCTTATCATTCACTCATTCACATTAAAAGATACTTTGATAGAAGTTACTCATGCAAGGTTCTCCTGAAATGTATTTACTGTAACAATTTATAGTTTCAACGTTATGATGACGACTACGTTATCTCGTGGAGCTTCATAAGTCGTTTTCCCATCAAGGGGTTAGCATCTCTTTGGAACGTTGAGATTGTGATTGTTTTTAATGTGTATGTTGTTGGAAATGTATATATTTATAAATACGTAAATGTCCGGATTCGAACTCGTGATCATGGGATCACACACGAATAACGGTAATTAAAGTTAAATAATTAATGTTATTGTTTACGATTAATTATTGCACATAAAGTCCGTCTAACGATCGTTAAGTATTTAACGAAAAATAACTAACGACCGTTAAATGTAAAGAGAAGGACTTGTAGTGTAAAATCTTAATATGGAAAAGATTCGGGTATCCCTTGGGGCTTTAGAGTGGCCGGCCATAGAAGGGTTTACACAAGCCCAAACCCTAACTTGTTCCCAAATATTTGTAAACACTATATAAACAAAAGCTAGGGTTTAAAGTTTTTCATACTTTGTGCATTGAATTAACCCTAGATCTTTCCCTCTTCCTCTTTTGCTCATCTTCGGCCGAACCCCCCTCCAAAGGGTGTTTTGGTTTTGTTTTTTCATAAAACAAGGACTTGTGTTACATCTAGAATCGCCGATTCGTTGGTTAATCGTGTACAAAGCGCTATTGTAAGACACTATTCTTACACCTAATTGGTTTGAGTTGTAAAGCAGTAGGACAACCTTTAAACCACTTCTTCGCTTTGTTCAAGAGATCCGACATTTGCAAGAGGTATGTTACGCTTTTAATTCAGATTAATTATTTATTTGTTAGGATCTTAAGTCTTCCGCGGTGTACTCTGTGGTGTCACATGTTTTATTGTATGTCATGTATTATAAACTCAATAGTGGCATTACGAGCCTTTTATAACAAGTAATTAATTACTGAAACACATAAATAAAATAAACATGATTGTGTTATTATCTGTATGCGTAGATCTAGGGTTTGCAAAACCTAAACCCTAATTTTTTTAAGGGGGGGCGTTTTTTTGGTGCCCTAATTAGGGTTTTGTAAACTTGCAATTTTATGTGTATTGCGTAACTCTGTTTAATTGCATTAATTGTTAAGTGCGATTTATATCCATGATAATTACATGCATGTTTTATCATGGATCTGTTTTTATTGTATGTTCTCCTTGGTTAAGTGATATACACTAAATATTTTGATAGATCTAAAATTTGGGAAGACCTCAATAATTATTATTTAATCAATTATGTGCTATGTGGTATATGTTTAATTTTGACTTACGCAATCGATGAATCGACGCATGTGGCTCACCTTGTACATAGCTGAAAACGGGTGAAAGTCTTAATTAAATATATACATATCGATGCATCTAGAATTGATTATTAATAGGTTTATCAAAATGTTTGCATGTGGCTATTTGATATGCATGACTTATTTTTTTTTGTTATGCATTCATTATTTATTTGTTTATTTTTCAAATACTTGCTTGTTTGTTATGTATAACAAGGGTATTTTACAAGAAAATAAACCCACCAAAACAATGGTGAAACATGTAATTTTTAAGCATAGTAATCGTGAATCGCTTAATTGATTGATTTTATGCACAAAATAACTAGAACGGCTCACCCATTATTGACAAACTTTGTGCTTCTTAATGGAGCTACCAAGTATTCCTATATGTGTGCATAAAATCTTAAGGGTGAATTACTTTAATTTCTACGCGCCACTTTTGTGGTAATTATCCGAATAACTTGGGTCTTATGACTCATGCAGTAGTAGGATATAGTGGTAATTAAGGTGATTCTTTAATTGGTTATCTAATACCTCAATTAAAGTTTGATGATGAAAAGCTTAAACATTAAAACAAGGATATAAATGTTTTAATAAAACCTATGCTACGAAGATGAATGCATGACATCTTTGTACATATTTGATTTGACATCAAAATTATTTCCCTTTAATTTGAGTTATATGTCATCCAGCGAAACGGAAACACCTAAGATTACCTTTTATTTGCGTGAGAACGTGACTTAAATCGTAATCAAAGGGTAAAATGTCCACGTGTCGAGAGCGGGCATGGACGATTTTGCGTTTCTTAAGTTGGACAACTTAATTGAGTTAGGCGGTGAGAACGGCAACTCGAGGCATAAGATGGGATAAAACATGTTTACATGGCAATTGAAATCGCTATATGTAAATCCCATAAATCTAGGAATTGCAATTAAAATTGGCAATCGAGCAAAAGCTCTACCATTTTGTATAAGGTTCATTACTAGCAGATCAACTGACGTGATGAGATTATGACAATTTGGATCCTAGTTTTCAATAATGATTAATTGGTTATATGAATATGAACCTTGGGTATTTAATTGTTTATTGAAAAGGAAAATTATCAAAATACTAATTATGGTTTTTTGAACTTTTTCTGCAGATGGCTCATCAACCGAAAACACTCGAGCTTAATGAGTTCGCTTTCAAAGATATGATTGGAAGAGACAAACCGATCGCCCTAATTTCAATGATTGGCATCGTGCACTTAGGATCATCCTCGTGTTGCCAAAAGACTTGATATTTTGACTACACCTCCGCTCGATGCTCCTCTCGACTGGCCATCGCTCTTGAACAAGAGGCATATCGTGTTGAATATGAGAAGCACAATGATGTGGCGTGTCTAATGCTTTCGTGGATGTCCGCTCAATTGCAAAAATAATTTGAGCACTATCCGCCTATGAGCATGTTAGATGAACTCAAACGTATGTTTGAGAAGCCACCAAGGTGAACTATGAACTTATTGAAAAGGTTCATAGGCCGCAAGGGGAGGTTGGCAAATCTGTCTCAGACCACGTCCTTGAGATGAAACATCACTTGACCAATTGAGAAGCTCGGTACTGTGGTTACTCGAACGATGTATGTGTCGGCCTCATCAATCATTCCCTTAATCGAGAACGATTTGGTGATTTTGTGCGAAATTTTAACATGCATCAGACGGGAAGACATGAATGAGTTACATGTAATGCTTGTAGACTTGAAAAGAGATTGCTAAAGAAGGCTCCTACACTGTTGTACTAGCAATACAGGTGGTAGTGAATAAGCCAAAGCCGCAAGCAAATAAGAAAGTGGAAAGGAAAAGGAAAGGAAACAAGTTGTCATCCCACCGCCTCCCAAGAAGAACCACGAAGAAAAGGAGAATCCTAAAGGATTTAACTTGCCACCATCCGCAACTCACCAGTCATCGAAGCGAACTGCCCGCTTTATCTCGAATGAGTGCCTTGAATAAAAATAAGATGGTGCCTAGCTCATCGTGTATTTTTATGTTTAAATTATTTTCTTTTCCTCATATAAAATTCTCGGATATATGATACAGGATGTGGTACTCACATCGTAATACATCGCAGGGACTTAGAGGAGCAAGGAAGCTAACATGTGGAGAGAGATACTTGTGCGTTGGCAATGGAAAGCGGCAGCTTGTCGAAACCATATGGACTTTGATTTAGTGTTGCCTTCGCTTAATTTTGAACTAAATAATTGTCATTATGCACCTCCATTTTTAGGGGTGTTATTTTAGTTTCTTTGTTAAAAGATATTGGTTGTGTGCACACTTTATCGGTTATGGAATTTCGCTTTTAATAATGTTTTTATTTTAATGCATTCCTATTCTTGGTGTGTTTGAAATTGATATGGATGGTTGTGTATCCAATGAAAATAATCCGTTGTATAGCATTAACAATAAGAAAAACAAGTCAATCGTGACTCTTCTTATCTTTGGCATTGTCGCTTGCCCGTATAGGCAAGAAACGCATGGAAAAGTCAGCAACACGATGGGCTTTTACAAATGGTCAATGATGAATCATTTGACAAACGCGAGTCTTGCATAGCCGAAGATGACAAGGAAACTTTTTCACCACAAGTGGAGTGGCTTCGATCTACTTGGATTGATACACTGCGATGTGTGTGTTCCACTTAGACATGTGTCAAAACGTGGTGCTACCTACTTAACCTTTACTTGATGATTTGGTCGTTATGGTTATGTTTATTTAATTAAACATAAACATGAAGTCTTTGAAACATTTAAGGTTTTCAAAAGTGAAGTAGAATTACAACTCGGTAAGAAGATTAAAGCTCTTCGATCCGATAGAGGTGGTGAGTATATAAGTCAAGAGTTCAAAGATTACTTAGGCGAGTGTGAAATTATCCGACCACATCTCCTTATACTCCACAACAAAATGGTGTATCCGAAAGGAGAAATCATACTTTACTTGACATGGTACGATCAATGTTTGAACTTACGGCTCTTCCTTTTACTTTTGGGATTATGCCCTTGAAACCGCTATTCGCATTTTGAATATGGTTCCAACAAAGAAGGTTGTTAAACTCCATATGAAATATGGACAGAAAACTCAACTTTTCTTACTTAAAGGTCCTGGGATGTGAGGTGTTTGTTAAACGTGACTCACCGGATAAGCTCCAAGCTAGATCTTAAGTGTATCTTTGTAGGATACCCTAAGGAAACTATGGGTTACTATTTTACTACCTACCGAGAACAAAGTCATAGTGGCTAGGTATGGAGATTTCCTTGAAAGGAATCTCATATCTCAAGAACTCGGTGGGAGTATATGATCCGAAAATGATCAAGATACAAAGACCTTCTCGAACTACTAGCCAACTTCAAGAAGAGCACGAAGCTTATGCGCTCCTCCCAAGTTGTTCCCATTCGTAGGTCCGAAGGACTATAAGTGCACCGGCCGTCTATGTCTTAACGTAGAGGTGGAGGAAAATATGGTTGGGGATCTTAATGAACCCGCCAACTATAAGTGTCGCTGGTACGATCCCGAAAAGGATAAACGGAAGATTGTTATGAATGAAATGCAATCCATGAAAGATAATGATGTTTGATTGAAGTTGACCTTCCTCCCAATCCTAAAGTCGTTGGAAGTAAGTGATCTTCAAGAAAAACTCGATATGGATGGCAATGTACACACCTACAAGGCTCGCTCGGTAGCTAAAGGTTTTACTCAAACCTATGGCATTGATTACGAGGATACATTTTCTCCAGTAGCGGACATAAGAGTTATTAGGATTCTCATAGCTATAGCCGCACACTATAACTATGAGATTCGCGATGGATGTCAAAATCGCCTTTACGAAAGGTCGCTCAGATGAAGACATCTATATGGCACTGACCGAGGGTTTGTGAATCCATTATTTCCTAACCGTATGCAAGCTTAAAAGGTCCATTTATGGACTAAAGCAAGCATCAAGGCAATGGAATAAAAGATTCGATGGAGAAATCAAAGGTTTTGGATTTACTCGAATCTTGATGAGCCATGTGTATATCACAAAGCTAGTGGAGTCATGTTACTTTCCTTGTTCTACATGTCGATGACATATTAATCATGGAAATCATATACCAAGTCCGAATGAGGTGAAAGCCTATCACGGTAAATGTTTTTCGATGAAGGACTTAGGAAGCAAGATACATACTCGAATCAAGATCTACAGGGATAGATCAAGGCGCTAATTGGTTTAAGCCAAAGTGCTTACATTGACAAAATATTGAAGAGATTCAATATGCAAAATTCAAGAAGGATTTTTGCCAATGCAAGTAAATCATGGTTTGAGCGACCAAGGTCGTGCTTCAACACCGCAGAGGTGGCGCGTATGAAGAAAGTTCCTTATGCTTGGTGTAGGATCTATCATGTATGCGAAGACGATGCAAGGCCTCGATGTGGCGCTTGCTCAAAACTTGATCATCGGTATCAACGTAATCCGGGTGAAATTCATCGATCGTCATAAACATATTCTCAAGTACCTTAGGCTACAAGAGATATGTTCATAGCGTATGGGGAATCCGTAGTAAGCGTGGTTACGAAGTTATCGCGATGCATCACGGAAGTGTGACAAAGATGATACGAAGTCTCGACGGGTTACATATTTGTCATCAATGGAGGTGTTGTGGATTGGAAGAGCAAGAAAGCAGACAACACTTGCGATGTCCGCATGAAAGTGAGTACATAGCAAGCGCCCCGAGGTTGCCATGGAAGCTGTTTGGATAAGGAAGTTTGTTTGGGGCTTGGTGTCATGCGTCGATTGAAAATCCTATTAAAGTATATTGTGACAATTTACGCAGAATAACTTTTGACCATGAACCCGAGTCATGAAAGGCACCGGACACTATCCTAGACAATATCACTATGTTCGAGAACAAGTCGAGATAGTGAAATTGAGTTGCACAAAGTTCACATGAGATGATAACATAGCAGATCCTTTAACGAAGGCCTTACTCGGTGAAAAACTTAATCATTTGTCCGATAAGTTTGGACTTCGTTTAGCTAGTAGTTTCATGCCCATCTGTGACTAAGTATTTTAGATAAAAGGATATTGTAAACATTATTATTAAAATGAAATAAAGTATTTTGTTATGTTTATTATTCATTTATTATGATGTTATCATATATTTGCATGTTTAAATCCTTAAATAACTTAAGTTATTCTAAATAGTCCGTTGTCAATCAATAACATGGGAATGATATTGAATTAAGACAAATCTGAGTATTAGTTAGAATATACTTGAAAGTATATTAATGCGTAGCATGACTAATTTCAGATGATATTCAATTGAGTATAGGACTTATCCCACCTACATGATGATACTTTATGGATCTTTGTCATTAAGTATATCATGAATATTTATCCTCTGACTTGAGATACCAGAGATATGTCATGGATGTAGTGCATTTTTGTGAAGCAATCTAACGCTATACATAATCGGTAGTTATAAGATTTGTTTTCGTAAGTGTTGCGAAATCTATGAATCCTCGCTTGTAGTCAAAATAGGATTTGTTTCCTTCAAATTTATTTTGAAGCATAATCTTGATGGGCCCTCGTAGGTTGTTAAGATGTTTGCATGGCCATGCCCAACGATTCGGAATATGTTCGTAAGATTTGGTAATCTTGATCAATCATATAAAGCGAAATGAATAGTTAATTAAGAAATGAGTGAGATCCATATTCTTATTAACATGGTATTAGAAACAAAGGATGAATATGATGATGAATCATCGAAACTTGGTTTTTCTCCAGAAACCATACACGAGTTGTACAGGGGCATTGGCGTGTTGCTAGACGCTAACCAATGTCATTTCACGTTTGTAAACATATCCAGTGGGAGCTGTTGGAAATGTATATATTTATAAATACGTAAATGTCCGGATTCGAACTCGTGACCATGGGATTGCACACATTAGCGAATAAGAATTAAAGTTAAATAATTAATGTTAATGTTTACGATTAATTATTGCACATAAAGTCCGTCTAACGGTCGTTAAGTATATAACGGAAAATAACTAACGACCGTTAAATGTAAAGAGAAGGACTTGTAGTGTAAAATCTTAATATGGAAAAGATTCGGGTATCCCTTGGGGCTTTAGAGTGGCCGGCCATAGGGGGTTTACACAAGCCCAAACCTTAACTTGTTCCCAAAGATTTGTAAACACTATATAAACAAAGGCTAGGGTTTAGGGTTTTTCATACTTTGTGCATTGAATTAACCATAGATCTCTCCCTCTTCCTCTTTTGCTCATCTTCGGCCGAATCCCCCTCCAAAGGGTGTTTTAGTTTTGTTTTTTCATAAAACAAGGATTTGTGTTAGATCTAGCAATCGCTTGATTCATTGGTTAATTCGTGTGTACAAAGCGTGGTTGTAAGACACTATTCTTACACTAATTGGTTTGAGTTGTAAAAGCAGTGAGGACAACTCTTTAAACCACTTCTTATGTTTTGTTCAAGAGATCTGACATTTGCAAGAGGTATGTTACGCTTTTAATTCAGTTAATTATTTATTTGTTATGATCTTAAGTCTTCCGTTGTGTACTCTGTGGTGTCTACATGTTTTATTGTATGTCATGTATTATAAACTCAACATATGTGTGAATTTTAGTGATTTTTACTAAGGTTCACTTGTTAGTTGTTATCGTTATTTGACGAGTAAACTGTAGTTCGGTGTTATTTTTAATTTTATGTTGAGTAGATACCACCAAAAGTTATAAAAAAATATAGCTCGATATTGTTATACTGTCTTTAAGTGGATAACACCGGAAAAAAACCTCACAGTAAATATCCATTTACCATCACAATAAATGTCAAAAACAATCCCAAAATCCACTTGATGAAACCCCATACATTTAAGAATTACATAATCCATTTACATTCGACAGTAAAACATAAGACCGATGGTAATAAGCGTCTTGGGATGCGTCTTCATGGCCTCGAGCACGCATCGGAATTATTACACACACTATAAACTACGCGTCGTGGGTGCAAGAAAAGAGAACTCGGTCGTGGAGAAGACTGAATCGTGGGGAGAGCTTTCAAGGGCCAACATTTGAAAACATAGCCGTTGAGCATTTTAATAAAAAGATATTTTAAAATTTATATTAGGTTTATCCCTATAAATACCTCAACATTCTTTCATTTTCACTTACTTTTTCAAACATATTCTTTTTATCACATTCTACACTTCTCATCTAAAACAAATGGATTCCGAACAATTTATGTTTACATCCTCGGATAAAGAAGAAGAGGTTAATAGTATCGAGCTATAGTTTTTAAATGAGGCAGCGACATACTATATGAATTATCAAGCTTTCGCTTATAGAATCCAAAAAACCTTGATAATACTGTTAAAATGGTATTAAAACAACTAATATGATTAATCACCCAACCAACCACCCCACGGTGATTCTTTTATTATAACAATATATACAGAAGACAAATCCCCAACTGGGTGTTTGCCAAACAATACAAAAGAAAAAGTAGTAGTCCCTCTATAAGGTGCTACCATAACTATACAAAACTCACTCTTAAACCAAACCTAACCAAACTACACAGACTATAAAGACTAAGATGATCTTGTAAAACTAACCAAAACCCTATAAAACTAGAGACTGAAACAACTTCTTAATCTTGAAGAAATTGAGAAAGAAAACCAACTTGTGTGTGAAAGCAGTTGCACAAATCCATATATAGATCCTTCTTACACTTTAGCCTCTGCACTTGCACACCACTCACAAACCACACACAAAGTTATGATTAGAGAAAACATATATAAACTATTTACATAACTAACCCTCAAGCTTCATAAGTTTGACAAACGAATGTTATACTTTTAACACTACGAAACATGATACATATAGATCATTATGGTGCTCATGATCGTCTAGTGTCCGTCTAATTCTCTAAAACCCAATGTATGATGAAAAAATATTATGTAGGTTGTCCCGAATGAGCCCATCATTATTCACACGCATTGATCAGGTAATAACTAATCATTTGTCGTATTTTCAACAAGGTATTGATTTTTCGGGAAGAATTGACATTTCCTCATTGATGAAGCGTACCTCTAGAATTCGTCAATTGGTATATGACACTATTACCGATGCTCTAGACGAATATCTGCAAATGGGTGTAAAAACTTCCCGTGATGCTCTTGAAAATTTCTGTAAGGCTGTTATGAACTTATATAGAGATGAGGTTTTGTGAATACCTACTTATATGGATGTTGAAAAACTCTATGCTTATCGCAACAAGAAACATGGGTTTTCTGGGATGTTAGGAAGTATTGATTGTATGGGTAGGCCATGGGCTAATTGCCTGATCACGAGCCACATCAATTCATTTTATTATAAGCGGTTGTCTCACAAGACTTATGGATTTGGCATGTGTTCTTTGGTTTTCTTGGGACGAACAACAACGTCAACGTTATACGTCAATCACCTATTTTCAACGATCTCAAAGATGGGGAAAAATCAAAGGTTCTGGTTGTGGTTAACGACGTGATTTATAAATGGGATATTATCTTACTAAAGGGATATATTTGAAATGGTATGTTCTTGTTAAGTGTATTTCACTGCCAGATGCAATGATACGAAACGAATAAGGTATAAACAAGCGCATGAAACAGAGAAAAAAGAAGTGAAACGAGTGTTTGGCGCGCTAACGAAAAAATAGGCTATGCTAAAAATTCCTTACCACAGATGAATCTTAAGAAAATAACATATATGATCTACACATGCATCATATTATACTAGCAGGGTACCCGCTCGTTGCGGCGGCGGGTACCCTGAACTAATTTTTTTTGACGAATCATGTATTTTAGTTTATTATGTTCTTTTTGACAATAAATTTTCAGATATCAAGAATTTCATGTGACATATTTCAACTCTTTAACTAATGACAATCTTTTTCATTATACAATTGTGATAATAAATATTTTAGTGAGCAATGTTTTTTCGTCGTTCAAAATATCTATTTGATTCATATAAAACTAAGTTTTATGGATACGAGTGTTAAATAAATCTGTGAAACCGACAAACTAATCCGACCCGCTCAATCCGAAACCACAAAAATGATAACTAAGAAAAATCGAATCGTAGAAAACCGTAAATCGGATAAACCGCTTTATCGCGGTTCGATTTAGTTTTATTCTAAATATTAGCGTTATTACGAATCGAAACGTGTTTTATAGGCACATTTTCGTTAACGATAAAATTTAACCATGTGAAATAGTTAACCTCGTGAAATTAGAAAGGCCAAAACCAACCTTAGTGCATTAGAAAATTTAGTTCAAACAACAACTTAATTTTAGCTCTAAGTATCATTAATAAAATTTGGCATAACAAATTTGGTATAACAATATTTAGCTCCTAAAGAATAATCCTTATTACCATTGACTCAGATTTTCGGATAGGTCCAATATTAATCCAAAATTTCGGTTGAGTATTCAAGCAGGCCCAAATCCACCAATGACCAATTATGACCCAAGTACTGATGTATAATAAGTGCTTGCCCTAATTTTTTTTATTCAGTAACCCTAATCCCATTTCTTCCATATGCAGCCCCCATCATCTTACACATATTTCATCTAACCAACACACATAGCCTCCATCAACATTACACAACCAAACATAGCAAAAACTTCATTCCTCATTCTTTCTGCTGCTCGAACAGCCAAACAGATTCCCTTAAAACTTTAAAAGATTATATCTTCACTCGATCGAACCATAAATAGTCCAAACCCATTGTTTCTTCTTTAGGAGACCACGGTTCATCACTTAAACGAACACATACAGACAACGGCTTCAAGATCTGAAAAAGGTCTCGGGTAGATTGTTTTAATTTTGTTCTTGTGTTTGTATAAACGAAACAAAGATAGAATAAAACATTCTTGTTTTTGTTCTTTATTTAATATTTCAAATATTAAAGGAGCTATGCTCTTCAAAGATCAATGATGGTTTTGTTTTCGAGTATAAAAGATCATTAAAGGTCTTGTAATCTCATGAGATATACACTAAGAAAGCATAACTGAGATCTTTATTGTTACTTTTTCGTTTTTGGTTTGAGTCAATTAGATGTTTCGAGGTGAATTTTGTCGTTTGGGATTTAGGATAGATTGGATTTGTTGTTGTTGAAGTGTTTGTGATGAATATTATCCATTCCTTTCTTCGTCTTCTTCTCTTTTCATTTGACTTTCTTAACTGATTTTTTATATTTCTACATTCCCAGGTTTTTAGTCTAAATAGTATTTTGCTGATTTTCAGGTTTTATATGGAGGGAAAGGCATTAAAAGATTTTTATCGAAGGAAGCATGAATATGGAGAGGGGGGAAACATCATGTATGAACCAAGAATTTTGTAAAAGTCATTAAAAATCTTGACTATATTAATATTTTGGAAATTTAATTATATTGTACATTGTGGTTAAATAGTTGTATTTTTGAGTGAAGAGGTATTTTTAATAGTGTATTAAATGTATTGGATGAGTAGTGTTTTTTTAGTTTATTTGTGCTTTAAATACTTGTTAATAATGCTTATAAGTTAGTATTTGCTTAAAAATCTGTTTTATGAAGTCTTAAAAAATTAATTAATAGGAGGGAAGTGTCTTCCTCTATGATAATGTAGTATAGATTTGTACATTATGCTTTACATTTTGTATTAATTGGTGATGGGGTGTATTAATTGTATAGAAGGAAAACTATTGTTTGTATTTATACATTGTGCTTTACATAGTTGGACATTGTGCTTTACATAGTAGTATTTGCTTAAAATTTAATTTTGGAAATCTTAAAAACATTAAAAACCTAAATAGGAGAGAGGGTCATCCCTCCATTATAAGAGACCACAGTATGGTAACGTGAAAACGAAGGTCAAAGGTTAACATTCGGGCGTTATAGCCCGTTACCCACACCGTAGTCCACGTTAACATGGCGTTAAAGGTTGCACGTTAACCAAATAACGTGCGTTAAAGGCATGTTTTAATAATTAAAAAAAAATCACTTCCTCCCAAACGGCTACTACCGTTGGGGTTTAAAAAAAAAATCCATTTTACATATAATCATGTATTCTTACATTATTTTGCATAACATAATTATAAAAGATAAAAATTTGCATTACGTGACTATAACGAAATGTGTGGATCCGTCAAAGACGTTTGAGGCAACAAAGATGGGTCGAAAGATGTGATACTCACCGTCGTAAGGCAAAGAAATCGCGACCGAGAAACGCATACCCAACTCCAAGTGGACCTTATGGAGCATGTTTGGCAGAACAATCTTCAACGACAACAACAACAAGAGAGCGACGGTGATGAATAAGTATTTGCTATGTTTCGTTATCTTTTTTTTGTTGTTGTATTTTTTTTAGTTATTTTGTATTTCGTATTGTAATATGTTTAAGTTAAGGTTATGTTTTTTAATAAATGAAGTGTTTGTTTTAGTTTAAAGGTTGAATTTGAAAATATTTGAGTTAATGTTTAACCTTGGGAATGTTATGATAAGGGGTGTTTTTTTGATGAGTTAAGGTGAAATGTTAAAACTGATGTGGCGTTGACATGACGAAGGTTAAAGGTTAACCTGAGGTCACCACACCCCAGTATAGATAATATGACTATAAAAGACAAAAAGAAGTCAATCTCTCCCGACTTTCATCCGAAGGAGCAATATCATGATGATAATCTCGTACAAACGCATGAACAAACATTACAGGCTAGCGATTTAGTCAAGAAAAAAACTTATCTAAACCTTTAAGCCGATTTAGTAAAACACATTCGGCGCCAAACAAATGCACAATAATTTGAGATTTTGTTTAATTTAAAACAAAACAAAACACAAATCCAAACATCCCCTTATCAAAGGAAACAGTATCAAACACAGCATATGTGGCTTAAACCAACCGAACTCCCCCACAAATACCCTTTTCCTCATATTTCATCTTCATCGCCTCACCTAACATTCAAAACCATCAAAAAAAAAAAAAAAACAATGGAAAATAAGAAGCCAACTGAAATCAGTAGCTCAAAAATGTTTGAAGGATTTAACAAAAGATACAAACATTATTCACCAACTTTGGGCTGTTCTATGAACTTTCATATTTATTTTCCTCCTTCTTCTTCACCTGATCAAAAGTTTCCTGTAAGTTATTTGCCCTTTTCATTTTTGTTGTTCGTTTTTTATTTATTGCATTTTTCTGTGTTAAAGGGTGTTGATTTATTGTTAATTTTATCAAAGATTGTTGATTTGTAGTTAATATTTATTGATGACCCTTTTCATTTTTGTTGTTGATTAGTTTAGTTGCATTTTTTTGTGTTAAAGGGTGTTGATTTAGTGTTAATTTTATATAATTTGTGATAAAGTTTGTTAGTTTGTTGATATGTTTATGAAATTTGTGATAAAGATTGTTAATTTGTAATTAGTACTTTTAATGACCCTTTTCATTTTTGTTGTTGATTTTTTAGTTCAATTGCATTTTTGGTGTTAAAGATTTGTTAATTTATTGTTAATTTTAAGAAAAATGTGATACAGATTGTTGATTTGTTGTTATATAATATCGTTGCATGTTTGGTGTTTATGATTGTTATTATTTTGTTATAAACTGTTGATTTTTAATTTAGTTGCATTTTTAGTGAAAGAGGGTGTTGATTTGTTGTTTGTGTTAAAGATTGTTGCTTTGTCATATCTGGTTTAAGGTTCTGGATTTTTTTTCGTACTGCGTGTTTAGTGATAAAGATTGTTAATATTTTTTGTTGAATTTATCTAATTTGTGTTAAAAGATTTAAGAAATTTCTGATTGTTTGTTGAACACTAGAAATTTGTTTTATATGAAATATTGTTTCGCTTTTGCTATTTTGGATTAGGGTTAAGGGTTTTTGATTTGCGTTTTTTGGGGATTTTAGTATTTCATGTCACTTTCTTTGAAATGTTGGTTGCTATTTCATGTTTGGGAAAACAAGAAGTATAAACATGAGGGTATCAACAACTTATTGCCATATATGACTGTAGTCTATAGATGTAATGTGCATATAAGTTGTACATTGATGTATGCCTAAAATTATTCTGCTTGTGTGCTATTCTTCTTTTTGGTGTGGTCCCTTGTACCTTTTGGTCTAGCACTCTATCTAGCGTTAATTGAAAATGAAACATATGAACTTCGTTGATATTGGGCTTTTTGATTTTAAGGAATCGAAACTTAGGAGTTAGGAAACATAGGCAAGTGTCGTGCCTTATTCACCAGGACAACCGGGTCATTTACAGTTTAATGTGAATATGTGATTATTAAATTTTCATGTAGAGATAAATACTGAAAATGCATTTTTGTTTAACTTGAACAGTCGTTGACATCTAAAGTCAAGAGTGTAGATACGAGCAACAGATTCTTGGCTTGATATTAAAACACACAGAAACATTCTTGGTTGAATAGTCATGTAATGTTTTGGTGTGTGTTTACTATACAGCGACACGAGTCATGGCTTTTATTTAAGTACTGTCAAGTTATAATTTCTGATCTTGAGTGATCATTAATAAATCTTTATATTAAAACAAGTTGTCGGCCTTATTATGGAACTTGTTTGGACTTATATGTAAAGTTGGCATTATGTTTTCAATTTTTAATACATGGTCTTTCAGTGAAAGGCATCTAACTTTTGTATTTGGTAATTGGGTTTAGGTACTTTACTGGCTTTCTGGTCTAACTTGTACCGACGAGAATTTCATTGCAAAATCCGGTGCTCAGCGAGTTGCTTCAACTGAAGGCATTGCTTTGATTGTTCCAGATACCTCTCCACGTAAGTCTGCCTTTTATAGTGTTAGAAACCTTCTTCATGTGTGTGGCTATCAGTGCTCCGAAAGCGTAGTGATTTCTATATATGCAACACTCGAGTTCACACATAATATTCAGTTATTGCGCTTGAATAAACCAAGTCACTAACCAACTGTTTTTGTGCATGATATAGGAGGCCTGAATGTGGAGGGGGAATCAGAGAGTTGGGATTTTGGTGTCGGTAAGTTACATAAAAACAGAAACTGCATATCTTTGTATTTTTTATTAATTGCTTTATGTGGAAATAAGTCAATCTCTTATTTTAAAGAGTAAAGACGTAGGCGATTGATGAAGTTTGGCAATTATTTAATGTGCTCGTTACTTCATATTTGAAACAGGTGCGGGTTTTTATCTGAACGCCACTGTAGAGAAGTGGAAGAACTGGCAGATGTATGACTATGTAGTCAAGGAACTACCACAACTACTTAGTGAGAACTTCCCACAGCTTGATACATCAAGGGCTTCTATTACTGGTCACTCTATGGGTGGACATGGAGCACTTACTATCTACTTAAAGAACCTCGACAAGTACAAGGTATTCCAGTTTGTCCTATGTTTTTTCTGGATTTGATTAAAATATATGTACTTTTAGCAACAAGTCTAGAACTAAAACCATGGCTCAAAAATTTCAGTTAGTACCAGTTGATAAAAATGCCACAGCAGTGTGTATTGCATTGGCGAGTATTTAGAAATGATTCTTTGAATTTGCAGTGTGTACTGTGATTGATTTGCTCATTTTTCTTTTTAATGTCTTTATTTGCAGTCTGTGTCCGCATTTTCACCTATTGTGAACCCCATCAATTGTCCATGGGGACAGAAGGCATTCACAAACTATTTGGGTGACGATAAGACTGCTTGGGAGGTATTTATTTATTTATTTATTTTTTTAATAATTTTGTTGGGGTGTTTAGTGTAACAAGAAGCAGGTTCTCATAGTAATAGTTCATAATATGCAGGAATATGATGCCACTTGCCTGATAGCGAAGTACAATGACGTGGCAGCTACAATCTTGATTGACCAGGTAAATCAATCATTCAATCTGTTCATCAACATATTTGGATGCTATATGATATTTTGAAGTTCGTTATTCCTTGAAACATTTAGATATTACAACTTTACCCCAGCGTAGTCCAAACATATCTACTTCGTATACATTGTATACTAATACCACACAAAAAGATGCATCATTTTTCATAAAAACAAAATAGCATGTTGATCTATAATGTGTTGGAAGGCATATATAATGTGATGAAATGAACATTTTACTCCATCAACGGCATATAAAGTTTTGAAATTGGCATGTGTTTACAGGTATTTAGTGGTTTAACACTCATAAGCTCATACGCATAGATTTATGATTTTTTCGTCTGCAGGGTGATGATGACAAGTTTTTGCATGAAAATCAACTGTTGCCAAGCAAGTTTGACGAGGCATGCAGGGCCGCAAAAGCTCCTCTGCTATTGCGCATGCAACCTGGCTATGATCACTCTTACTTTTTCATAGCCTCTTTCATAGATGATCACATCCGTCACCATGCTCAAGCTCTTAACCCGTAAGCTTGCTTCTAAAGCACGCCCCTTGACCTTGTGAACATGATAACTTAAGTCTTCAAAGAACTTGTTAGACGGCGAGTATTCATCTTGTTTTTTTGAATCAGATGAAAACGCTTGTTTTAGTATTATGCATCAGAAAAGAGTGCACCTGGGCCTTGTTATGTTATGGTTTCAGAGTTCTGAACTAGTCTAATGCTTATTTATGTTTTAAAACGATTTAGTTGTAAACTTTCTTAGAGACGGTGGTTTATGATCTTGGTAGGTCAAGGGCGGGGAACTGCAAGATTTGAGTTTGGAAGAGTTATTGATGCTGCTTGGATTACCTTTTTATATATCGTCTATTGCTTTTCTGAGTGCCTATTATTCATGTGTCTATCTTGTGACCATCTGAAATCTTATAATATGTTTTTATTGTATGATTTAGCCAAAAATGCATGTGCGTCGTTGATCTTTATGAGGAGCCTCATACTCTTATGGGTCAGTGTAAAGGTGAGCATCGGTCCAAACCGGACCGAGACCGAATTCGACCAAAACCATTGACCGAGGGACCGGACCGTATGTGTTTGGTCCGGTCCGGTCCTTCGGTCGGTCCGGTCCAAGTAGGCATAATGGTCGGTTTTTACATAAGACCAGACTGAACCGGACTGAGACCGAAACAAGGAAAATGTTGGGACCGAGACCGGACCGACGGTCCTTCGGTTCGGTCGGTTTTCTGGGTTTCGATCGGTCTTGGGTCTGCGATGCTCAGCCCTAGGTCAATGTGGCATAAGTGCATTCTTAAAGAGTTAATAAGCACTTTGAACATCTGAGATCTTTATTTTGCCAGGGTGAATTAACCCTTTTACCCAAAAAAAACATCTGAGATCTCAAATTGGTCGAATAGGTCAAACAAAGTAAAAGTCACCAAAAGTACTCCCCAAGTCCCAAATGCTAACAATACTGCAAGTCATCATCCTTATAACTGAACAATTTGATCATTAGCTGGTTTCCACCCTTCTGCAAACATCCAAAGACACCTCAAAAGGATACCCTCATGAACACATTTCAATCAAAAAACATGGCAACAGAGTATGCTTTATTGCACTTTTAAGAAACCAACAGATTATACTTTATTGCAGACATCCAAAGACACCTCAAAAGGATACCCTAATGTTCACAATACACAATCTTATTGTCTTCTGAAGAAAATTTACTCCGCAGCAAATTTGGTATCAACTCAGCTGGAAAAAACATGCCCATCCTGCACTGATTCAATTCGAACAGCATACGGAGAATCCCAATCCGCATCAAATATCTTCTGAAGCTGCATCACTATTGCAGGATTATATGTTCCAAAACCAATGCCAGCAGTTGTATAAAAGTGATCCCAAATCAAATTACTACTCCCAATATGTGCTCTTGTGTCACTAACTGCGTATTTCCCATGGTTATATCTGGTGTAACCTGGATACGTATTTCCTGTACTATTTCCGTTACTAATAGCAGGCCCACTTGAAAAATAACCCGGAACCATATAATACTTGATCTCAACTTCACCCAAACAGTGGTTATCTGGTGAAGAAGAGCATAATTTATTGGAATCAAGAAGAGACTTTAAATATTGATCCGTGTTGATGTTGAAATCCGGCATGTAAGACACAAGTAGCTTCACTTTTGCTTGCTTGGAGAAAATAACCTGCATTAATAGCATAATATGAATAATCATAACATTAACAGCTAATGATATTTATTTATTTGGCTAGATTTTGCAAGTTACCTGTGATAATGTTGAGGCTAAAGAGGACCAGTAAACGACTTGTGCTGAGTCTTTAGACTGACCAAGCCAATCCATGGTATTGATTCGCACGGTTTCCCCAAAGTTTACTGATCTGATAGTGTCGATCCATGCCTGTTCATCTGTTTGCAAATTCCCAAATAACAACTGCATAGATTTAAACATAAGAAAAATATCAGATTTGGAACATAGAATGTCCCAACCAAATCTATGAGACCAAAATAGTACAACCTCTGGAGGAGCAAACGAGAGATAACTCGATAGAGGCTGTGAATTCGAATAGTTTAGTCCAGGGGTTTCGATTGATAATTGAAAAGTTGAAGGGTCCGTGAGCAATGGATAGCCGGCTGTGTGAGGAACATCCACATAATGAGGTAAAGGTGATCTGCAGCAATAATATTAGCTCTTAACTATTATTTAGTTTCAGTGAATAGAACCGACCATGTTCACTAGCATACCTGCATCTTCCTTTAGATGGTACGAAATGTGACCAACAAGGTACTGTTCTACTGATCTGCGATTGCTGATCCCATATATTTGTTGTATAATCTGAATAATTTAAAGTTCCGAGTGTCCATAAATTGTTATAATAGATCTCCAGTTGTTTCGCTACTGTTGGACAGTCAACTAGATAGATTCCAATTTCTTTCACCTATGAATTCAACCTATCATTTAGAACAGCTTTATCGGTACTGTGACACATACGGAATTGTGTGGCGCATAAGCTACCTGAGTAAAAGCTTTCCAGTCATTGTTAGCAGATCCAACATAAACATGTCGAGAATCTGATATCCAAACTTTAGCATGTATAAAACCTGATCCAAACCAATTTTTAAGCAACAGCGTTACACTCTCCACATTAGTCCTTCCTGAAGCAAGGCCATCGGGTTCGTCAGTGTTATCAGGATATCGTCCTGTATGCTGCAAAAGCCTGAAAAGAGTAGATGATATAAATAACCAACGTTGAACTAAACGAATAAAAAGTTGCAACAATATACCTAATATTGACATCACGATCAGCTGCATCTTCAATAGATTTATATACACTCAGACCTTCACTAGAGCCAAACCTCTGCATATCTTCTTCGGAGTATCCATAATCAGCAGAACGAGGATCTTTGGGCCGTGCTATTAGCTGCCACATCTGGGTCATTATGTCCAGATTTTGTGTAGAGTTTCCAGCTAACCATCTAAACACGTCCGCTGATTTCAATCATAATATGCATCAACATTCACATCACTATGCTAACATCAAAGTTTTCGTTATAGAGCCTAAACTTAAATAAGATTTATCGAATCACATTAGTACAAATTTTTGCACCAGGATGTTTTTCAACTACAGATAGTAAAAAAGTGAGTCAAAAGTAACTTGAGGGTAAAAAAGTCCAAATGCATATAATTACCATGTATGACTCAAAAGTTCTAAAGCACAACTGAACTCTAGATATGTTTTGGACTTTAAAGTTAAAAAAAAACAATAGTTACCCGTGTCGAGAACTCCAGGAACGAGTTCGAGATCAGGCATATCAGTAGGAATGGACTGAACAAGCCATGCTTTGCACTGCTCATCATGATCAAACTCTGTTGTTGATGTTGCTGACAATACAAACTGATTGCAACTAGTAAATAATAATGGGACTAGAATTGCAAGTGAAGACCAATGCTTTCTGGTAGTGCTTGTTTGCTTCATAATGTTGGGTGAGAATGAGCAGTGAAATGGACATATTATTATCTCTGCTCTATCATGGAGATTGATTCATGTGGGTCATGGCATATTTTTTTTGTGACAAAACGGACAGGTTTGGACTTTACTTTATTTAATATTTTTCAAATTCATGTAGAACATTTTTTTCATAAATAATGCCCACTCAATCGACCGCACGATTAGGTCGTGTGAAATCTTGTGTTTAGGTGTTTTTATTAAATGGTTTTTGTGGAGTATTTTTGGTGATGACCGCGGTCGCTTTATTATATTAATTTGGTAGTGAAGTTGATTGCAGAAAGAGAAATATAAGTTGGCGCTAATGTAACCGTCATAAACGTAGTCATTGGACTCCCTTATTGCACTTAAGTGTTGTTTTTTTAATTAAGGGGCTTTGAATCTGAATCTGATTCGCAAATCTGAATAAACGGTAGAAAAGTATTCCCATCTTAATCTGAATAAGTGGTTGAGAAATTTGAATCTGATTCAAATAAAACTGTTTGTTTAAAAATGTATATGTTAAACTATCAGTTTACACTATAAATATTAAATCATTGCATTCACACAATAAATAAAATTTATTAAAAATAAGAAAACAAATTCTATAATATAATAATCAATTAAAAGTTAAAAGTATTTTAAACAAAACATGCAATTTCATATTTATTTGAAAAAATAAACATGTCGGGGTTTTAAAACGAGTAACTGTATGGCTCGCGTTAGAGTTGAGATATATGAGTCTGAAACCGAATTCTTAACTTGTAGCCACCTGTAAAATTTCACTATCATCAACCTTCATATTAATAAACTAGATTGGTTATCAAAACTTATTTGAGCTAAGTTGAGCAATTTAGCATGACGTTTCATTTATTGCATAAAAATTTATGCATCTCGAGTAAGTCTTATTTAATCATGCCAGATATTCATGATAGCTAAAATCGGCCTCACAAGAAATTTTCTTGTCTTACGAGTAGCACGCTGCATCGAACTAAATTAGTTATGGCTAAAGTCAAATAAATATTTCTACGAGTTAGAATTAATATTTTATTATTTTTTTACCTTTATAAAACATGTCAAAATTATATATTACACGTTTGGTCAAGCGTCAAAGCGGACACCGTGACCCACATTTAAGCTCAAACGGGACACGGAATACATAACGAAAATTTGAGATAATCTTACACGTTACCACCCAATTACAACTCATAGTGTCACATGTTATATTAAAAGATGTGAAATGCTACCTACACATTATGAACTAACTAATAACATATAACATCCATACACCTTGTTAAACACTAGACTATTGGACCTAAATGAGATCCTTTCTTCCTTTTTTTCTTGTAACCGAATATACCCACAAGGGGTACACCCATCTCTTCAAAACTTGCAAATACATTGACTTTGAAACATATCTTGAGAAGTAAACATAAAACCCAACATGTAACCAAGCACTTTGACTTTTGAGACATGATTAAGCATATTTCCCATGCACACAACACATCTCACTTTTCTTCTTTGTCCTTTGGCTGCCGTATACCTCATAATACCACAATCCAATTGTTAGTTTTCCTTTAATACTACCTAGGTTCTAGTATAATCAAGATTTCATATATCAAAGCTCAACATAAACTCTTGGTCTTTAACCAAAAGTTCTTCTCCTTTTTCTTCTTAAAAACCCACGAGCCCACAAGTTCATCACACATTTCACTTACAAAATCTCACCAAAAGCCTCTAAGTGTATGCAAAGTTTAGCCTTGGAAGCTTGGTTTTTCTTGGTTCGCTCTAGCTCACCCGACATACTCTTCCACAACCTCTTCAAGCTCATTAAATTTTCAAACACTCAAAGGAAAACTAAGGTTACTTGAAAACAAACATAAGGGTTTTAGAAGCAAGGTAATCGGGTTCACCTTGAACGCATATCGGGTTCACTTGGGAAGCATATCGGGTTTCTTTGGTCCTTATTCTTGTCCGACGTGTTTCTCCACCACCATTCTTGGTGTCGTAAGTATTCCTCCTTTTCCGTATGTAGGACGATATAGTTTCTTAACCAAATCATTTATAACACGTCGATATGTTGTCACGACACTTGTACACGAACTCGTTATAAAAAGCTACGTATCATGTTACCTACTATCATATTAAACTTGAATGGTTAGAAAACTCGTTTTGTTGTCAACCCATTTCGAAACTAACTACAAACTAAAATGAAATACAAGTAATACTCACAACTTGAGTTCACTAAGAAATAGAAATGGCAACAAAAAGAAACCATGCATCCCCACGACACAGATGATGTTTTTACTTAAAAATATAACACAGCAGCTGCACCTTATATAGCATATCACGTAAGAATAAAACACAAAGCAAGCCTAGCTCAGTTGGTTATCACGCATGGGCTATGGGCGAGAGGTCCTTGGTTCAAAACCCATTGGTGGCACTTTGTCTATTCTTTTTTTTATATAACTATCACTCTTTGGCAAAACATACCCCTCCACTTCAATTAAACTAATACTTGAGTAAATATTAAAGGTGTAACAAAAGTAAGTTTTACAAGTGTTTTGCTAAAACAGATTTTCGAGGGACTAAAAGTGTCAAATCTGGAAACTTTAAGCATATGGTATTATGGGTACAAAGTGTCATTTTCTAAAAGTTTAGGGGCTAAACTTGTACTTTTTGTAAATTGAGGGTAAAAAGTGTAAATTTGAGAAAAGTTTAGCAAAACTTATGATTTCATTATAAACCCGTAAAAATAAGAATATTGAACTTAATATTTTCAAATAGCGATAAGATTTATTCCATGCACAAATATATATATATATATATAAGTACATGTGTATATTTTAGAAAACCATTAAGTATATGTAAAGAGATATATATTCCGATAAAATACCCGGGAAATCTAAATACGTTAAAATGCTCTATTATTTTGGTCAGAAACCAAAACGTATATCATTATTCCGAGACTTGCCATACTAATTATAGGTCGCGTGACGGTACATCGTGCTCATACTACTTGACTTTACACTACTCGAATACCATTTGCTAAGGCGAGTTCATAGCCTCGCCTTTACTTATTTCTTTCAAACCCCGCGAGAGATGCATGCTATAAACTGAACACAAGTCTTTTCTTAAAGCAGATGCTTGCTTCGATCATTATTATTATAGCCTAAGTTGCCCGCCATAAGTCCCTTACATCATGAACCATTAATCACTCTGAGTGAACGCGAATATGTGGATAGTACTATAGGAATTAACGACCCGACTCGGTTATGGGAAATAACCGGGCGCACTATATTGGTTAACTATGGAATTGGCAATTCCATCTCCGAGGGCAATATTATTACTACACCAAGAATTAGGTATATGCGATTAGTTTGGTGTCATGAGCTTAGTGCATAATAATAATCTATGTTTTCCATGGTGATTGTATTCGAAGCAATTATCATCTCTTACTTGTGTTCAACCATTTATTTAAACCTATGAATATCACTCAACTTTTTGTTGACTTTTTAAGCATGTTCATCTCAGGTACTAATTAGAATATCATGAAAGCGTGGAGTGGACGTCATGGGACGCTTGAAGTGGTGTTATATTTTAATTAAAGTTATCATTTCGTAAACGTTTAAACTATCTTTTATGTATTTCAAACATGTGGTATTTCCTTTTGTGTTTCCAAAACACTGAGTTTCATGAAATGGTAACAACTTCTTATTTAAAAACGTCTCTTTAGAGTCGTTTTCTATAACTTGTGACTATGATCCTCTAAGTAATACCCCAAATAGTCTTCCATTGTCACATTGTGATTTTGGGGTGTTACTGATTAACATCGAGCCTAGGTTATAGAGAACCAACTTGTATTTTAAAACAAATTGGACTATAACCACACTTTTCAAATGGACCGCTTTACACCACCACTTCACGTCCTCCGCGCCTACTTCGTACCGATAACATGTAGGAGATTCACTTAGCAGATAATACATGACTAGTAAAACTTTGCATGATAAAAACTTATAATGCTAGCTTTCATTTAGTTAGGCATTTAGATTTGCGTGGCAGATTATGCGCGACTAACTAAATCTTATTTACTGCATGGCTTTGTTTACTTATGAGTGCATATTTTCTTTTGGGTTGTTACAGACCATGTCGTCCGCCACTCACCCCATCGACCGACCTCCGGCACCGAGATGGAGGATGCTATGTCTTCGCCTCTACTCCCACGGCACCGGCCTCATTGCACCTATGTCCTCCGAGACCGAGCCCTTCGAGGAGGGTGAAGTCGTTGTCACCCCGCTTTGACCATACCCGAGCACCGCCTGCCTTTGGTCCCCCACTTATGACCGATATCCGAGTCACAGCAGTGGCTATCACCTTCCGACATTATGTCCTAGACCGATTCCGTCTTCTATTTCTTGCCCATCACCATCGCTCGTCGGCGAAGGCGAAAGCGAGCTAGGTTCTCAAACCCACGAGCTCGCGCCATTCGGACGACCATTCCGTTACCGTAAGAAGGGTGCTACCTTTATACATACCGCTCGGAAACGAGTAAAGGCACCCATCACTTTTGTTCCACCATCTGACATACCATCATCCTCTGCTTTTCCACCATCAGCTGCACCTGCACCACCACTCATACCTGTTTCACCACTACCACATTCATTTATCAGACCACCACTGTACCGGTTTCATCCTCATCCCGTGCACCATCACCCTTGGTGACGCACACTGAGCCAGTGACATCTCTTGGGAAGAGAGCTCGTCTCTCACCCACACATTCGGACCCATATTACCAGGCTATGTTTGGTACCTCTGAGCCGAGAGCCCGTAGGAGGGTCGATGCTAGACGTTGGTCATACATGATGCCGCCATTAGTCGATGGAGGCCTGAGGAGGTGCACCTAGCGCTGTGGAGCTTGGGAGCATCGGTTCTTCTGCCGAGACTCTTCCGGCACGGAGAACCCTTCATCATACCATTCCATTGATAGCGCCCGAGTTCGCGATTTGAGGATCGGCTTGAGGATGTTGTAGCATTTGTTGATGAGGTTCCGTTGGTACGTATCGAGAACATTGAGGATGAGGTTGGAGAGCTCCTTAAAGGGAGGAGTACGATGGAGAGAGTGCTTGATAGGATTGGTGCCCAGAGTGAGAGAGCTAGTGGAGCAGTTACAGTGTTGGAGAGGAGGATGGAGATAGATAGATTAGGACCGCCGGATGAGCCGAGATGTTGGAGGGGTTGTGCGATGACGATCGGAGAGGATGACTATCATGGAGACTCGTGCATCGCTTTGGAGCGTAGATCGAGGCACGAGATAGAGGCGGACGATCCGGCGAGCTAGTCCGTGACCTCTGGCCACGATCGAGGAGCACACCCGAGCGACCTCTAGATTGGTGATTCATCTATTTAGTTTTCGGTACCTAGCCCGCCGCATGTGGCACTAATAAAGGCCTTGTATTCGCATGTTTTGTAAACTATCGAACAAGCTATTTATGCGACATTGTATGGTTTTGTATCACTATGTATGGATGATAGACCTATGACATTATGGTTGTTGTTTCTTTATGTTCGTATGTATGGTGATCTTTCTTATTTATCGGTTTGTGTGAATCGAAGTGATCATTTATATTTATATTCTCTTGTGTGGTTCTAACATGTTATGATTCTTCTTATGATGATTATACTCTATTGATATAATGTGATGATCTTGACTATTATGAAACCATTTTTTTTTATAATAATTCACACTTATGTTGAATGATTCTAAAATCTGAGTGTATGTCTTTAGAAAAATGGCAAGAACAAGAACTACCTCTACCTCATCGAAACTCCCGAGATGACCCTCAAGCAATTCGAGGTCGGTTACTAATGAAATCGGTGTCGCTTTTCGCAAGACCGCCGAGGCACTCGAGCAAATGAAGCCCCAAATCAAGCCAACCGGAATGAAGCCGTGGCAAATCGCAAATGTGGATACAAGGAGTTCATGAATTGCAAACCTACCTTCTTCAAAGGAACTCAAGGCGCAGTTGGCCTTATTCATTGGTTCGAAAGATCTGAAACTGTGTTTCTTCTAAGTGATTGCTCAAAAGATTGCAAGGTGAAATTTGCACTGGTACTCTGCTGGAAGATGCATTGTCTTGGTGGAAGGCTCATGCCCAACCTATTGGCATGGAAGAAGCCTACAAAACCACTTGGACTGAACTAAAGCAATTGATGATGAAGCAAATCGTCCAAGGACCGAGATCAAGAAACTTGAAGATGAATTCTATCATCCGACTACTAGGGCAATGATCTCAAAACCTACTTCAAGCGCCCAAGAATTGAAAGCTCTATGCCCATCCATGGTTTCACGAAATTGTCATGCTGAAAATCTCATTGGGGATTACCCCAAGCATTGAGGGCAATGTTACCGCATCAAAACCCAAACCGTGGAAGAAGTGATCACAATTTCCTACCAACTCATGGATCAAGTCCTCAAACATGGATCCGCAAGGCATTAACGACAACAAAAGGAAGTTTGATGACCGCCAAGGCAACACTTCAAACAACTACAACCACAACAACTCTTTCCATCACAACAATAACCGCAACAACAACAACCAAGGCCGCAACAATCACAATCAACACCGCAACAACAATCCCAACCCATACCACCAAAACCGAAACAACCACCACAATCAACAAAACCGTAGGCAAGAAGTTGTGAGGGCTTATGCCGCCACACCCGCCATCGGAAGAGGCTATGCCGGACCACACCTTTGTGCACTCGATGCAACTCGCATCATGGGACGATGTACTATTAAGTGTGGAAAGTGTAACAAGGTGGGCCATACCCACAAGGATTGCCAAGCCTCTCATCGAAGTAACCTTCAACCCATGGGGATAACTTGCTTTGGATGTGGAGAAGCCGGGCATGTCAAGAGTAGATGCCCAAAACTGCACGGAACAACAACAACAACAATAACAACAACAACCTCGCTAGAGCAAGAGCTTATGTGCTAGGAGATGGAGATGCACAAGAAAACCCGGACGTCGTTATTGTGCGTTTTCACTCAATCATCATTTAGCTAAGGTGTTATTTGATTCGGAGCCGACAAAAGCTTTGTGTCTTCTAAGTTTGCACCCTTACTAAAAGTCACCCCAACCGTCCTAGATACCACATATGAAGTAGAGCTAGCCGATGGAAAAATAGTAGGAACTAACACTATCCTTCGAGGTTGCAACCTATCCTTATCAAACCACCCGCTCGATATAGACCTTATGCCTATCCAACTTGGTAGCTTCGATGTCATCATTGGCATGGATTGGCTATCCAAGAATCGCAAGAATCATCTCGCGACGAGAAAGTCGCTCACCTTCCTCTCAATGGCAAAACTCTAATCATTCGGGGTGATCGTAGTAAAACCCGATTGAATATCATCTCGTCGCGTAAAGCGCAAAGTACATAGAAAAAGGATGCCACATTTTTCTAGCACAAGTAACGGAGAAGAAGAAAGCGGATGAGAAGCAACTAAAAGACGCCCCGTGGCTAGGGATTTTCCAAGTATTTCAAGACTTGCTCGGTCTTCCTCCGGTTCGGCAAGTAGAATTCCAAATCGAGCTAATCTTGGGAGCGGCACCGGCACGAGCACCTTATAGATTGGCACCTCGAACTACAAGAATTGTCGACCAACTTCAAGAATTGTCCGAAAAGGATTTATTCGACCGAGTTCTTCGCTTGGGAGCTCCGGTCTTATTTGTCAAAAGAAGGACGGATCTTTTCAGATGTGTATCGATTACCGTGAGTGAACAAGCTAACGGTGAAGAACCGATATCCATTACCTAGAATTGATGATTTGTTTGACCAACCGCAAGTGGTCGGCGCCTACTCCAAGATTGATCCGAGGTATGGGTATCACCAACCGAGGGTTAGAAGAAGATATTCCAAAACCGCTTCCGAACACGACACGGCCACTATGAGTTCCAAGTAATGCCATTTGGTTTGACAAATGCACCGGTGTATTTATGGACCCGATGAACCGAGTGTAAACCTTACTTGGACAAATTTGTGATTGTGTTCATTGACGACATTCTCATCTATTCCGCAACAAGGAAGAGCATGCGGAACACTTGAAAGCCATCCTAGAGTCGCTCAAGAAAGAAGAATCAGATGCTAAGTTTTCCAAGTGCGACTCGGATTCAAAAGTTCAATTCCTTGGTCACGTGATAGATAGTAATGGTCTTCATGTTGATCCTTCAAAATCGAAGTCATCAAAGATTGGTCATCCCCTACTACCCCTACCGAGATACGCCAATTTTAGGTCTTGCGGGTTATTATCGAAGATTTATCAAGGATTCTCGAAAATCGCTAAACCTCTGAACGGAGTTAACCCGTAAAAAGAAGAATTTTGATGGGGGTAGAAACAAGAGTTAGCCTTTCAACTCTTAAACAAAAGCTTTGAAGCTCCTATCTTAGCCTTACCCGATGGAGTGGAAGATTTTGTGGTTCATCGTGATGCATCACACCTAGGGTTAGGTGCGGTATTGATGCAAAGAAACAAGGTGATCGCCTATGCTTCATGACAACCGAAAACTCACGAAAAGAACTACACTACTCATGACTTAGAATTAGGAGCCGTGGTTTTCGCTCTCAAAATATGGAGACATTACCTATATGGGACCAAGTGTACGGTGTTCACCGACCATAAAAGTCTCCAACACATTCTTGATCAAAAGGAGTTAAACATGCGACAACGCCGATGGCTAGAATTGCTTAGTGATTACGATCGAAATCCGTTATCACCTCGAAAAGCAAATGTCGTGGTCGATGCTCTTAGTCGAAAGGATCGACCTAAACCTCTCCGAGTAAGATCCTTGGGAATGACAATTAAGTCACCCTCCCATCAAAATCCTTGAAGCTCAAGTCAAGCTCTCAAACACGAAAACCGCCCCAACGAGAGAATCTTTGAATGCCGGAAACGAGAACGGTTTTGCACAAAGATCGATGGAACCTTATGTTTTGGCGATAGAAGTTGGATACCACTTTATGGAGAATACGGAACTCATTATGCATGAGTCTCATAAGTCTAAATATTCCATTCACCCGGATCCGACAAAATGTACCAAGATCTCAAGAAGCTTTATTGGTGGCCAAACATGAAAGGCGAAATTGCAACGACGCTGGGAAATGTCTCACCTGTTCTCGAGTCAAAGCTGAATGTCAAAAACCTTCCGGATTGTTAACTCAACTGAACTTCCAGTTTGGAAGTGGGAGAGAATCACTATGGACTTCATAACCAAACTGCCAAAGACTGCTAGGGGTTACGATACCATTTGGGTTATCATTGATCGCCTTACCAAATCCGCTCATTTCTTACCCATCAAAGAAAATGACGAAATGGGAACCCTTGCTCAACTATACCTAAAAGAAATTGTATCACGACATGGAGTACCAATTTCCATCATTTCTGATCGTGACAGTCATTTTACTTCACACTTCTGGAAATCTCTTCAAAAGGCTTTAGGCACTCGTTTGGATATGAGTACCGCATATCACCCTCAAACCGATGGACAAAGCGAAAGGACTATCCAAACCTTGGAAGACATGCTTCGAGCTTGCGTGATCGACTTTGGAAAAGGTTGGGATAAACACTTGCCTTTGGCGGAATTCTCTTACAACAATAGTTACCATGCTAGCATCAAGGCAAATTTCATTCGAGGCACTTTATGGTCGAAAGTGTCGATCACCGCTTGTTGGGCCGAGGTTGGAGATGCCCAACTCATCGGACTCGAGCTTGTCCAAGAAACAACCGAGAAGATTGTGCAAATTGCCAACGACTTCAAGCTGCTAGAGATCGACAAAGAGTTACGCCGATGTTAGAAGGAAACCCATGGAATTTCAAGTTGGTGATCGAGTCATGTTGAAAGTATCACCTTGGAAAGGAAAAGTTCGATTCGGAAAACGAGGAAAGTTACACCCTCGATACATTGGCCCTTTCAAAATTCTCAAAAGAATTGGCCCGGTTGCATACAAGCTT